>KZ505641.1:2658538-2735870 GCA_002844005.1 Limosa lapponica baueri | reverse complement strand
TTTTTTTTTTTTTTTTTTTTTTTGCTCCCCTTCTCTTTCTTTCCTCCTGCTTTGGCTGCCCCTTGGGTGGCTCTCACTTTTGTGTTTACTGATTGCGTCCCCCTGGCCGGGGCGGAGGGGCTGGCTGCCTGACTACCCGCTGCTCCCGGCTGGCTGCCCCACGAGCGAGGAGACAGGCAGGGCGCTCCGGCTGCCCCCCTTTTATACCCCCCCAATGGGCATGCTCTGAGTTCCCCAGCGAGCACCAGCCCGGCCACGCAGCCAATAATGTTGCAGAGCGGTCTAACCCCCTCTCTTCCCTCCCTCCCTTCCTTTCTTCCCTCCTTCTCCCTCGTAACCCTCCGGAGTCCAGCTCGGGGAGGGAAGAGGGGACAGAAAGTTTCAGCCGCACGGTTTCTTCGCGGGCTGCTCCCAGGTGGGGGCTTTGACCCACCCCGGCCGTCCCCGGGGGAGCGGGGGCTGCGCGCATCCCCTGCCACCCCCGCAGGTGAGGAGGTGGGGGTCTGCGCTCCGAGCCCCTGCCCAAAATGCTGGGGGGCACCCCCTGAGTACCTCTCGCTGCCGGGTGGTGAGCCCCCAGTCCTGGGGAGTGAGATGGGGCAGCAGGAGATTGCCTTGCCCGCCCCACTTTCGGGGCTCTCTCTAGGTGCGCACAGGGCACAGGTGTCAGCACCATCCACTGTGCCCCGTGCTGGCCCCCAAAGTGCTCTGAAGGGCTCCCTGGTGAAGGCACGGGCATTCAGGGGTGCCAGTCACACAGCCCCCCTGGGCTCGCACGCCTGCCCCGGAGCCCTGCCCCGTGTTACGCGCCCCAGTGCAGGCAGGCAAGCCCTCGCCTCAGCAGAAGTGAGCCTCCGTGTCCACCCGTGCACATCCGTGTGGACAACATGGATGCTCCCCCTCCACAGGGCAGCAGTACTCAAGATTTTGCACCCTGCAAAGCACCTTCCCGGAGCGGTTCCTGTTCACTTGGTCGCCTCTGCTTTCCCCGCGGGCTTCTGCAAGCTGAGCACAGTTGCCTTTAAGCCAAAGGGACTTTTCCCAGGCTTCGCTGTAGAGCAGCGCACGGGCTGAATGCGCTCCCGCTGCTCTGCCGGTGCTGCATGGCAGTTGCGCTGTGCTGCATTAAGCAGAACTCGCCTTCTCCCAAAGATCTGCCCACCAAGGCTGCCCCAGGAGAAGGGACCCTGCTTGCTTTCACCAGTGGCAAAGGTAGCCCCCAGCCAGCCCCCAGGAACCCTCACCCTCACTGCCGCTTGGGTGCATGCCCACTTGCAGGGACGCACAGCCCAGGTTGTGCTACGGGCATGCACCCTTCTAGGTGCGGAGAGGAGCAGAGCTGCTTGAGATCAGGCAGCAGGTGGGTCCATCTCAGGCAGTGCTTGCCAAAGGTAGTGGCATAAAAGGACAAGGATGCAGCAGCCCTCACCCCAACATGCAATAAAGAAAACTTTTTTTCTCCTTTTTTTTTTTTTTTCAGTTTTGCACTTTTTTCTTTCAAGGATGGGGGCTCGGTGCAGTTCTGAACAGTCAGAATTGCCCTCAACAAGCCCAAGACAATGTGAGCAGGACTGGTCCTTTCTCACTAGGCTTTGGACACCCTTCCCTCCCCAGCATCCTTCTGTTCTCTGGGTTGTCCTCTGGGCTGTGCTTCTCTGGGTTGTGTCGCTGCATATCCCACCCAGCAGACCTGGTGTCAGGGCTGTGGGCCTCAACCGAAACACTGGCACACCTGGGAGAGACATGTGATGCTGAAAAAACTGTTCTGTGCACACCGGACTCAAACACAAGCATCAAATCTCAGCTCCTACATCGATATTTAAGCATGTAAAGAAGTGGCCTGGCCATCAAAGAGACTGAGCATCTGCCGGTATGTGTCAGGTCTCCAGGCTTCTTGCAAAAAGAGGCATCTTCCTCAATGCTTACCTTTGGCTTTAGGAGTTTCTCCTAGATGCCCAGGACTTAGTAAATCCCAATCGTGGGTCCTTGCAAACCACTCAGCAGAGCTGGTCTCCTTAACAAAGAGCAACCACCTTTCCTTACTACGAAAGCAAAACCCCATCAAAGGAAAGGACCCAACCTTGGCAGGGGGGTAAGCAGGGCTGTAAGCTACTGTTAATAGCTGAAGGAGCCCAGCTCCCTTCCCTTCCCCCAGCTCACCACAAGGACCTCCTGAGAGTAGACAAAAGAAAGCTTGGAGGGTTAATCTCCCTGAGAAAAACAAGTGATTTTCCAGTAAACAACTGCAATAGCAAACAATGGGGGTGAAAAATAGCGATCATAAAAAAGGCTGCTCGGAGGAAGAGGCGACCCAGTAAGAGAGGTGATCCTCCAGCTGGGGGAAAAACAAGGCAGCAGTTTGGTGAAGCTTCAGCAGCAGCAGCAGCAGCAAAATAAACCCCACAAGTTGCCACTGGATCTACTTGTGTTTGTGCCTTTTGATCTTTTAATTGCTTCTTAGTTATCCTTCAGTGCAAATAAATAGTGCATTGTGTCAAGAAAGAGGAGGGGGGCGGGGAAGGGAAGAAAGAGACACAAAAGAAAGAGCTGTCGCCCAGAAGAGAAAAGGAACAGGTTCTTTCTCCCCACCTTTAAAGGAGTGAATATATCTGTATTTGGGGGGGGAGAAGGGGGAGAAGGGGATAGGATTAGAAATCAAAGCGAAATTGGAGAGAAGCACATTAAGCCTCGGGCATCCTTACAGTAGGAAGAAAAGAGGGAGGTGGTAAAACCCTCTGGGAGTTTATTCGGTGAGTTATGAGAGGATCCACGAGTGTAATATTGTTAAAGGTCAGCCTAAACCTAATTTAAACTAGGGATGTGTGACCTCCGCCCTTCATTTAATACAGTCATAAGGAACATTACACTGCAGATAGCTGGAACAATAGCTGCCTCCACCCCAAACTCCAGCCCCTGGCATTGCCTGCAAGGAGGGCCTACAGAGGAGAGCGGGAGGAGGACCAGTAAAGCCAAGGACACAGCTAACCCGAGGATGGTGAGGCAGAAGGAGAGGGAGGGTAGGGCCACTGACCGCCAAGGGGCTTGCAAAAACACAGCATCCCAGGAAGCACTTTGGTTTGAAAGCTGATGTGGTTACAGCAAAGCATCACCTGAAACAATTGGAAATGGAATAAAAATAGCCCACCACGTCTTGCATTTGTCTGACCTCCATGATCATTGGCATGGTTTGGGAGAAAAATCATGCTTCCTGTTAAATTCACAAGGAACAAGGACATCGTTTGCAAAGCAAAGTCAGCCAAAGTGAGCTGAACTAAATGAATATAAAGTGGGAGCTGGAATAAAAGCAACATCTGAAAGGTGCCCTGAAATGACCAAGGGATGCCTGGAACTCAGAGAGAAAATCTCTGCTGCTGCAGTGGCTGTGGAAGCGTCTGGGCAGACTGCAAAGCCCCCTGACGGTGCTGCCCATCTGAGCTGATCAAAGCGGCTCGTGGGTGGCCACCAACATGTGGCGATGGGCCGGAAAGCTTTCCAAGGAAAGGGGGAAGAATAGGAAAGCTTGGGCCAGCCTGGACCTTGCAAGCGGGGATGCGAGCTTCAGCAAAGGCTGAGGAATGTAAATAGCTGCAGAAATGCAGTGGTCATGGGCCAGGGTGGATGTTAGTAATGATGCTAGTGAGCTGAGCCAAGCAGATGCCTTCAGGGAAGGGGACATTTATATGACTTTTCCCTTCCTCTCCACCTATAATCCCAAGAGGGAAGAGGTGACCTAATCCAAGGCCAACCAAGACACCCTGTGATGCTCATTTGGCTTATTTCACAATTATACCACAAATGACAAGGTGAGCAGAACAGGGCTTTGAGGTGCATGTGCCTACACCATTACAAGGGTATCCCAGTTTGTAAAGCACCTTATATTCCCTTATGTCAAGAGTGAGGACAAGCAGGAGAAATCAGACGGCTTTACTGACATGCCCAACAGATCTGGGGACCACAGGTTGAGATGTCCAAGATGAGACAAAGGGAAGGTGGGGATGAGCCATGGGTTTGGGTCTCCTGTTATTGAGGAGGAAAAGTCATCCCTAGTGAGAAGGGAGAGTGATTAGCCAGAGTCTTATGCACAGCTCTTTAATGGCAGAGGAGTAAATGTACTTGGCCCAGAGCGTTTTTCAGTGGCTTTAAGAAAGTGATACCTTTTGTTTTGTACAACCTGGGAACCTGGCAATAACACCGTGTCCTTGCATGCTGCTAAAATATATTGATCCCGGGGCACACTAAACTGTTGGAACAGGAGAGATTCATTGGCGAAAGGGGACGTGATATATGGAAGGTCCCTGTGTGAAATTGAAGTCAAAGAACTAAGAGTGGTAGAAATAATTCACCGGGGGCCCCTGGTCAACAAGGAGCAAACAAGAACAGAGGCTGGGCAAGTCTGCTCAGGGCTCTTGGCAATCCTGGGTAGGGAGAACATTTTGGGGCCATACTCTCAGCCCAGAGGGTTTCTGCTGCAGGATTGTTATATGGGCAAGGGAAAAGTGGGATGCCCTTAGGCATCAGCAGAGGATGTGTTTTTGGCATATTCAGAGCGAAAGAGGGACTCTTGTAGCAATTCCGGCCCAGGTCTACCCATGCCTTGGAGCATTCATTGGACTTAGGTGTTCAGAAGGGGTGTTGGCAGATGTATTCTGGGGACCTGAAGGGTGCTGAGCAAAGCAAAAATGAAGTTTTTCCAAGGTAAGCTATTGCACTGTGCCAGAGGAATTTGTGACAGCGGTAAAAAGCACAAGTGTTTTCACCCCTGTTTATGTGGAGGACAAACTATGCATTTTTTGTGGGCTGGACAGACTTAGTATTGCTGTAGTGTCTTTTAAAATACAACATCCCCAGCGATTAAAGGAAAGCTCCAGCCTGGGCAGCCTCGTTTGACTCAAGAGGCTGTGGGAAGGAGGACACAGGGTGTCACAGTGGCTGAGTGGGAGATAGGAATTAAAAAAGCATAAATGACGTTCAGCAAGAGAAATTCAGTGTGTCTGCTTGTTGGGATGCCATCTGCAGCGTGGCCCAGAGGAAGAGGCCAAAGGGTCCCAGGGTCAGATGATGCCAGAAAGGGAAACAGGTGTCTCCTTTCTTCCCATCATCTATGGAACAACAAACATCTCTTGGTCATGCCTGGTTGCCAAAGTGGACTCCAACATCTTCCCAAAAGGGATTTTCAAGAAGGGTGGAATAGGGCAGACAAAGAGAAATGCCCACCCTCTCCCCAGCTTCTTTTCATTGCAGAGGGAGGCTGGAAGGCTCCAAGTTTTGTCTGATTATTTGTATCAAAAATGTGCAACAAATACAGTGGCAGAAAAGGAAGATGGGTCTGTGCCTGTATTAACAGTTAAGCACATCACCATTTCCTGTTTTCCTTATTTTTTTTTAAAGTATTTCCATGAAAATACTCACTAGAATGTAATGGGCAAGAAAAGGTCCAAACTCATTTAAGGACCAATAAAAGCTCCAGTGGGTACAATTAGTTCTTCCAAGCACCAGGGGATGAAGTTGGCTCTTTATAGCATTGTGCAAATATGGGTCTGTCTATGGAGCAAGCTCTGAGTCAAAACAGCTTGTGAATGAAATGCATTGTGGGAGGCAGTGGGTAACCCTTTGGACTAGAAGCTCTTTGGGGTGAAGACTGCACCCCATGGCTATTTCCTTGCAGGGATAGCTTGATGATGCTCTGGGAAGGCAGCACTAGTAGTGGGCATCCTTGTGTCCCCTGGCGAGGAGCTGAGCAGTGGGAAGGTGAACTGCAGGGATGCCACGCACCTCTGAGAAGGAGCACATCATGCCCTCTATGGATGTCTGTGTCTCACCCACCCAGCACAACACCCTCACTCACACTGCTTTGCTCTGCCCTCACTTGGAAAATTCAGGGTTCACCCTTAGAAAATGTTTTATCCTGTTCCTGGGAGCATCAGAATGAGCTGGTCAGTCTGGCTGCATGTGGCTGGATTCATGAGCAAAAGCAGGTGGGCTCTTAATATATTCTTGTTTCTCAAAAAAAAGAGACACAGCAGTTGCTGCTGACATCCTCTACAGCAGCTTCAACAGAGCAGACATTGCTGAGTGGCTGGTGGCAATATTTGTGATGGGCCATGCCGGAGGTGGATACAGTCCTTGCACTGATTTTTCCTTGGTGCAGCTTCTTGGAGAGTTCCCCCTTGGTCTCATCGAGCAGTCAGCTCACTCAGCAAAGTTGCCCAGGTGAGTGGGCATCCAGGTGAGTATTTCCATCCCTCCACCACATCCTCTAGCATTCACTACTGATGCAGCTCATGTATTTCAGATGTGCCCTTTGGAGGTGCATGCTTTGAGTGTCCGTCCAATACTCTACAGAAAATCAGACACAAGAGCCGGCTGGAAGTATCACCCTGTGATGGGTTACTTTTCCAAGTGCCTGAAAAAGGTGATGGCACTGCTCACACAGAGCGTTGCATATGTGGGGCCCTTATTTACCACAAAGAGGTGGAGTGGTGCAGATATGTCTCTGTTGTGTAATTAATGGCTTTGAAAAAAAAACCCTGAGCCTGTTGGCTAAGCCCGAATACCTCTGAGGGGTTCAGGAATCCCAGCTATGTATCTTTCAGGCGTTTCTTCCTCTGTTTTTTTTTCTTTTTTTTTTTTTTTTTTTTTCTTTTTGCATTGCTGCTGTGCTTCAGTTTTGGGTCTTTGTTTGCAGCTCTCATTGTCTTCAGGCAGAGGGTTGGGTGGCAGCATCTCCCCCAGGCCAGAGCTTCACCCTTTATCAGGGATCCCCGTCTCCACCTCCAGTTGCCAGCCCTGGTGGGGGCCACCCCATCACTCCTTCAGGCTGGGGGCTTTTTGGCCAGGATAAATGGGTTGCTGGGACCAGCCACTGGCATCCTCGGGTACAAGCTGAGCAGTGAAGATGCCAAAGGAGGACATGAGGCTGGGATCCCAGGGGCAGGCAGCTGTGGATGTAGGGAGAAAGGGCAGCATATGGGGCTCACACAGGGCTCCCATGCCCCAAGTGCAGCCTTCCTCCATCACTGCATCTGCATGTCACCTCGGGCAAGTTGCTTAATTTCCCTCCAGTTTGTATCCCCATCCATCAGCTCAGGGCAGGAATAAATCTGTTCCCTGTTGCCTCCTTCCCTTAGGAGCTGGGATTTTTGATACCTACGTCTGGCAGTAGGTGTACGGTAATTTGCAATAAGGTCCCCACTCCTTGCACCCTCCTCTCATTCCCATTCCTGAAGCAGGCGACACAAGGACACTTGTGCTGCCAGCATCCCCTCCAGACCATGCTGCCCTTGCCACGGGTGATGGACACCCACAGGGAGGCAGGAGGTGTGGGCAATTTGTTTTCTTGCTTAAACCAAACACTTTCTCATAATCATAACGAAGGAGGGGAGGCAACAGCACTTGGCAAAGCAACTTACACTAAGTGCACTTCACTAGAAATGTTTATATTCTGCTGCTGAAAAATCCACCAAGCAAAGTGATAGTGTGGTGTGGCGCTGGCACAGCAGAGTTGAGGATTGCGCCCTGAGCCAGGACCCAGCCAGGGTGGGCTTGGGGATGTCACCAGCTCACCCTGGCAGGAGGCTCCCAGGGTCTCTCACATGGGGACAGTGGGTGGAGGGATGATGGAAAGTGCACGGGGACGGCTTTGGGCTTCCTGCGCATGGCTCCACTTGGGACCACACACCCTTGAAAGCCTCATCTCTACTGTCTCCTCTTCGCCATTGGGGCTATTTAACCTTCAAGGACAAGTGTATAGGTGGGGTTGGCATCTCCAACTAGTGTTGCAGGGTGAATAGGTATAATGCAATCCTGTGTGATGCAGGGGAAACTTTTTTATGGTGCTTCAGAAAGGCTCTGGTGGGAGAAGCAAGGGTTTTGTGCAGATCCTTGTGTTCCTGGAGCAGGAGACCTCACAGGGTAGGACTCTTGGGACTGCTAAGCTAATTACTAATTACTATGAAGGTAAACACACACACCCCCAAAATACATAGAGCTTTTCAAAACAGCAGGTGGTATGCTTGCATAGCACATGCAGGCGTGCGTGTGTGTGCACACATGTATTTTTGTGCTGAGGGGGAAGTGAGTGCTTGATTAAGTAGGTAGAGCCAAATGGCAGGTGATTCAGATGCTACCCCCTATTTCTGGCACCACTTTGGTGGTGCCGCTTGAGTCTCTTCATCAGCCAAAGATAACAATGTCCAAAAAGGCCCTTGATGAAGCCCCAGTGGAAGCCCTGAAGTCAACAGGCAAAGGGTTAACTGAATTCCCAAGGCAGGTGGGAGCGTGAGTCAGACTGGGTGATATCGCAGACATGTTATTTGAAAAGCTAAGAAATTGTGGAATTCCTCACCTAATCCAACTTCCCCACAGTTTAAAGAAAACTGCAACACAAGATATCATTAGGGCCAAGGGAGACCCCCCACGAGCCTTTCCCCGCATAATCCATACGTGGGTATACACATCGTTAGCCACCTCCTGTGGTGCTGGGCTTCTAACTCTTGGTGAGTATGTTCCCGGTGAAGCTCGTGGGATGTAGCCCCTATGATCAACCTCCTAATGCCTCAACCCATACAAGCTGACAGTGGCTCCTCCATCCCTGTGACACTGCTTGTGTGCAGCGCATGGCCTTCCATCACCCTGCAGTGGTCCCTCTGCCTTTATCTGAGCTCAGTGCCAGGACATGCTGCTCTTGCCACGGTAGTCAGAGAGCAGAGAGCAGTTGAGACACCTACATGAACAAATGTTCAAAGAGACAACACAAAATCAGTGGAAATAATGCTCTCAACTTCAGCAGTCCCCAGGTTATGGCATCCCTAGTCATGAGAGGTGGCTGTCGTGAGTCTCTTCAGCTATGCAAATACCTGGACGTGATTAATGATTAGTGAGTGTAATTGCAGCAATGGAAAATTGTGTCCCTGGTTCAAATCTGCCTGCCACTTCTCCCTTTATTTTTCCAGGTGGGTTTCTTGCTGAGCCATCTCAGTCCACCAGGTAGATCTTCATGCAGAAGATTTTTTGTTTTGCCTAGAAATAAGTTGCACAGAATTTTGTTTAGATTTTTTTTTTTTTGCATTAAAGGCAACCATTTAAAATATGTACAGATCACACGGATGTTTTTTAGTCAAAACAAGCACAGTAACCACAAGAGGTGCCAGACTGGAACAACCTCTTCTCCACTAACCTAATCCAAAGGGAAAAAAAAGAAAAGGATGTTTTCTAGAGATAGAATGAATTCTTTTGTCTCTGTATGTCATACAAGGAGAGAGAAAAATCTAGCAACAGATAGCAGGCATCTCCTAAAAGGGACTTTTAGAGGAAAGTTGCTTTCCCTTCAGGAAACCTTAGTGTTGAGGCTGCGGAACGATTTCAAGCCAGACCTGCTGGGTCCTACTCCAGGGCTCCCATCATCAGAGGTGGTGAGTGCCTGCAACTGCTGTTTCTTACAAGCCACTTCGGTGCCCTTTTCTGGGTGAACCTCGCTATTTCCAGTGAGTCAGCCCAGGGGCTTCAGGCTCATTTGGGCAGGCTGAGTATTACTTTCACTCCCTACTTAACATACATGAGAGTCATCTCATATTTGCCCGAGTCACTGGAGTGTTTCAAGAGCTCCCATCCAAATCCCTTGTTGAGACCCCACTCGTTTAGGGCAGCAGGTCCGGCCCCAAGCCAGAAGCATCTTGGGTGGGGCAGTTTTTCTGGGGATGCCTCACTGATTCCCCTACATGCAATTGGGGCACAAAATCCCTCTGGTGGCTGATGCCTGTTTCATGGCTGCTTTCTCCCACCTACCACCACCCTCGCCATGCCGGGAGACCCACATGAAAGCAGTAATAGCACTGTTGGGGTATACAAAGTAAAAGATGACTCACTACGACGCCTTTGCTTCCACCTTCGAGAGGCAACCAGATAGGGAGCAATCTCCTGGGGGAAGGGGGTGGAATTTAAGTCAGTCCGATTTTTTTCTGAAAACTTTTCAGTTAGTCTAAACAACCAGCTTGGGATGTTGGCATTTGGCTTTTAAATTAAGCATGCTTTTCTGGGCACGATTCTGCCAGGATAGCAATGGCCAAATCCAGGTTCTTGTCTTGGGAGTGAAAACAGCCCCAGATCCCCACAATAAAATAGGAAACCAGCTCCTGAGCTTCAGCAATTGCTTTGGAGGGTCTGCCCTGGTCGATGGTAACTCACAGGGAGGCGAGAGCCAGGGAACAGTGCTAGCTTGCAAGTGAGTTGCATGATTTGCACAAAGCTGCCGCGTAGGGCTGGGGCAGAGGAAATAGTTTCCACCATGCTTGGAGGGTTTCAGCAGTGGTTCCCACCTTCTGGGCTGTTCTTCTCCCTGCCACTGCCACGTAGCCTCCAGTTACTGAACATGCCAGCACCTGTGACCTACCTCTCTCTGCCCACCGGTTTCCAGCACCAGGATTGATCCTGTGATGTTTTTAAAATACCACCTTCTAGGGGCGAGAGCATTGCAAGACCTTAAGCCCAGAGGGAGGATGGAGCTCTCTTGCAGGCAGCAGCATCCCTGCATCCTGAACCTGTCTGCCCTGGGCAGGAGCTCCACAGCTGTGGGGTGTGAGATGGAAGTGGTGCGAGGGCGAGGACACCCACACAATGTTGCAAGAACCACTCAGACTGGACACAACAGGCCGTGGGGTGTGAGCACTTTCCTCAGTTTAACCTACCCACTCCAGCCAGCTTTGGCATTCGGCGCCTGGCTGGAAGGCATCGTTGCCACGCTGTTTACCCAGACAGCGGCTACTTTCTCACCTGCCTCTCCTCTGGCTTTGCCACGGCACAGGCTGTGGGAAGCCAGCCTCCCAGCCACAGCCATTTTTTTTTTATCATACAAGATGCTCTGGTTGTCTCCAACAGACCACCACTTTCCTCCGGGGCTTCCTTCCAGGGGCTGTTCCTGGGCTCTGCAGCCACCCTGCTGTGGTTTGTGACTTTGTCAGGGAGGGAAAGCAAAGTGTGCAAACCAGGATCCTGGATGGAGTGAAGAAGGACAGCTCTGCAATGAGGTCAGGGGATCTGCAGCCCTGGTGCTGCTGCTGCCATAAGAGGTTTCCTGCAGGACCTTGGCCAGTGTGTTGAACCTCACTGTGCCCCGGTGAGTGCCCAGGCAGGACACATATGCTGATGCCCACATCTCTGCTGGGCTGTCGAGAGGATACATGCTTTGGTGATCAGAAATAGTGAGATAAAATGAATTTCAGAGCAGGTTTTGTTACAGAGGTACAGTGTGGTAGCCAAGGTGAAAGGCATCACTCCAGAGCTCCCACCGCCCTGGGGGATGAAGTCTCTCACTTCTGCACTGGGCATCAGGTGTTGTCAAAAAGGGGATTTGTATTAGCACGTGTGGAGGATATTATAGTCTAAGACTGGTGGAAATTTTAAAGGGCTGCTCATGTCTAAAATGGATTTGCTGACAGCTTGGCTGTGCCTGCTGATTTGGAGCTAACCTTAACAAAACTCCAAACAAATAACTGCTTGAGGCATTTTGCACTGATTTTTTTTCCCTATTCCTTCGCTGAACCCATTGCAGCTTTCACCGCCTCACCTTTCTGAAGACTTGCCAGTTCTGGTTTGCTGAGACGAAGACAGGCTCAGGATTTGAAGGAGTCACCCACATCACAAGCAAGTGCTGGCTCTCCTCTCAGATTTTATTTTGAGTAGCTATAGACTGGAAATACCAGGCTGTCTTGGGTCAAGGCATTACCACCTAAAATCTGGGACTAGCTAACAGCACACAATATCGTTGGTAAGGCAGAGAGTGTCTTCTGCTGCAGAGCTGTATGAGATTTTTCTTCACCAGGGAGAAAGATTAATTGGAGAGCAAGTGCGGGGAGGAGGGAACAAGTACCTTTCTTTTCCTTCACAGGGATTTATTCTCCTCGTTTGATCCTGGCTTTGGGAAGGGAACAGTAACATCAGCAGACTGCCTGGACTGGTGGCAGGGGACATATCTTGGCTGTGAGGGGCCTATGGGCTGCAAAACAGGGTTGTTTTCCAGCAGAGATCTTCACTGACCATGCCTCGTCCGTGTATTGCTTTGCTCTGCAGAGGAGCCCCTCACAGCAATAGCATGACTCCCCAGTGGCTCCCACACCCCCTCTTTGTAAGGCGTAAATACTCACTGCCACCCACCCTCACCTTCTTCTCAGGGGACGAAGCAGAAAGAGGGGCAGTGGATCTGGAGCAGCAGCGAGAGCATCAGGCACATAGGAAGCCTCAAATAAAAGTTTTGAGTGGAGAAAGGGGGATTTTCTACATGCCATCCCAGATGTTGGGGTGAGCAACCAGGTCCCACTGAACAAGCTTCATCTTCCATGTATTCAAGTGATGCAAATCTTTTGTGACAACAACTGAACTGTCCCACTGAGCAGTTGCCTTTTGCCCGCCAAACACCACTCCAGTCCAGATGAGCTTAACTTCACCTTCCAGGCATTAAATCTTATAAGGCATTTGGCCGCTGTTCGTCATGAGGACTCTTCTCACACCCACCGTCTTGGTTGTCACCAAGTCTCTCTCAACCTTTTTCCAGGTAAGCACAGTTTGTTTTCTGGTAGAAAGATAGGTTTCAGGCAGGTCAGGTCATTCCTGCTGCTCTTTTCTGCTTCTTCACGGAGCTCCCTTTCATCCCTGATGTATTTAGTGGTGAAAATGTGGCCCATTGTTTTTTATCAGGTTTGCAAGGGGTGTTAATCAGCCTGTGGTTGTGCTCATCATCCACAACATCTTCCTAACACTCAGTGCTCTGCTTTCCCTACATAACCTCACTCTGCAAGTGATTTAATGACATATTTATCTCATCCACATCAGGATCCCCTCGCGGGCTTGTCCTAACTCAGTCCCAGAGACACCTGACTTAGTTACATTACTCTCTCCAGTTTCTGATCTGCGTAGACACAAGTTGCAAAATTGCTCATTGGTGCTTAAAGAGCCTGAGTTTAAAAACCTGGGGGATCCGTGTGGTTAGGAGGGGACCGGGCACAAGCCTTTGCTGATGTGCATTTGGGTAACTAATTATATTTCTATTATTGTATGTGAGTGGAGAGGTCCCCCCACCACTGAGGCTTTTCATGGAGAAAAATTTAGACCTTTTTCCTAAGATAAGAGGCTGTTATAGATACTGCCAGATGTTAAGTCTTTAATTCACTAAAGTAATACAAATTAGCTGTGTGCTGCTCTGTTTGGCCTAAATTCAAATGAAGCTCTGCCTAAAACACTCAAGCTTCCTGCAGCTCCCAGCCCGCCAAGTCCCTCCTGGCTCCAGCACCGACATGAGGCACAAGGACTAAGCTGGTGCTGGGTTGGAGGTATAAATTGCTTTGGAAATAAAATGTTATAGGAGTGATTCCTTAATAATTGAATTGCAGAAATTACTTGAGTTGGAAAGCAACTGTGAGAGCCCAAACCTAGAACTGAATTAAGGGGGGAATTTCACCTGACAGCTTAGAGCGGGTGCTGCAAAATGACCTGTCTAAGAGGCTCAAGCATGTCCCTCAGTGGGGATCCTGATCTCTGGCTCATCCGGTACCCATGGTCTCCAGGGGTAGATTCATTCTCCCATCCTTTCACAGCTGAGCATCACCAGGCTGGTGGCTAAGCCAGGGTGAACCTTTGTTTCAGCACCCTATTACTCCTGCCAGGGTTTAATACATATTTCCCAGCACTTCCCAAGCCGTCCCGGTGCATAGCTGGAGCTCTGAGCACTCCCTCTGCTGGCTACAACATCATTTCATAACCCCTCGTTAGGGCCTCATCCTCGCTGGGAAGAGATGTTGGCTGTGGTAATGGCTATCCCCAACAGCAGAATATGTGATCAAAGCTGTATCATGGCTGAGGAGGAGGACCGTGATGCCATCAAATGCCTTGTGAGCAGGCGGGAGTGAGGATTTGAGTACCAGCCCAGTCTTAATGCTGGTTGGGTAGACGTCTCAGCTTTCTTTGAAACATTAATATTTATACTCTGTGCTCTGGCAGTCCTTCAGTGCCAGGGCGAGCCACAAAAGCCCAGGGTTTTGTTACACGGCACAGGCTCTTTGGGGCAGGAGATTGTTGCGGACCTATACCTTGGTCTTCTAAAAAGGGGATTTCTGTCTTGAAAACACATGCCCATCCGATCCAAAACACTCCATAGGTACATGCTGCATCAGAGGAAACGCTGGACAGGTAAAGTTTCCCCAGAGCACAAGGCAGGGTGATAATTGGACTGGCAACAATGGTGCTCTGGGGTGTGAGAGCCAGGCTGGTAGACCCAGCTTCAAGAGCTGTGTTCAGAAACACAACCAAAATCCTCCTTGGAGAAATACCACCTTTATAAAATGACCAGGGCAAGAGCAGAAGTAACCCAACTCATCATCACGCCAGGTCACTGGCCACGATGATGAGGGCTGGCATCACTATCTGGAACAGCCCATAAGTCAATGGGTTTGCTCGCAGTGCTCCAGCCATCTCCTTGCTGACCCAGCTCCATTGGTTCCTATGGTCTTGGTGCTAAGTCTTAATCCAGCACCACAGCTCCAGCGAGTTTTCCTCCAAATTCTTGCATGGTCTGTATTTATTAATCTTTCCTGCCCTGTTTCAGGGGTTCCCTGGTGCCCATGCCACTTTGCCCTGCCCTAAATGGTGCTGCCCGGCAGCTACAGGCAGGGCTGCTGCATCCAGCTGTGGGCTGCCTGGCGCTCCATCCCCTGGCAGCAGCTGGGACTGCAGAAGAAAGGGAAGCCGTCGCAGGAATCTGGCTTCAACAGATTCCCAGCATTTTTGTGGTGCCCTATTTCAGTGACAGAGCCACAGATAATTGCTTTGCTCTGAAGAGATATGTGAAACCTCAGGATCTTTTCCAGGTTGTGAGGACTGTGAAGCCCGACAGGAGAGGATGAATTTCTCAGGAAAGGTTCCAGAAACTAAAGCTGCACACAGGCTAAAGGAGAAAATCAGGATGTAAAAAGCCTTTTGGGAGATGAAGAAGACACAGTGATGCAAGGTTAGCAAGGGCCAAGGCGAATGGCTTGAAAGCTGCTCCCAGTCCTATGTTCTTAAATGGTACACACAGCAAAACGGGGCAGTCAAAGCAATGGCTCCATGGGGTGAAGATTAAGGGAAAGCATCTCGAGAATGACATTGGGGCTCTGTAGTCAAAACCATAAAGGAAAAACAGGCATGACGTCAGTGCTCAGTGCCACTTGGTGTCCCCGGGGTGAGGTCAGTGATCTTGCAGGAGCGAAGGAGCTGCTGGAGGAGTGCTTTCTGAGAAGCTTTTCTCAGAGAAGAAGGTGGTCCTCCCGCATTCTTGGCACAAGCCAGGCTGAGCCAGGTGCCCCCACCCCACCCCGGCCGCATGAGCTGGAGGTCAACCTCATCCCCTCCCCACCACCGCTTCCTCCCAGGCAGTACCCACGTTTCAGTCAGCCAAAACACACGTGAGTGCACGGAGAGGCACTTTGGACACCTGCCTTGTAACACTTGCACTGGGACCAGGTCTGAAAAATAACCTGTCTACATTTCATCAGAATTTTGTGGGGTCAGGTTTTTTTCCTCATTTGGGGTTGGAATTCATTATTTCAGGACAAGGTGTCAGCATTTGTAAAAACGTGGCCAGGTTTAGCTTGCGAATGTTTAAAAAGTGACTGAAAATGCAATTTCAGAGGCAGGAGAGGAGCATGCTGCGATTTGCACCCTGGATGTGCATTTACTAGGCATGGGTCAGGTCTCGAGCTGTTTCACCACGATTTTTCTCTCAGCACTGAAGTCAGCGGAAGCCCAGTGAACAAGACACCATTTTTTGGGGATAAGATTTAGAAATCCCCCCAGATATTCCCATAGCAGATAGGAAAAGCTGGAAATTTGGGTGTGCAAGGTCTGCCAGCAGGCACATCTGTAGAACCAGGACCCTGCTGGGTCCCAGCCTCCAAAGCAGAGGAGGTTTCTGATAAGTGGAAAAAAGGGTAGAATTTTTTTCCATTGAAACTTCCACAGAATGGTTTATCGTCAGTGTAGGGTGGGTGGTGTCATTTATATTTGATTTTCCGTTTTCTGATTAGAAAAGAGGAAGCTGTGTTATTTTCCAACAAAAAGTTAAATTTCAGAAGTTGGCGGTTCTCTAAAACACCCCCACCCCCAAAATCCAGCATTGCAAAGCCCAAATGACAACAGCCTGGAAATCAAAAGCCAAATTTATTTCTGTTATCCATTTTCTTCCAAAATCTGAAAACATTTTGTGGGAAATTTCAGTGTGAGCAACCACGCGCATCCTGGAAATCCTGGCATTTACCAGGCAGAAAAAAAAAGAAGCCATTTTTTGGCTGGCTCTTTCAGTACCAGAAAGGAGCTTGGAGGAGCCCAAATGCTTCATCCACCTCCCACTGCCAGTCCTGAAGCTGGCCGGGGATGGAGGGAAAGGATTAAGGCTCACATCATTTCCTTGTGTGCTCCTACAGACTTTGCTTTGCTTCCCATTATTGTTCCGGGTTTGCTCCTGCCTGCTCTGCCCAACAGAACCGGGAAGGATGTGAGAGCCAGCCTGGCATTGGGCTTGGAAAAAAAAACCAGCCTCTTTCCTCCCTGCCGCATGCAGGAATAATTCATCAGAAACAATGTGCTAGTAATGACTTTCCAGATCAATTTATAGCTTGACCTGACGCTTTCTTCCTGCCTAGGGTGAAAGAAGAAGGAAGAAGGGCTGTTTTTTGATCAAAATAAGTGTCTTTGGTGAGGTTGGTCTAAATCAGAGGGAATTTGGGATGTTAACACTGAATCTGCTCAGTGCATGCTTTCCAACTCATCATCACTGCAAGTCAGTTACTAAGAAATCACTCTGCAGATAAGGAGAGAGGCTGTAGTAAGCAGGTTTAGAGTCTCCAAAAAAGCTGATAAGATGGTTAAAAAAAAAATAAACCCAGGGTATAGCCTGGATCTTTCTTATATAAAGTGAATCTGTGAGTTCCCAGGGTAATAGACAGTGTTCTATTTGTGGCTTCCCGGAAAAGGAAATAATACAGTCGTATTAGCTCCGGGAAAGTGGCAGCCTTCCCTTCCTCTCCAGATAAGCCAGAGCAGTGCAGCCCATCCAGCAACCTGGAGGACATGGTCCGTCACCCAGCCACCATGGACCCCGTTGGTCGGTGTCCCACAGCAGCTCCCTTCCATTCCCTTCTCTGTGGGCATTGGTCCCCTTTCCTCAAAACTGGAGTGGAGCCCTTTTGGGTAAGGGAACGGATAGGAAACGGGCGACTTTGGTCCTTTCTTTTCTAGGCAGTGTTAACAACTCAGCAGCTCAAAGAATTTGTCTTGCAATCCCCTCTGTGGCTCAGCTTTCAATTCTCTATTCAAGCAGCATGAATGAACCGAAGCCTTTATTTGCATTCTCTTCAAATTGCCCTCCACCACTAGCATGAGACCTTTGGAAGTTTGTTGCAAGAGCAGCAGAGCCAAGATATTTTAGCTGGGCATGATGCCCCACCGCTACCGCAAAAATCACTTCAAAGCAACTGCTGAGTCAGAATAAAGGGGGTTGGATATATTTGCTTCCCAAAGATCACAATGCAAAGCTGGTCAGGAGGGGAAGCGTGAAGGGAGGTCAATGGATGCAGCATTCCCTGTCCCTGAGTCACTTCTCCTGCAGGAATCCATAAGATCTTGCATCTCCCAAGCACATCTGACAGCAGGGAACGGCCTGGGCAAGTGCACAGGGGTTTGAGGGGGGCTTTATAAAGAAATCTCACCCTGGAACACATTTAAGGACACTCTGGGCTGTTGCCCATCCTCAGGTTTGGGTAGGGTAGGGGGCTAACGTTGCACACCTTGCTGCAGCTCAGGATCAGCGAGCCGGCAGCATCACGTTTGCAAGCCGAGGAGCCATGTGCTTCAGTGTGGAAAGTGCGTAGGGTTGCCTTCAGGCTTCCTTCCCTGGGGTCCCAGAAAAAAGGGGAAAAAGTACCTTTGTTCTCCTTTGGCCTTCACCTTGCTGCAACTTTTAAAAAGTGAAGAGCTGGCCCTGTCCAAGCCCTTTATGTTATTTTCAGTTATGGAAAGCAAAGTGTATTCATAAGGACTTTTTTTTTTTAAGGTTTTCTGCCACTTTTAAACTGATGCAGTATTTTCTCCTGCACCTCCGGAGATCAGTGCAGCTCACCGTATGCCATATGCCTCCAAGACAGCTCTTGCTTTGGGGAGGAAGGGAACAACAGCAGCTGCATGTGCTCTGAAGAGAGCTCAGACTGCCTGGGTCTCCACAGCAAACGTGGGGCCATCCCTTCCTCTCCTACCCTGGGTCATCACCCCACCTCTTCCCTTCTCCATTGAGGCACCTGCTGTGTCCTCTTCCCAGGAGGCACAGAGGCAGGGGAATAGTGGGGAATGGCCATCATGACCCCTTTCTGCTCCTCATCCTTCTCTCTTCAGCTCCTCATCTTTCCCTTTTCTGCTCCAGCCCCAGCTAATCACCAGCTGGGCCCCCAGTATATCCAGACCCTCATCGCACTTAGCATCCAAACCTGCTGCAAAAATAGCAGACTGCATCTTGAGCCGGGTAGAAGAGGATGGTCCTGCCCCACCTTAAGATTTCAAAACAGTTCCCACTCTATGTTTTCTGAAACCTCCTGGAATTTTTCAGCAGAAGAAGATGAGTCCACCCTGGGGTAGCCCAGAGCCTGGCGGTTAGCGTGTGGTCTTGGGCAATCAGGCACAGAGGATGAAATCCCTGCTCTGATGCCTGCAGAGCAGGCACCTGAACCTCCCGCGTCCCTTTATCCCTTCAAATCCTGCCTTGCTAAAACCAGTCCGGTCCTGTGGTAAGTGCTGATTTTGATGAATCAACATTTTCCAGCGAAAAACGTGGCATTTGCAATTTCCCAACCAGTCCTAATTGAGAGCATTCAGAAAAAGCAAACAAACAAATGAGCAAACCAAACAATGGCACAGGGCAGGAAACGAGCTGGGCATCTCTGAAGAGATGTCTTTGCCCAAGCATTGCTGCTGAGATGGGAGTGCCAGCAGATAAACAGCCCTAGGACAAACATAGGAACCACCATGCTCTGCTGCAGGAGCTTGACCTTGCTGCAAGTGACTGCTGGTCCTTTTGGTGCTGAATGCATGTAGGCTGTCTCTGAAATGCAAGATGCATCTCTGATATTATGAATGAGAGCTCCAGACTCTGGTCTGTGCCTGTCCTCAGTATGACCCATGTGCCCCATTTCTAGAGAAGCTAGAGGTATCTCCACAGATATATTGCTATATCCCTCTTCTCCCAGCTGTTTCCATCACCACTATGCAGCACTTGGATAAGTGCAAGTACCAGTCTGGCAGTCAAGGCACTCAAGGCTCCTCCTACACCATCTCTTTCTCTTCCAGTAGTCGTGCTTCCAACCTTTCCCATCAGCAGACTTGTACAATTTTGTCAGGTAGGTACAGACAGAAATCTCAGATTTGCACTAGAAGTTTTCACTCTTGTTCCAGAAGAGCTTGCTTTCTATGGAACCCTGATGCTTAGTGCAGGATCTTGGTCCTAGGTGATGCAGGACAAGTCCAGGTGACTCCAACAAGCCTTGGATTTTCAACTGTGGCAGGGAGCACTTCTCTTGGGTGTGCTTTCCCTCCAGACTGTACAAGCAGACTCAATGGTGGCATCTCTTCTCTGCCTTTGGGCTCAGGGTGGCATCGTCTTGGGGTGGATGGATGTATGGGGATGCTGGAACTCCATTGCATGCCTGAATATGATGGTGGTCTTACCATGAGAAATATCTCTGCTATTTTTATTGCAGTAACACCAGTCCTGATCTCATGTGGCACCAGGACAGGTAGGAGAACTATTTCTAAGGACACCCCTATAGAAACTGCTGGAGTTACATACTGTGAGGTTTGGTGGGAGCCAAGTAGCTCAGAAAGAGCAAATGTCTTGCCATGCTTTCCTAACCACAAGATTTTGACCCAAGGCTGCCTGTCACAGCGGCAAGCTCTGCTGCTGGGAATATTCAGCAGGGGCAAGAGGAAGGGGCAATGGAGAGGGCTGGAAAGGTGGTCAGGGGAGCAGCAATAGCAGAGCAGCTCTGGTGTGGCAGCTGCAGGAGGGACCCTCTGTCACAGGCTCTTGGATACGTCAAGGAAGTCCATATGGTTGGTCACCATGGGGAATCACTGGTGCTTTCTGATTTCCTATTTTATGGTTGTGACTTCTCAGCAGCTCCTCCAGCTGCTCTCCCAGCCTTTTAGTTTGCAATGGTTTTTGCCAGTTTTGTGCTCATGATAAGAATAAGAGCAATGCATCCTGGCAGGTATGAGATGGCAACTTCCATCTGCACAGTTCTGACAGAGGCAGTCAAATCTAGTTTGTGAAAAGAGGCTGTTAAAACCACAGCCTCCTCTCAGACCAGTTTTCAAAATTTGCCACCAGCAAAATGCAGCCCTGGCCACTGCTGCCACCTCTGCCAGGCTGTGCCCATCCCATGGGGACCTCCTGCATGGCTTCCACTACACAGGCATGGGAGACCCTCAGGAGAGGGTACGTGACTCTTCCCCATGCTCCCTGCCATCCCAGCCGGTTGACATTGATGTGACAGTATTTTCTCCCAGAAAATGGTGAGCTTGGGGACAGATATTCAAAAGAGGTTTGCAGCAACAGGATCAGGGATGCTGCCGTGGAATGCTCAGCTCTTGGCTGATACACTCAAAACTCCTTTTGAATGAAATCTGCTTTCTGCACGCAACTTGTCAAATACTTGAGAGCAACAAGCACGTCCCACAGCAAGGACTCTGCCTGGGCCTCCCACAAGCAGAAAGGGGAACTGGACACATTTTCTAAATTGGTCATGGCTGTCGTCCATGATTTTTCTGGGTACAATTAATAGGTGACTTAATTCTTTGCTTAATCTGAACTGTTTCCATTACGCAGCTGAGGAAGTTCGGTCTCCCAGCTGCCTCACTATATTTGGGCTGTGAACTGCAGGAAGTTGATCAGCATGACATTGCCACAGATATTCCACTGTAACGTTTCCCTAGAAAGAGAAATCTCGTTCAAACCTCTCTGCCCTCTCTTCCTTGCCCCCTGGGTACTGGGGTAACCTGCTCTGTATACATGCTCTGGTGCTGCGTAATTCTCCTCCCTCCCTCCCTCCTTCCCAGGGAGTTAATTTGGACAGCAGAGTAGTGTAACACGATGGGTGGCTCCAAGACCTTTTAAAACTGCCTTACCCAAGCACAGATGATGACACCCTAAAGTCAACATCAGTGCCCCCTCCCCAAGCTGTGGATGCAGGAACTGGCACAGTCCTTCGAATAGATCCACAATGTTTATTCAATTGCTTTGAAGGTGCAGTAGCGCAAGTGCGTGTTTCTGCCTGTGGCCTGCAAGCTCCCCGATGCTGGCCGTGCTGCTAGTTGCAGTAGTTTTCCAGTTGGTAGAGGGAGCATGTGTTGTGGCAACACTGCTCAACGATCCCTCGCTTCACTTTCTCAAACTCCTCCTGCTGGAAGGGCAGCTCTCCCACCTCACCATGCAAGGGACCGCTCACTGCCAGGGAAGAAAAAAGACAAGCCATGGGACATCACACAGCATCAGCCCTGGCTGTTGCACCCTGCAGAGACGCCCTTTGCAGACACCAGATTTTTAAGCCAGAGTTGGCTGGAAAATGGGGAAGAAGTCGCAATCTTTTCCCTCAGATTAATGCTGCTTGTAGCACCTTCAGGCTCTGTGTTTCCTGTGCCAAATTAATCCTATGGTGCTTAGAAGGAGCTGAGCTGAGTGGATATCAGCAGTGTGAGGGACAAGGGCTTTATTGAGGCAAGCATGTGGAGAAGAAGAGAAACCCTGCACCCTCCCTGCAGCTAGTAAATAAGACAGTAAAATGGGCTTGTCTACTCCAGAGAGATGAGTTGCTTGGGACTGCAGACCCCCTCTGGGAGTTACCCACTCTTCTGGGAGCCTGGACAAACAACTGGGATGTCTGTGGGATTGCAAGGACCATCCAGTCCTGGGGCTGGAAGCATTTCCCAACTGGTCCTGAACAGCCTGCTCCTGTTGGCTGTCTGCATGTAGCCCCAAGCTGATGGCAAAAGTGTTTGTGTGTGTCCATGTTCACAGCTGGGGACGAGTTTTTAGAAGGAATGATGAATTGGGGCATTTGGACAGAGACAAAATTCAACAGAATGTCCCATTTGCTTGCTGGTGGGGACTTGAAAACTTGTGGACAGAACTGTTCAGGTTTTAGTTGCCCAATGAAAATATACAAAATGGAAAATAAAACAGAATTTTTCCTGTAGAAGGAAAAGAGGCCCTAACAACAAAAAGAAAATGCCTGGAAAGCAAGAATGAGATGAGGTTTCTAGGGCAAAATGAAAGTACAGCACAAGATGCAAAATCCCCAAGCCCCCAAAGTATGATGCAATGAACAAGGCACAAGAGTAACAAGAAATCGTTATGCTAGTATGCTAGGAGGAAAATTTAGGAAAGGCTTAGTCCAACATTAAAGAGGAGAGGAAACAGCTAGTCAATGTTTTGTGATTTACTTGTCTTCATCCTTTAAGCCAGCTGTGAGCAGACTGTAAACACAACCAGCTTGTGTGACAAAGAGGTGGTGGCTCAGGCAAAAATCCTGGAACAAGAGGTGGAAAGTCCTCAGACACTTTCAAACTGGTTGGCTCTGATGAAATTCTCAATGCAGTATTTAGGGAATTGGCTAACAAAAC
This sequence comes from Limosa lapponica baueri, assembly GCA_002844005.1. Classification (NCBI taxonomy): domain Eukaryota; kingdom Metazoa; phylum Chordata; class Aves; order Charadriiformes; family Scolopacidae; genus Limosa; species Limosa lapponica. Next base: position 2,713,184 of record KZ505641.1, on the reverse strand, counting down.
TTCCAGCCCATTCATGGTGGTCATCAGATACAAATCATCAGAGAATGGAGCAACTAACAGCCCAGCTGGCTATTTAAAAAAATCATAGCAAACCCTCTGCTATGACATTACCTTGCTTCACCTTCCAAAAACCTCTAAGACTATTTCATGGGATGGTTGCATACACAAGAGAAGGAAATGGATCCAGATGAAACCAGTGTGTGACGGGAAAAGAACTGGTGGAAGAGGTGTATCATAGTCAGTAGAGGTTAAGTAATGGTCTATCTTAAAATGTTAAGATGACTGGGATTTGGCAGGGGTCTCTTCTACATCTATTCAAAGTCTCCATTAGTAGCTTGGAAGACAGAAGAGAGAGTGTACTTCCTGGATTCATAGGGGAGCTAAAGCTGAGAAGAACTGCAGGTACTCATCTCCAGGAGAGACATTATCCTTGCATTACAGCTGGAGCATTACAGGTCCTGGCCCCATCTAGATACAGTCACCATGTTGAAGGGCAGCTCTCTGGACTGCCTCATCCCACCTGCACTGCCATGCAGACAGAAAGTGCTGGACCAGGGGAGCAGTGACCTGGCACTGAGCGGGTGTGGGCAGGGCTGTCAGCTCCTCCAGCCTCTTAGCTCTTGCACTTGTCAGTAGTACAGCAGTCCTGAGGAGGGGAACAAAAGCAGCTCCACCAACATTTCACCACCATTAAATAAGAGACAATATAAAGCTCTGGGGGCTGCAAGCCTCTTGAAGGGCAAGATTAGCACTAAAAACTACATTTGAAACTACAGAAACACTGAAAAGATGGGATGCTGTTCAGTAAGAAATAGGAAAGATGGTAAAGGTAGGCAGGAAGACTGCATTGCACATCCAGGACGAGGGTCTAAGCATGGTAGCAGTCCTTCAAGGACTGCTTATCCACCCAAGGGAAGGCCAAGGCATCCAAGAAAGACAGTAATCACTATCAATCAACAGTGCAGTGCTGATTTGAAAAAGGCAAACCACCTGTGTAGTCAGGAACATGGTGTGAAAAACATGCAATATCATTAATCCAGTTTGCTCACTCTACTTGGCACTGGCAAGGCCTCGGCTGGTGTCCTATGTGCTTCTCCAGGCATCACCAGTCAGTAAAAGGATGCAGATCCAATGCAGAACAATTTGCATGGACAGAGACCTAGAAAATATGACCTAAGAAGGTAGTGGAGGGGTGTAGAGGGGATTTAGCTGAGAGCAGGTTAAAACTAGACATAGGAACAATCTTCAAATATTTTGAAAAGCAGCCACAAAGAAGAAAAGAGTAGACTCTCAAAGAAGACAATAAATAATTTACAGCAAAGGATGTTCAGGTTAGATATTGGGAAGAGACACTCGAGAAGAAGGTCAGTTAAGCATGGGAACAGGCAGTTTCAGAAGGCAGAAGAAGCTTCCTCATTGGAGGTTTTTATGAATATACTAGACAAGCATTTATTTTCTATGAACACTCCCAGGCTGTTGTAATGGCCACAGAAAAAAATGGACAAGTTTGAGTTTTCAGCCACAATTCCTTTAGCCTCATAAATCCTCTTTCCCTGCCTGCCATCCCATCTGCCTTTTTAACCTGAAGAGCTTTTCATTGGAAATGTGATGTTGTTGGTATGTTAAAGGTATTCCTGGCATTCCCCATCAAGGACATTCCTGGTGTCACCCTCAAAGATAGGCAGTTGCTGCCTTTTGCATTGCAAAGCATACAACTGCGTTCAAGGTCAGCCTGACTTACCTAGAGGCTGCTCAATATCCCGTCGGGCTTTTGGGGAGTAGAAGAAACCCCGCTCTCCACACACCAGGTAGAGAGCCTCCACCAAGTGGGAGCCACAGAGGTGCTGGTTGGCAGCCGCGTGGCTAGTCCCAGGGCCAGAAAGAGCGAGAAGGGCCAGGAGAGGCAGCGATCGGATCCAGAGAGCCATGGTGATCAGGGTGAGGCCTAGGTTTAAGAGACAGAGGACACACAGGGAGGTCTAGGAGGGAGAAACAGGTTGTCATCAAGCATCTTATGCCCGTGAAAATGAGATCAAAGTAGTAGATGGACCTTCTAAAGATGACATAGCTTGAGAGAGAAGGAGAGCTTTCTGCATCAAGCTTTACAAGTCACAGTAAGTGGCTAATCATTATTACCAGAAGTCCATCTCCATCCACATGTTCACATCAGTCCTGGCCTCCCTTTTACCTTCTCCCAAACAGCCAAACTAGACTGGAAGAGCCATCCCGCTGAGCCCTGTAGCACGTGTGCACAGGAGAGCTGAGACCAGCAGACACCTTCAGAGGCAAAACCCTGTCTGCCAAGTCAGAATGGGCTGTTGTTTATGATGATGGCCCAAAACCAGCACAATGTGCTCAAAGACCGGAGGAGACCTCATTTTCTTGGACTAGGGAGCCAGCACTTGTCACCACCAGCTACATCAACTTAAGAAAACAGCTCTGCAAAACAGGTAGAAATCAAAAGGACGGCAATCAGACTTACCCAAAGAAGTGGCAGCAAGAGATGGAGAGAAGTTTGCTCTGAGAAATGAAGACTGTTTTGTTGGTAGTGATATCCCCATTCTCTCTTTCCAATATTTATATGTTTTACATCAGCCCAAGTGACACAAGAGCTAGTGTGAGCCCCACCTCCTCGATGACACTCCAGCCAAAATTTTTGCTGCTTGTGCACATTAATTTCCCTCTATGTAGCATCAACAGGTCTTTATGCAATTTAAGATAGAAGCAACAGTTTGCAGTTTCCATCTCATTTCATCCGACCTGTTTTTGCTTCCTTAAAGCTCTGTCCTGAGCCATCAGTGACCCTTTTAGCAGGAGATAATGATGCTATTACATCTGCAATGATTACTAATGACACTAATGCTGGCAATAGGCACTGCTGGCATTGAGGTGGCTCAACAGCTGTTTCTGAAATGTAAATTAAAGGCAAACATGTTAATCTGTTTGATTAATATCACCTTGGAAAGTATGCAGTGATGGGACCAACTTGTCGGTGAGACCATGCTACTGTCAGGTGTTCAAAGAAGGAAAACACATTATTGTGCTGAGGCTATCTGCGGCCCCACTCGCTGGCCATGCAGTGCACAGCGAGAGGCACGCATCCACAGCTTGGGCTGGGGGAGGAATAACACCTGCACTTTGCAGGAGACCTTGGGTTGTCGCTCTAGCTCAGCATGGGGTCAGAGTTAGAGCATTTGAAATTTTGTATGTGAAATTTTGTATGTATGTCTTTCCCTCTTCGCCCATTGAAAGGCAGGTCCCTTCCTTCATCTGCCAGGTGCTCCTTCAAATTCCTGTTTGGGTGTAAGCAGAGCAGAGACTCGGTCTCTCCTGTTTACAGGTGAGAGCTCAGAACACCTCAGCTCATCTCTCTGGGTCTCTGCCCAAAATTCTGTCTCCGACACCAAGAAACATTTCTGGTAAATCCCAGTGAAAACCAGGAGATAGATGATTATCTCCATTCTGGCCAGTAAATTCACTTTTAATAGGAGATGATGGGTGAGGGGTGGTCCACTGTCTTTCATTTGTCTGATTTTGGCAACAGAACTAGCTCTCTCTCTCTTTCAAACATTACCCCATTTTTTTGATACCTCTGATGCTCAGCTTTTCTGCCACCAATAGCATGCCTACACCTTTTTCTGTTTAAAGTATACTTTTTTTCCCCCCCCTGCCTGAAAAGGCCTATTTTAAATGATGGGGATGAGATGATCTTTAAACTTCCCATTGCTCTCACTTTTGAGACTACAAGTGCTCAGCACCATTAAAAAGGAGACATTGTCATCTGTTTGAACTCTGCTGCTTGTTTAATTTAGAATAAGCCTGATTCTCCATATACAGTATAAATCAGAAGGAAGTTCACCAAAATCAGCAGAATGCCTTGAGACTCAAACCAGACCCTTGATTTCTTGAGTAGCCAAAGCAATTCATCCATCAGTATCTAGGAGGTAGGAAGTCCCGTATGCCTCTATCATGGCTTTAAGTATGAAGTATCATATGATTACTAAATTACTGTGATTGCAAAAAGGCTTTTGAGAAGTGCTCAATCTCTGATGAGCATACAGGGAGGGGGGTCATTTGCTCAATCGGATGTGAGACAAGGTTATCAGTTATATCCCCTGCCATGTAGGTCTTTCGGCCTCATGCTAATAAATCCAAGTTGTGATGCTCAACTACAGTTAATAGCATTTCTGCACAATGTGTAACACTATCTCTGTCTCCCTTCCCCTCAAAAAAGATATTGGATGTACTTGAATGACCTAGTGTATACCCATGAAAAGGGTCTCAGGTTTCAGCAAGATACAAGTACAGGGAATTCACTTACTCAGACCTTCTTTCTCCTGGGAGAAGATGGGGAATTAGCAGCCACACAGGATAAAACCTGGCATTTTACCCAATTTGAAGTAAGTTGTCAAAGCCAGGAACAGAAGCCTTGTGTCACTCGCACTTCCTCCAGAGCAGGGAGTCCCCATCCAGCATCTCACACGAAGGGGACAACTTGCAGAATTACCCTATGGATCCCCTTAGCAGTTGTTTTCCTGCAGTCACCACAATACATGAGGTCCAGTGGACCTCAGGCCAGCGATTGCCTGGGAAAGGCTCCAGAACAGAGTATTCCCCAGGTTAATCACACACTGAGATTTGCCATTTAGGGTTTTCGTTCTTGCACTTTTGAATGTTACCTGAGCTTACCTGAATTCGTGTTTTATTGACAGTGGGACTTTATAAGAAGGCTACCTTCACTACCTTCTCCCTTCTGAGTACCTTCCCTGATGGGCTTCCCCCTTCCCCAGGGTTTACCCTACTGATGTAGCAAAAAAAAAAAAGCTACTTTATTTTGTGTTCAAGTGCCATGTTATTAGTCTGTTTCTTCTCTTACTCTAGGCAAACCAAACCCTGGAGGTAGCTTTGAAATACTCATGGTATTTCTGCAACGTGCCCCAGCAGGGGAACGGCTGACTGTACCCAAGTGTTCAGGAATCCCTCTTGGCTTGCTGTAGTTTGGGTGCAGAAATAAGCCAGAAGATTTATTGGAAGGAAAAAAGGTATCATGCTGGCTCAAAGTTCAGCACGGGCCAATCTTTTTTTTGCAAAAGTTTCCTACTGTTTTTTTTCCCCTTCTAAAATATGATCACTTTGATTATTTATTGGAAATTGTATTTTCTTACCATAAATGGTCCTTTGAAATATGAAAAATGCTAGCAGTGATATAAAAGGATATAAAATAGATATAAACTGTGGAAAGTTTTGACTTAGATGAAAAAGTCCCATGTCAGCAGCAAACTGAGAGAAGGGGCCAACAGGGGAGCCCATTTCTCAACAGAAAAGTTTTTTCTACAGAAAAATCTCAGCTCACTCTTTCCAGGTTGGGCTTCCCTATGTTTTCCATGTGATTAGGCAGCAATGGGCCAAATGTTTATCCATCATTTCCGATACACATGCCTCCCATGACCCCCCAAGTCCTCAGCTCCACATTGGGCTCACTTGCCAAAGGGTGGGAGCAGCTGGGTGGGCGTGGGCTACTCCTGACTGCTGCCCGTCGTGCTAAACCACCTCCAGACGTGACTCGAAGCCACCTCCCTTACTCACACCCCTCCGACCCTGAGCAGTTGCATCAGTGGGAACAAAGTTTAGGCAATCCCTAGTGTCATGTAATCAAGTTTTACAGTCTGTTGCCAGCACAATAAAATCTTTACTACTGTAGATGTCTAGCATTTTCGAACCCTGTCCTGAAAAAATAACAAGCCCACTATGGGAGAACTAGTTAACAATTACAAGTTTGTGCAAGTTTTACTGACAGCAAAGGCCAGGTCTGAAGGCAAGCAAGTTCTCAGAGAGTACCTGCATCCCCGCCATTGCTCTCATGCTCCGTAGCCACCACCGGGACTGTTCTGCCCATCCGCAGGCATGTGTCACCCCAAAAGCAGAGCAGAGAGCATCAGCTGCAACTGCGTGCCTCCTTTTCCCTGGAGGGCAAATTCGGTGGCTTGTGAACTAAATAGCCCCAGAGAAGGTGCTGTCAGCCAATGCACCTCTGCACTGTCCTACCAGCTTGCCAAAACACAGTCCTGATGCACCCATAGGGGTCTTCCCCCCCAAAAGCAGCTTTTGGGGATGGCCAGCCCCTGGGAGATGCCTCAGTACAGCCGCTGGTAGCTGGAGATGTGTAGTTTGGGCAATGCACTCAAGCACATGGGCTGTTTGAGCTACAGATGTGTAGCGCTTAGATTGGCATGGAGAAGTGGGGACTCCCTGGGTCCCAGTGGTTGCCTCCTCCAGGCTTTGCTCCACTCCCCGTGTGGGATGCAGCAGCAGTCAGCAGCGTGGTGCAGAGCAGGGAAGCCAGCATCCTCAGTGCTCCTTGTCTCCATGTGGTTTCCAGCAGCTGTGCTCCTGATGCCGTGTCCAAGCACCCATGGAGCAGCAGCATGCGACCACCCTGCCAGCGGCAGTGGCATGAGACGAAGGGCAGGGAGGTGAACCTGGCACCAAAGTGGGTGCTTAATCATGGGAATTCTTGCAATCAAGTCCTGCGATGCCTGCAAAGGTACGTGGTAGGTGAGGCAGCCGCCATGGGCTCAGAGGGGAAAGGGGACTGCTATAGCAAAGGGTGAGGCTCTGCAGCTTATCAGCCACACAATGAGAGATGCCCTTGCTTCAAAAGGGGCATTGTGCAAGCAGAGAAGGGGGCCACTCACTGGGATACAAGTAATCTCAGCTGCTTCTATAAACTAATCCGGGCGGCCGCCTGGGTGCAGGGCATGTGAGCCATCCCCATCGCCCTGTCGGCTGCCAAGCTCAAGGGATATGCTCCTGCCAGACCGTGGATTTCACAATTTTCCAGGCTTTTCCAGGCCAGGGACATTATCTAGCTGCTTAGAGCACAAAGGGTTGATTCACAAAATGGAGGGTGCAACCCAAAGGTCAGTGTAACCAAGCAGGTCTTACCCATCGGTTTCCATCACCTTTGGGTTAGCTGCTAACAGCAGAGAGGGTTGTGAGTACATCCGCACCACTCACTGGTAGAAGATGCTCCAGGGAGCAACTCCGAAGAGCCAGTAGCTTTCATTAGAGAACAAGGGAGTTTCCTATGTGTGCTGTGGCTCTGAGAACAGCCTCCTGCAACCCAAACCCTCTGGCCACCCATCCTGAGCACATCACACATGTCAGCAGGCAAATGCTGATATTTGGCCAGCCCAGCTCACATGGGACCATTGAAGCTGCAAAGTGCTTTGGCTGCACCTTGCTCAAGTCCCCCTCTACAGCCTCAAACCTCTACACAAGTACAGCTGCCCAAGCAAAATAGACCAAATTTCGTTATCGCTAGAGTAAAGCTCCCAAAGTCTTTCCCATCCATCTTGGGAAGAGCATATGCAAGGTTATAAATACAGACGGAAAAAACAAGTATGCTCCTTTTAACCCCATTAAAATATTACTGACCACATATTTTTTTGAGAAGGTAGAGGAGAAAATAGCACCTGAGAGCTGCTAATAGTTCCTAGACATAGTTATTAGCAGATGCAGCAGAACAAATTAGTTTGTTTATCAATGAGGAGAAGATGAAATCTGTGGCTATTAATGGCCCAAAAGTAATCCTTGGCATAGATCGAGAAACATTAGAAGAGGTGATGACACCCTGCTAGAGGACAAGTAATGAACAATAAAAGTAACAAATAACTTCCACAGAGTGGAGAAGCACTGGAAAAGTAGCCTGATCAGCACCAATCCAAAAATAGACATTTTCAGCACTGATACCACATCTGTCCTTCTTCATGTTGTGGAGTTTCACAAGAACAACCAAAGAGGATCTTGACCTGGTCCTCAGGAAACAACCATGGAGGGGCCATTGTGTCCATCAGGGAGTTTTCTCCAGTGTCCACAACTGTAGACACTAAAGTTTCGTGGTGCCACCACCATTGCTTCCACAGCAACTTGCATCACAGGCACCACTTGGAAAGCAAAGGCATGGATGACCTGGAGAAGCCTTTGGTAAAATAAAGAAGACCTGGTCCTTGGCCATGATTTTGGAAAACACGAGCAGGTCACCAAAAAGCAGCAGACATAGCAGAAAACGATGGGTGCTATAACCAGCCAAGGCAGCAAGGAGGTAAAGAGACAAATGCTAAAAAATGAAGGAATGGTTTCCACTGGCTCAGACTGGATTTGTTGCCTGCTGTAAGGTGGTCTCATAGATTTAAAATCAATGATCACGTCAAATACATCTGTTTTCTGCCACTGCTCATCTCTGCAGTTCTGGGTGCACCGTGGACATCTGCCACAGTTTCCCTGATGATAAAATTGGGGGCTGCAAGTGATACTGTAAGAGGACATTGAGGACAATGTACTCATTCTCGCACCACACTTTATGCTGAGTTTAAATATGAGGCTTTGAGACATCATTTTCTAGAATAAACTTTATTTTTAAAGTCCCTGTTTTGCTTTTGGGTGCTCCTGGAGATTTTAGCTAACGCTGCCCTGATGCCATTGCCCTGAGGTCCTACTTTTCTCCAGGAGATGTGGTTTACCATCTGGAGGTGCTTCTCACTCCTTTGCCTTTGCAGGGTGCTCCAAGCCTTAGCACTTCGGACGCCTCCAGCTGGGTTGGGACCTGAACCAGGAGCTGTTGTTTCTCCCTCCTTCCCCCTCACTCCCACAGCATCTCCCACGTGGGAACTGGTGTTTCGCTGACCGGCACAGCTCTGCACCAAAGGACCTTTCCTAACATGGCACCCGGCAACGAAAAAACCCAACCCACCATTGCTCTTGTGAGCAGTGGCTGCTCCCAGGCATCCATCTCCCTGGCATTATTGCCAGCTACACTGGTTATTCCTCACTCCTGGGATGCTCTGCCAGGGCCAGGAGGTGCCAAGGACTTGCAGAAAGGCTGACCCCCTCTCTGCTCACAGTCAGCTGGACCCCACTGTAAAGTGCTCTCATCTCCCCTTCCAGGCCATGGGAAGTCCCAGGTCTGATATCATTAATTACTGCTGAGTAAGTGGATCATTTTGAGCACTTAAAGCTACTTTAAGGATTCGGATGCACACCGGTAACGAGGCCATAGGCTTGTCTATGGATTCCTAGACAAGGAGGTGTAAATCCTACTGATAAGGCTTGTTAGTGTTACGGGGCTGGGGAAGGGGAGGTGGGGGGGGTCTTAGGAGCCAGGCACAGGGATCTCCAGGGGCCAGGAGGGGTGAGCCCACCACTGCAGCCCCCTCCTCCTGCCCAGCAGTCCCTGGCTGGGGGGAGGCGCTGGGGTGCTGCGGGCAGTGAGGGTCAGGCTGATTTACAGCAGCGGAGGAACTGGGGCTGTTAATTCAAAGTTGCCGCTTATCGGTGTTTAGAAAGCAAGCTCTGATCTGTTGGTTAGTGATTTGGCCTTTGCTGTAAATAGAGGGGCCCCATGCTTTGCTCTGACATTTTTGTCCTTATTATCTTGTCTCAGCCTCTGAGGGAGGTGGGAGAGTTATTTAAGGCTGACCTTAGTGGAAGGAAAATGAACAACTCCCTTACCCCACCCTGTTTTTCTCTCCACCGTCCTGGGTAACAACTGTTGCATTGAAGTATCTGTGTGAGATACTTAATCCTCCACCATCCCTGCAAATATTTTGTAGATCAATTCACCCAGAGAAAAATAAGCGCAAAGGGACCAGGTAGAGCTAATGTCAGGAGTGAAAAAATGGATTTTGCATCATTATCCCTCCAAGAAAATCGATGAGGATAGGCCCCCATGAGGCTCTGGAGCTTACCCCTGAGCCTGTCCGGTCTTGCATCGCTGTAGTTCAGGTCTAATTCAACCTGTGTTTCATGTTAAGTTTCAAAACCAGTTGCTCCATCCCAAGCTAAACATCTGAACACCACACAGAAGCACGTGATAGTGACTGGTTGGAGCTGGAGGGAGTATTTTGGATTTGGCATCTGTGTACCGGAAATTTATATCAGAACCCAAACCCTCTACAGTTCTGGAGGAGAGGATTTGGGGGATGCATGAGGAGTCCAGGTGGGTCCCATCCTTCTTGGGATGTACATGATTTTGGGAGGCTTGCAGCACAGAAGTCAACACATGTACATGCTCCAGCTGCTCCTGAGTGACATACACGGTGAACAAGATGGTCGAAGGGAATCCGTTCACAGAGGTATGAAGAAAACCTCAGTATTTTGAAGCACAGTACTTGCAAGACTGAAAAATGTCTAATCTCCAAACACTTGTTTTATTGACCTGCCAGCACCAACCCTACCAGCTGCACAATGAGAGTGCTGCAAGGCTATGGTAACACATCTGGGGTGCAGTTGCAGGGTCTTAAATCCCCTACCTAATCTTTGCAAACCTTTCTATTCAGGTAAAAAAAACCCAAACCAAACAAAACAGAAACAAAAACAAAATAAAAACAATCCCTCCTGATCAGCTTTCAAGTAATTTCAGACACATTTGGCTTTCAGCCGTGCCAGAAAAATGTCAAAAGATCCACTTTCCCCTAGAAAACCTTACGTTTTCCTAAACATTATAACAAACAAGTGTAGGAAAAACTGAAAACAAATTCTCTGCAGTGGAAAGTGCACTACCTTTTCTGGTCCCTGAGGAAAAAACCCAAGTCTGATTTTAGCTGGATTAGCAGTACGAATGACAGCTCAGGTCTTATCCGAATCAATTCCCGTCTCCAGGGGGCTGGTGCGTGTGTGCACACATACCTGCGGCTACAGCATTTGTAAATAATTGAGTTCTTCTGATCCATACCATCACAGCACAAGAAGAAAGATTTAGTCCTGAGGGGGCTGACAGAGGTTCAAGCCCCAGATCTGCCACTTAGACGCTTCTTCCCAAAGCTGTTTAGGCATGTAATTACTTTTCAGGCTCTGTGCCTGGTCTGAGTCTCTCAGATTCAGTGCTTCCTTTTATCTGTCAGCCTTTTACAGGGACAAGAGTACTCCTCTACCTCCCAAGCGTGTAATGAAGATGAATTCATTACAGCTGTAACACTTTAACGAGCACTATGAAGATACAGAGTATCCTTACAAGTCCTAAATTAGGAAACTCCCTCTCAGAGGGTGCTGGGGTGCCTGGATGCATGGTCCAGACCTGTGCCGGCAATACATTAATCCACCTCTGTCCATGATTCTGGAAGGGATTTAACCAGCAAAAGAGTCTGACTTACATGTAAAAGCCAAGCTTGCAGCAGTGACTGGAATTAGTTTCCTTATACATAAGAATAACTTCGGAGTAAGAAACACTTATGTGGCCTTGGGCATCTATTCTGGTCTCCCGGGGTGCATTCCAGTTCCTGGGCATCCTGTATCCCATCCACAACTCCCACGTGGATGCAGTAGATGCCTTAGGTCATCTAAAATAGCTCCTATGCTTAAGCAAGGAGGATCCACCCCTAATTACTCTTGGAAGGGTGTTCAATACATTTAGTATTGGGGTTGCATAGGCTGGTTACATGCAAACCAGACTACGTTACAAGGCACCGTGCATATGCTGGTGTTCCTACATGGCCAGTGTTACTGGAACTGAACAGAAATAGTGAGAAATGCTGGGAGAGAGAGCACGTAGCGAAGGCAAGCCCCCTGGTGTGTTACTATTTAAAAAGAGACCTCCCAACTACTGTTCCATGAATAATTGTGCAATTGGTAATATCCTGGCAAAGAAAGGCTTAGATCAGCTCATCTGCAAACAAGGGACCATTTTCCACCTCTGAGTTAACACTGTGCATGAGCACCCATTTGTGGATCGCCTGCCGTAATGGGCCTCAGGTTGCGTTTGCATACTGCCCGCCAGCAAAACACGCCACTTGAATCTGGACAGCAGAAGGATACAAGAGCCAAACTCAGGATGCTAGACCAGAATATATTTTTTTTTATTCTTAATATCATGTCAGCAGCAGCACAATTCCAAAATGAAAAATAATTCTGTTTTGTATTTCTTTACACAGAGAGACAGACAGATCCACCCACAGCAGCAGCAGCGACAACAACAAGAGACCACTCAGCGAGGCACTGGGACACGCAGATACCAGAGGGTACGGTGGGGCCTGGCTTAGGGGAAGGCTTTTCTCCTTTTCTTTCTCCCTTGCCAGCCCATGGTCTGTCTACAGGAGAGTTTAGCCTGGGCTGACCCATCACCATGGCTTTCTCCAGGTCACTTTTTATAGATCTTGCAGCCATGTTTGGTAAGGTCTGGGGAAATGGCATAAAGGTTCCCATGACCCACCCCAAAGGACATGAGCTCATACTTAGCTCTAAGCAGCCACATAATCTTACAAATATACTCCACTGTCAGGAAAAGTGAACTTATAACAACTTTTGGTGGAGGGTGTGACTGGGTAGATCCTCAAAATCTTTCCTTCTGAATGATCTTGTTCAAGTCAACTCCATAAATCTGACCAGCCTTGTGTACAATACTTAAGGGATACCTTAAGATAAAATTTAAAGCATGGGAAAAATCTAAAAATACTCAGGAAAAAGCCTAAAAACAGAAACACTGGAGGGCTATAGGAAATCCCAACAATATCAGAGATTACAGCAAGGGCTGTGGGCGCCTCTCCAGCCCACAGGAAGCTGATGGGTGATAGAGACCAAATGTTCCCCTATACAGGAGAGCGGATGAACGGAGAATCAAGGATACGTCGCCGCTCTTAGTGGGCTTGGTATGGGAAGCAACAATAACCTGTGCCGACTGAGCCCAGGCAACATCAGCGTATCAGCTGTTTCACCGGGAAAATTGTGTTTTAAAAGAATCTATCGAGTGACTTCAAATAAGTTTGTCTTTAGAAAATGAATACCATCTAGTGGCCCAAAAAGGCAATAAAGAGGTGCAATGGCAATTAGAGAATCAGATGAATTTAGAAAAAGAGAAGGAAAAATGGCAGAAGTAAGGAGAGGGATTAACATATATAGTGCAGTGATTCACCCTGGAGCAAGGGAGAGCTCAAAAGGGACCTGATCATAGTAAATGCAAAGCTAAAATTAGACACTTGCAAAAGCAGATTGGGATGCAAAAATTAAAAATAACTGCAGTAGCTGCAGGAAGTGGTGGAGAGAGCTGGATTGGGAGCCATCAGAGGAAGATGATTTCAAGGATGATATGTGCAAATGGGAAAAGAAAGAGAAGTTGAGAATAGCAGCATATCCCACAAGGACTACAGGTGCTGTCCCGGAGCAGACAGGTATGGCAGATCAAACTGCTGTAGCTGTTAAAATGACAAAAAGTGACCACGAGGCAGGTAGCTGCAGATATGAAAACACTGAAAGAAAGCACAACAGTAGAGTGGAGTGTAGGACTTAAAAAAACTGCTTCAAATTTTGAATTAAATAGGAATTAAGTGGTAAATTGATTAGAGCTTGTGCTCCACCAGCTTTTATTCAATACACATTGGGCACCTCCTTGATGAACATTTAATCATGCCAGCATGGGCATTTAATCAAATTGCCCAGTAGAATGGTAAGACAAAGATGCAATTGGCAGCATTAACATCAGTCCATAATCTTGAGGAAGATGGAAAGTCTTTAATGAACGGATGGGGAGCTGTTTGAACATCAGCAGGACATGATACCATGTACCAACCACTCACTCCCAACACAGCACAGGTATCTTCATTGTCCCTGGAAGCCCCAAGGCTGAGTCAGGCTCCTTGGACAGTGGATGAATTAGGAGAGCTAGCGGCACAAATGCACCCCCACGATTCACAGCGAACTCCCATATGGTAAAATGCAGGGGAAGAAACAATTTACAGAGTTGCTTTCACATTAAGAGACAAACAATATACCTTTACTTGCATCCCACAGGGCCAAGCACCTGCCCTGCTGCACACGCTTGCGTTACAAAAGTGTCTGAATGATGGTATCCAGGGGACAAAGAAAAGAAATTGTCTTATGTGGAAGATATTTGGAGGACTTCAGCTACAAAAGAAGAGGTGCAAGAGAGAAGTGGCTGAGTTTTAAAATTAATAGAGCAAGCAGGATTTAAAGTCAATTTGAATATGGCACAATTAACATAACCCCAGGTTAACTGCTTGGGAACTGGAACTGGTGAAACAAGAAGATGGATAGGTGCTAGAAAGGTTAAGCTTTCTGTGAAATAAAGACTCCCACTAATCAGTCCCACCTCTGAAGAGCGCTGGGAGGATTTAATTTCATATGGAAGCATATCTATAACTGTATTAGTATCTTATGGCAACGTATCCATCTTTGCTGGTACCAGCAGAGCATTATGGAAATGTCAGAAAAAGAATCAGGAAGGTATCTGTAGCAAAGAGCAAGATGATGCTTTACCTAACATGAAAGAAGCTGCTTGAATAGCTCCTGCACTGAAATTCTCAGTCAAAAGAAAATTACTCGTAATAAGATTTTCAACCTGAGCTGATTCTGTGAGAGCAGTACTGTTACAGAAATATAGTGAAGGAAAATGGATACCAGTAGCGTAGTCCTCCCCTTTCCATGGGCTGGACCAAATTGCCTTGGCCATGAGAAATCCTGGTTAGAGGCAGTTTGGGCTGTGACAGTCTTCGAGGTGTTCCTCCTTGACAGTCCAGTTGTACCCCAGTCTACTCATACTCTGAAGAAAACAGGAGGGCTTTTTTTACAAGCTTAGAGGGAGAATGGGAATAAAATATATGTAAAGAATGTTAAAGTACATGAGAAGACTGAAAGCAATACTGAGAAACAATTCAGTGAGCAGGCAGATAAATTGTCTCAGAGTTTGTTTACCGCAGCTCCAACTAGGAATCCGCTAAAACAGAAGATGAGATGGATACTGTGGCTGGGTGAAGGAGAGCACGTTGTCTTAGACTGTCATAATAAGCTACGTAAAGGAGTACAGGGTACTCTGAAAAGAGTGCAAAGAATTTATATTTGGCCCCAAATGAAGCAAGAAATAAAGGACATAAATAAAAACTGCATAAGGTGTGCAATGATGCAAAAGTGGACTAGTGTAAGAAAGCTGCCAACTATACTACATTGGCTAAACGAAGGACTTTGGCAAATACTGCAAAGGGATCATCCAGATAAACTATAACAAACTAAAGAAGGGTAATAGTATCTCTTTGTCACCATAAATATCTTTCCAGAATGGGTTGAGGCTCTTCAACCTAAAAGCAATACAGCCACTGGAACTGTAAAAATACTTTTAAAGAAAGTTGTCTGTAGGTATGGAACAGCAGCTGAGAAAGGAAGAGACGAAGAGCAGGGGGGGGTTGTAAGTGAAGTAAATCGAGCCTTAATGAGTAACCTGGGGATTAAGCAAGGACTGCATATACCATACCACCTGCAATCCTCCAGACTGGCAGAAAGAAATGAGTCAGACTATTAAAAATAGACTAAAGAAAATTGTAGAACCATATCCAAAATGATGGGCTGAAAAGTTAACCTCAATATTAGTAGCTTTAAGAAACAGTGACAAATTAGGGACTGGTTTACAACCCTATCGTATTTTGTTTGGATAGCCAGTTCCTTGGTGGCCCTACGTGCAAGATCCTAAAATATTATGGCAGGGTAAAGTAGAAAACAAGGCTCGGGTAGAAGAAGTAATAGGAGAAAAAAAAGTCAAATGAGAAGGGAAGAATCCAATTCATATATGGCTTATGAAATAAGGGCCAAGAAATGTATTTGAAACCAGATAAAAAGGAATAATCCTTAGAGAAAAAATGGAAGGGGACCTATTATGTTACTAATAGGATACGGCCTCTAAGTTATTAAATAGATGAGGGCAATACTAAATACAAATGGCTTCATGTTTCTCAGATATCCCCCTAAGGGGCCAAAAAATTCTGGAATCTGTCATGACTTTGTCAAGAGCACAGACACAGAAAATGCCCCAGAGAGGAACCTCCGGCGCCTGTTCAGCCTGAGCCCCCGCACCCACAGCACTCCCTGGCACAACCTCATCTCTCGGAAGCAAGGGGTGCAGCCCACGTGGTGTTTACCTCCTGCATGGCGGCAGTAGATCTGTTTATATGCTTGCATACTAACGGGGCCGGTTTATGCTTAGAGTTTTGCTTATTTTCTATTTTTGTAGGGCAACAGATTTTACTACAGCTCCTCGAACAAGCAACAGCTGACAGAGTCACGGAGCAGCAATGCAGACTCTGAGGCAAGGCGGAGGAGTTGAGGGCTCCTGCTATTGCAAGTATTTTTAACTTAGCTTTTCACTCCATATTAACAGCTTTAATCTTTTTATAAATTGCATTAATTTTAGATGTTTAGCAAGGCAGATAATGACTGTGAAGTGCTTTGAAGAAGTAGAGGCGACCACCTTCAGACCTTTCTGGGTTTTGAGGCCAGAACAGAAAGTGATCACCTTCATGGAGCCTCCCTGCTCAGTCCTGATCAGGACCCTGGTGTTGCTGAAGGGTTTGCAGCATCCTTGCTGCACTCCCGGGCAGTAATCCAGAAGTTAGAGACTACCAAAGGAGAGGAGGAACAGCGATCTGCAGGCCAGTAACAAGGCCATAAGCTGTGCATTAACTTTACAGGCTTCATTGTTACATCTTGCTTGTTTGGAGCTTTATTTTCTTTATTTTAGTCTGGTTTACTGCAGTCACCAATAAGATTTTCATGGCTAGATAGCTAACCTATGACCTAACTTGCCTTAGTCTTGCATAGCTTGCTCCAGCTATTTAATCTAATAGTAATAACTTAAGACCCCAAATTAAAAATTGTTACAGCTCTTAAGGGAGCCTTGAGAGTTACAGCTCAAGATCTGGATCCACCCAGATTGGGAAATCGCAGCTGAAGCTTTGGAAAAGTGCTCTAAAATTACAATAACTGAATGAACTCAGTAGTTTTATTCATTTACGGGACAATCCTCTGAGGAGGAACAACTTGAGGAGAAGCAGCTAGTCCTAGTGTTGAACTGGTGATTTCAGTAATGGTCTTTTAAGCAATTTAGGAGGCATTTAGGAGGGGTGTCAAATAAGAAAGGAAACAGAAGAGAGGGATTGAAGCAGGTGGGAGACTAAGTGCTGCCAGTATCTAAGTAGTTAAAATTTGAGAGAACTGGGGTTTAAGCATGTGCATGTGATGGTTTGAAATGGGATAAAGCGTAATGGATTGTAAACTATCATGACTGAACCACAATAGAAGTAACACTGGAGGGCAGTGGTATGTATAAGTATTGGAGGATACTTACACCTAATAGCCAAAATTTGACTGCTAAACCTTTCTTTAAAGAAGAAATTATAAAAATCATATATAGTGGATAGGAATGGTAAAAGCCTATACAGAAATGTTATAACTGATCATGCAAACAACTGTGTGTAATTCTCCCCTTCACTGTCCCCCACAGCTGTTTAGCTGCCTCCACACATCCCAAGCCCAGCTCTGATACTGCACAGCTGCATAACCTTGGGCCAAACTTCTGAGCAAACCGCTAAGTTATGAGACAGCCTGCATGAAGATAAGAAGGGCAAAAGCAGGGGGAGGAAAGCTGAGAGCTTTGGGTCAAATCAAGCCATTAATATCTGCAGTGAAAGCTGGATGAAACTGGGTTTGAGCATTCTAACCGTATGTTACCTTTCACAGAAATGGCCAACAATAGCATTAATCACACACCTGAGCTACATCAGGTGACAGTGATATTGGGATATCAAAGAACAAGACGAAGCTGTCTGTACCTGTGTAATAGGCTGGAAAAGTGAAAGCGTGTGAAATCCTCCCAAGGACTGGCAAACTCAGGACACCAGTGACCCCACTCAGTCTGCAATAACCAATAAACTCAGGACACCAAGAGGATGCCAAGGCTGCCCAGGGCCACCTCCTGCCATGCAGGAACATCAACAGCTGTGACTGCTATCTGCTGTGAAGGATGGTAGCTGGGATCTGGAGTACTCCCTGCTGTGGCAGCTTTTAAAAGAGGGCTTGAAGGGGGTGCCCGTGCTCTGATGTGGGGTGGCCGGGGCTTGCTCTGTGGCACTTGTGCTGGAGAGGATGCAGGCAGATCAGGGCTGCTCTATGCCAGACAGGCAACTCCTGGTTTAGGTCAATTTAGAGGTTTAGGGGAGCTACAATGTTTATTGCAGCCTGGTGGGGTGGTGCAATGCAGATTAGGCGTTCATGCCTAAGCATCCCCCCTGTGTAAGAGGTTGAGGGGAGGCTGGGAGCTGAAATTTCAAACCTCGTA
Organism: Limosa lapponica baueri; assembly: GCA_002844005.1. Taxonomy (NCBI): domain Eukaryota; kingdom Metazoa; phylum Chordata; class Aves; order Charadriiformes; family Scolopacidae; genus Limosa; species Limosa lapponica. The sequence continues at coordinate 2,695,075 of KZ505641.1, read as the reverse complement.
GGGTTGGTTCAGGCAGAAAAGCTTCTAGAGCAGCCCTGCATTTCCAAATGTGCAAGGCAGTAAGAGACAGGAGATGGTGAGGACTGAGGAATCCCTCATGAAGTTGCTATAGGAGTTGCTCTGGGGCTAAGAAAGCAGAATAATTTATTCTCTCAAACTGCAAAAAAATAGATTTTATCTCTCTTTTTTTTTTTTTAAATAAAGATGCTTTTCTTCTCTTCCTTGCACCCAGGAGGTTAGCACACAGCTCTTGATTTCAACTTTGTAGCCTGGCCATGTTTTTGGTCTGTGCTAAATCACCAGAAAAGCTACCCAAAACACCAGCAGGCCTTAGGTCCATCCATCTGCCCTCCTCCGAGCTGGCCCTACATACAAAAGTGGAAAGCTGTCGGGGTCGTGTGATGACAGGCAGCAGTGCAAGTGTTTGGAGAAGACAGGTAGGAGTTATCAGCTGGGAACTAGGCGAGGGCAGAGCGGACAGGTTTGGGGCTGCAAGGGAAGAGGGGAAGGAAAGAGCCCAGTTCTCATATTAACTGATAACATTGAGCGCATTAATCAGCGAGTGAAGCTCATCCCTTACACTCTCCAGGGAGTGACAGATCGTCTGAGGGCTGTCCAGGAGCTCGATGCTGTGAGTGTAGGGCTCGTACTTCACCGAGAAGGGCCGCTTGATGTGTGCCGCGTAGCTCCTGCAAGGAAAGGGTGCAGACAGGTTGGTACAAGAGATGGGTCCTGAGTCTCCCTCCGACCCATCACTGTTCACCCAGATCACAACAGGTTAATACCTCCTCTAGGCAAAGTTTCTAGGTTAGCACAAAAGCTCTGGTTTCCCACCTTTCCAACTCCACAGGGCTATAGCAGCAGTTGAGATCTCTCCTGTTCAGCCAGGAAGATCATGAGTTTGACTGTGGGCTTCCATGGGCTTGCATCAAATGGGAGGGTACATAGAACTCGGTCACCTCTGTGGCCATCACCAGGCATCCTCTACATCAATTTCATTTTTTCTTTTTCAAAAATGCCAAGGAAATTTAGAAACTAATTGCAGGGAAAGCCTATTGCATTATAGTATTATATTCCTAAATCCTTTCTGACATTCATTTATTGACAAATCTCTGCTTGGGGAGGGGGGAACAGCTGCAAGGTGTATCAGTAATAAATTTGACAGGCAATAGCTCAGGCCTGGACAACGGGAGGGAAATAGCACTACTGGAGCCATGTGGCTGAGCAACATTGCGTTATCATAGCCAAAGCCAACTGGAGTCCAGATCTCAGTGATGCCCCTGACTTTGCCTGATACCTCTCAAGAGCAAGACCTTGTTGCTACCTTTCTAATGGAAAAGCATACAGTCAAGTGAAACAAATCATGGGTAAGTTTTCCCCAAAGTTGCTCCTGTTCATCTCCAACACTAAGATTTGTACACTAGACAAAGTAGGGTTTGGGCTTTTTTTCTTTAGTGGCTGTGTAAATATGGAGCTGGAAATCTATATTTAGGTACCCATGGCTACAATCTCATGCTGGAAAGGCCTGGGAAGATGAGGGGACAAATAAGACTAGCAACAGGCATGCTCCCCGCCTCTGCTGAGGAGTCACCCTTTCGCTCCTGAATTGCTTAGCTTAGGGTACCCTCTTGTGGCTACTGTGCGTCTGCTCTGGCGCAGGGCTCGGGGAAGCGCATCCCTTTCTCAGGTGCTCCTCAGGCTGGTACTGCGTGCCGTGGGGAAGTCTGGTGCTTGAATGGCCGGCATTTGGGGAAAACACCACCAGCTCCAAACAGGGCCAAGCGACAACATGGCCAAAGCCGCAGGCTGGCGCTTGCAGGGAGGGGACCGCCGTGTTTGCAAGAAAAACAAAACTAAAATCAAACAGAGGGGGTTTCTGCATAATCACATTGTCCATCTCCTAAAAAACACGGCTTACTTCAGTGCCCCCAGCTCTCCCAGGTAAGGGCCAGCTCACCTCGGTTATTAATGCTATCAGCCACAGTGATGACTTGTAGAACAGCTGCTAATGGTTAGAAACTTGCCCTCCAACACGGGTGTGTTCACTTGACACCTTTTAAAGCATAAAAGTACAACATCAGTCCCTGGAAGGGCATGGTGAGGGGTGGGGTGTGCACCATAGGAAGCTGATGGGAAGTTTTCTTTCTGGGAAAAAGAGGCTTTTCTTGAGGGATATCACCGTTAATCAGATCCATGGTGGCAGCTGCCAGTAATGCAAAAAATACAGAAGTTTTAATGTTTTCACCTCATAGAGTAACATCTGTGTGGTCTCTGAGCTCCTTAAAGAGGATAATTTACAGCGCTTGTCACTGTCAAAACCCTCTAGCTTAATCTTGGCTGTGTATATGACGTATTTTTGCTTTTTAAATGCAAGGAAATGACTCATTAGGCAACAGTTGGGTGTTTTTTTTAAAGCAGCCTAGTGTGTGTTAGAGGATGGGCTCCCCAGGTGCTTGCTTTTGAGCAGCTGGACTCTGGGTTGTATGAACAGTACAAGTGATGGTAATAAAACCAGAAGTTGAAATACAGCAGTCCTCACTGCATTATTTATATGCAATACCCCACTTGCAGGAACTGCAAGGTCATGTACATTGTGTAATACTTCATTTCATCCTACCCCTTTCATAAGCTAAGGTAAAATGATATAGGCAGAATTTTCCTCTGTCAGTCAAATGTTAAAGGACTGAGTTTTCCACCTGTGGGCAATTCTGGCTATGGCCAAGAAAATCCTTCTCTGAACAGGTGTCTGTGGGTAATGCTGTTCTTCTCCATCCTATTTGCAGTCCCAAGGGATGGGGAAACTCAATTACACTGGTGGGATGCTGCCTGGGGTCTGCTAACCCATGTCAACTAGCCTAGGAAGCAAAAGTTCCGTTTGTTCCATGGATAAATCTATCCCCATCATGCAATCTTTTTAGTTTGCGTACAAGCTACTAACAATGCCTGGGATTTTTTTGCTGGTTGAATGATAAATGCGTAAGTTGCCCAGCAGCTGCTTAGAAAGACATCTTTCTGCAACCTAAATTCAGAGAATGCCACTGCTTTGAGCAGGTCTTCACCTCTCTCCTAAAACCTCCACCCACAGATCTTACTTCTACATGACACAGAAGCCTGGGTTTCAGAAGGACACGTGTTGGTGAGATGTTCCCATGAGAGACAGCTAGTATCTGACCTGTGTCACTTGGCCCTTCTGCAGCAAAGAAGCAGAGGGGGACTTGGGTGGTTTGAGTCTCCAATTTCTGGATCACCAGACCTCTGTTATGTTGCTTGGCGTCCCTTGGAAATTGGACATATACTGTAAATCCTTCCTATGAGAACTCGGCAGATGAGCTAGATTTGTCCCTTCTCTCGCTCCCTCAGTCTTGTCTCCAAGAGTTCCCCCCACTCCATCCCAGTCCTCCACACCCATACACCCTTGAGTCCAGCATATTTTTGGGGGGCTCTTGGGTGTATCCAAGAGACTGAAGTTGGAACCTGTAGGAATTGGAGAATCACTTTTCTTTGAAAGACCTTACAACAGTTGCCAGAGCACTTCTGAGACCTTGAACTGAAAGCAGCCATGGTGTCAAGCCCTGTTTCAATATATTATAGATTAGTTTCCTTCTGTTTGGGTCTCCCTCACTGCCCAGTCCTACCTCAGTTTACTTTTGGCATCGCTGAAGCTCTCGGACACAAAATATACAGGCTGGTAGTTCTGGTCCTGGTAGGGTTGAACGGCAGCAGCATCGGGGTCAAAGTCCCGCACCTCTGGTTCATCTGACAAGGAGTGCTATGGACACAGCAGAAAAATGCCGGCATGAAATTAAGGGGATCGGAGAGCACATATGTGACATACAGATGTGGAGAACAGATCAGATAAAGTCTTTGGATCTGTGCAGGGGAAGGTTTTATGCTGTACAGGGTCTACAGCATAGAGGCAAGTTATACTGGGACTTACTATGAGTTCCCCATAGGAGGACAGGAGTCCGGCTCCGTAGGCTTTAACTATCCCATTCTGTCTGCAGAGCCCAAACTCCACTGTAAACCAGTAAAGCTGTGAAAGGAGAAAGAAAAGCACATTATGAATACAGCTCCTTATCTTCATCTCCCTGTCACTTCTGAGCCCTTGCACCATACAAAGATGATTAAGGGCCTGGAGCATCTTTCCTATGAGGAGAGGCTGAGGGACTTGGGTCTTTTTAGTCTTGAGAAGAGAAGACTTAGGGGGGATTCTAATCAATGCTTACAAATACTTAAAGGGAGGGTGTCAGGAGGATGGGGCTGGACTTTTTTCAGTGGTGCCCAGTGACAGGACAAGAGGAAATGGGCACAAACTTGAATATAAGAAGTTCCACCTAAATGTGAGGAGGAACTTCTTTACTGTGAGAGTGGTAGAGCACTGGAACAGGCTGCCCAGAGAGGTGGTAGAGTCTCCTTCTTTGGAAACATTCAAAACCCGCCTTGACAAGTTCCTGTGCAACCTGCTATAGGTAGACCCGCTCTGGCGGGGGAGTTGGACTAGATGATCTCCAGAGGTCCCTTCCAACCCCATATGATTCTATGATTCTATGCCTGGGATCTGGGGTTGTTCAAATGAACCGGCGCCTGGCACTTTGTCCCCTCTCCTTACCCTGCACCCATTGCTGCCAGAGCAAAGTGCTAAACTAAGCCGCTGCCATCCTGGGACAGAAGGAAACTGTGTCCCTGGGCTGGTCCCCAGGCCGGTCCCCTGCATGTGCGGCTGCTGCACGGTGCTGCCATTCTGTGCCCTTGGGGCAGGATGGGTCACCTTGCCAAGGGAGACCCAAAGGAAGCGGATGTCATTTAATCCCATCCTGAAGAGTCGCAGCAGTGCTGTCATTAGAAATACGATGCTTGATGATACTCTGGTGCCCAAGAAAATTGGGCTAATGTGCAAGTGAGCTCTGCTGTTTAACTGATCTCCGCTCTGCACGATCATCATGAAAGAGCAGGGCTGGGGCAGCTCGCGCAGGGGCTCTGAGCCTGCAAACTTGGGGAGATCAGGCTGGACCAGTCACCCTGATACTGCAGAAGCGCTGCTGGAGGGGTTGAGGCCCCCGTACAGCAAAGAGGAAAACTTACCGTTGCAAGTTTCTCGATTTCTTCATCAGTTGCTCCCAGAGACGCCAGCCCAATGTCCTGGCAAGAAAAGGGAAGCGGCAAACATCAGGACCGATTTAGTCTGAGGGTCTTCTGTGTGGACTGCTCTGTTTTACTGCCTTAAGACTACAGATATTGTTGCCCTGCCCTGCCATGCATTCACTAGGGCTTCATCATGCTCCGACTGAAAATATTTTGCTGCTGAGTCTGATATTTTTAGCCTCTATTAGGGTTCTTGGTCCATCACTAGGGCTCCTGAACATCTTGTTTAATACAAATAAATCCTGGAACAAGAAGGGTTTAGGTGGTAAGACTCAGGTTGGTTTGGGTTCCCACCTCTTGTCCTGCCCTCCTGGGGGCACGAAAGTATATGACCACATTACCTGAGAGAACTGGGCAAATGTCTTGTCGGCCAGCATTGGGACATGCCCCAGCAGCTCATGACAGCAATCCCTGCCGATGCCCAGGGGAAAAGAAGGAAAATGCAGTCAGCAGTGGACAAAGTTTTTCTGTTAGGGAGAAAGATTAATTGCTGTCCAGATGGGATGTCCAGGCAGGGGAGGCACTTGAGGTTGGGCAATACTTACGGCTCGGGGGAGTGCATGGGCGAGGATGCATGACGGATGTACTGTGTGCACTGGAAGACACGGAAGGCCAGGCTGGCAAGGAAGTCCCGCGCCGACAGCAAGCCGGCCACTGGCCGGAGCTGGAAACCAGTCCTCTCTGAAACAGCGCATACCATCTCTGTGGGTGTGCATGGCCCACTGGCTGTGCTGGTGTCCCATGTTCCCAACACAGCAAAAGCATCAGTGCTACAAACTAAAGGGCTTCTGCTGTGCCAAGCCTAATCTTTTTGCTCCTACTAGGGAGCAACATCTTCTCTTTAGGTGCTCAGTGGGATTGTTTGACTACAGGCTTGACCTTCAGTTGCATCCCACTGTATTTAGCTGCAGTCCCCACCACATGGGGTCTACCCTTGTCCTCTGTGGCCAATGTACAAGCCTCCACCAGCTCTCCTCCCAAATCTCAGCTCACATGCTCCTCCTTCAGGTTCAAGTTTCCCGGCTGTATCTGCCATCACTCTGCTGGAGCCCTGGCCTGGGTCTCCCAGGCTCGTACCCACCTTTCAGGAAGCGGGAGACCTCCTCCAACTGAGGGATGTTGTTCTCATTGTAACCGCAGAATTTCTCCAGCAGGTTGAAAGCTTCGAGGTACTCCTTGCAGGCATGGGTGGGGTACAGGCTCTTCAGGGTGCTGTACACTTCCTTCCTTCAGGATGAGAAGTGGTAGACATTCAGTAGCCTGATGTGTCTAGTCCTCTCCTGTCATCTGGGTATATACTATCAAGGACTCATGCCTCTAGATTTCTTGTCCTTTTGCCTTTCTCCAGCGCTAAGTCTATGTCTGTGCGCATTGATAGGGGTATGTAAACATACAGACACACAATGAGTCTGCAAGATCAGCAATTGTATCTGCACAGACCTATTTCTGACCTTGAAAGTCAGAAGATTGTGTAAAATGTATCAACTGGAATTAAAATATTCCCTGTAGGTTAGCTCCTGAAGTTACACTATGAAGATAGTCAATATAGCCAGGAGATGACCTTGTTTAGGAGCCTGTGTACTCAGCTCATATGAGCTGGCCTTGTTCTCAGAGACACTCCTGCAGCAACACTCCTGGAAATAATCATCTTCAAAGGAAAGCATTTTCCTAAGTGAGGCCAGCCAGGTACCATGCAGATACTCACAAAGGCCCTTGTACTTCTTTCCGCTGCTGTGATAACTGTCCTTTGTTTGGAGGCTGCTACTAAGCACCCCCCCCCTAGAGAAGTGGGACTTCAAATTATCTACCTCACTCTCTGGGGAGGCTCCTGTGGAGGAAACTCCTGGGGGCTGTAGCGTGAAAGTGCAGCCCCAAGAGAGGAGACAGAGCATCACTGTTTTAGAGGTAGCTTGCTATCCTGAATGCAGTCCCTATCATAAAATGCCCTGCAATGAGTTACTGTGTTTTATAACAAGCCATTAAGTAGGATTTTTGCACTCCTGATACATTTTTTATGAGGTCACACCCTAACTGTTTAGGTTTTGATTCCCAACTTCTAGTGGTGAAGCCAATAAAGGTCACAGATCAAATCAGCACTCACCAGGTAGCGATCTCCTCCGCTGTGTACTCCACATGAGGGATTGGGTCCCCGCTGCAAGGCAAACGCACTGTTACAGACAGCAGCAGAGCACAAGCCAAGCTCCTCTTCCCTTTGAAAGCTTTGAGAAGCTCTGCCTGATGTTGATCAATCTTCTTCAAACCAAACAAGGTGGTGACAGGAAAGACAAAGCCTTAGTACTGGGTCATTTGTACACGTGCAACAAATACATAGACACAGAGAAAAGCATTTGACTAGCCAGAGGATATAAATGAACAAGGGGTGAGCAAAAGCTTAGCAGGCATCATATTTTTCAGAAAAAAATATCGTTTTCACTGGAAAAAATTGAAACTTTGTGTGAAAATAAATTAATTTCATGTGCCTGAACTTAAGGGGGATGATGGCTCCAAGAATGAATCAGTGGTTGGGAAATAAAAGCAGCTAATAAGGAAAACTAAATGCATTTGAACTGCAGAAAGATATATTGTCAATAAGATTAGGGACAGCAAGAAAAGAAAAGCTTAACATTCATATAAGTGGGAACCAAAGAAGACTGACACTTTTGCCTTTTCTGCATCATAATTATCAATTGTATTTCCTAAATCCTGTGTTCTGTATTTGAACAAATGAGATATTCACGTATTATAACGATAAAACATAGTTCCGTTTCCATTAACAGCCTGAAGGGATGCTATACCGTGGCTCATAAATGCTAACCTGCAGATGAGATGTGACAGAAGACATATCTTAAATAGGTGCATCATCTTAGGACAGTATTTCTTTCTCTGTCTCTTAGGACTCTCTTCCCCCCACAGTGACTTTCTGTGCGTTTAGTATTAGTATATGATAAAAACATTAATGTCTATATTCCGGGCTTCAAATCTGCAAAGAACATGAAACCTAAGAGAGCAGAAAGCTATGCTGGGATCACACCGGTTGCAGCGGTAGCTCAAGAAGGTGACCCATATAATTTCTATATCCTGCTTCCAGCTCACTATACAGAAATCTACATTTTAAGTCCTGCTCAGAGCGGGAGATGCTACGATGGAAGGCAGTGCTACTGAATAGGATCTAGGGAGTATTTTACAAACCCAACTGAATATTAGAGCTCTGTTTGATGTTGTAGGGAAGCAGCTGAGTGCTATCATTGCATATATCAGAATGGGAGTATTAAGCAGGAGTACAAGAGAGAGCCTTAAATCTATAGAAGACGATGAGGCCACTACTAGAATCTATTTAATTTATCAGAGAGAGTTAGGAGGTGAACTGTTTAGTCTATAAATACCCTCATAGCAAAAAAAAATCTGACAGTAGATTTCAGTCTAGTAGATGAAAGGCATGTATGATCCATTGGCTGAAAGCTAAAGCTACTGAAGTTAAGTCTAGAAATAAAACCCACATTTTTTCACAGCCAGGATAATGAACCATGGGAACAAGTTTTCTGGGCACGTGGTAGCTTTTTTAGTACTTGAAACACTGAAGCTGAAACTAGGTATCATTCTAAAAGAGATGCTACATTTCAAAATGAAGTGTGAGGTCTGATGGAATAATACGTGGATTTTGTTAGGCAGGAGGTGTGTTCTGGCTTGATCAATATATGAATTAATGACCACAGATTTTTTTTTTCATTAAGAAGAAACTGGAACACATAGAGAGAAGAGGGACACAAAAAGACCTGGCAAGGCTGAATGGAGAGACAAAACATAAAAGAAGAGAAGTCTTATAATGACTTCCCAACAGGTTGCACTGGCACGGCATTATCCCTGCATGGATGTTAGGAGACTTACTGCTTATAGTGAAAAGCAATTTCTGCTATTGATTTCCTTCTCTGGCGATATACTTGGTCAGAGTAGCCCTGTGACGACAAAGAGGAACAGAGACAGGATTTTTAATCAGTTATTAAAATTTCTCACCCAACAAAGTTCATCACTTGCTGGAGAAACTTCTGTCATGGTGGTTATTGCACTACAGTTCCCTGGTGAACTGCACTAATAGGTGTTGTCCAGCTCCCTGCTTCTGCAGGAAGGCTCAGGACTCTAACGTGAGGATGTGCCCACACAGACTAACTCACCGGGTGATCCAGATCCAAGTCAGGGTCGAACTTGGTGACCAAATGGTGGCACTTGTCCAATTCACAGATTTTTCTGGGGAACCAGTGAACTGTGGGGAGAAAGAAAGAGAAAAACTGCCTGTGGAAGTGAAGATGGAGTATCCCCTGCTAGGAAGGGATTGTGCAGTTGAATAAAATAGATCTGACCTGGTGTACCAAATGGAAACACACACAACAAACAGCACATGACGCAACTGTGCCTTCAGGGCAGGAGTCCCACACTCTCAATGCTCTTATCCCAGAGTCAGGTCTAATGCCATGATCTCCATCTCATAACTTCCCTGCCTACCTCTCAGCAGAGTATTTTATGACAAAAGTAAACATGAAGATGAAAACTTGATTTTACTTAAAGATTCTAGACTTCACATTAAAAAATCCAGAGGTCCAACTGAGTGATCACTGCAGATCTCTAGGGATATTTTACAATAAGAATCACCCTGTATTCAGGACAGGATGGGAGGGGGAGAGTCTTGTAGTTTAATGCTGGATCTGTACAGAGTTTCCGACACACAGGTAGGAAACTGCATTTATAATATAAAACACTGGAACAGGGATGGAGAACTCTGTAGGATAGGTATGAAAAAAGCATGAAATTTCATCTCCTATTCCGATTTTTTCAATCTGGCCCCAGAATAACGGGCTATGGACTGTGGAGTTTGTTGAGAAATGGACAAGGAGGGAAGTGGCTTTCAGGATTCTGTTTTGCTTAAATTCAGCATAGAGTAGGCCTTTCCTTTTCCTGGGAAAAACAAAATCTCCACCCTGTTTCTACAGCTCAGCCTCTCTGCAAAAGTGAAACAATTCATGAGTTTCTTACATTTGTCTTCCTTAGTGGTCCTCACATCTTCTGCTACCCTCTTGATGGAGCTAATGAAAGTATTGAGGTCAGAGCTGTGGACTTCACAGCGCACAAAGTACTCCAGTTCAGCAGTCCCTTCACGGGGCTTTCGGCTAAGCCTGGTCTCCAGATGGTGAATTTTAGCTTCAAACGTCTTTTGGGATATGGAAAGGAGAACAAAAACATTAAACAACACTTGAAAGACCTGCTGGTACTTCCCAAAGATGTCTATATGGATACATTTCGGAGGGACCTCCCCTTGTCTTTTTCTTCTTCTCCCCACCTTTCCTCCCCCCGGGATAAACATACTTTTCCATTAATTCCACAGTTTTTCCTTCTGGACAAACAAGCAGTGGTCAATAGCTGTCAACAAGACTTCCACAGTCGCAAAGAATCAGACTCATGGAATGGTTTAGGTTGGAAAGGACCTTAAAGATCATCTAGTTCCAACTCCGCTGCCATGGGCAGGGACACCTCCCACTAGACCAGCTTGCTCAAAGCCCCATCCAGCCTGGCCTTGAACACTTCCAGGGATGGGGCATCCACAATTTCTGTGGGCAACCTGTTTCAGTGCCTCACCACCCTCATAGTGAAAAATTTCTTCCTGATACCTAATCTAAATCTTCCCTCTTTCAGCTAAAACCCATTATCCTTTGTCCTATTGCTACATTCCCTGATAAAAAGTCCCTCCTCATCTTTCCTGTAGGCCCCCTTTAGGTACTGGAAGGCTGCTATAATGTCTCCCTGGAGTCTTCTCTTCTCCAGCCTGAACCCCCAACTTTCAGCCTGTCTTCATAGGAGAGGTGCTCCACTCCACTTCTTCCTGTGAAGAAGATCGTATCTAAAGGGGAAACTGATGTAGCAAGATGCCACCTCCTATGACCCTCTTTCCTTTAACCTCCCACTTAAGGCGAAGGTGCTTTTTTGCTGGCTGGGGGAGGAAGGCGTTGGCGATGACGTAGAAGGGGCGGCACCTGCCCGGGCGTGGGCGGCCGGCAGGGAGCTGGCCGTGGTGCTGAACCGACGGGGCCGAACCCTGCCCAGTCTGCCGTGGCGTTAGGCTGGGGCTCACTGTGCGAACTGGTATCGTTGGGGCTCGCTGTCAGAACTGACCTCCCCCAAAGAATAAGGAGGAGTCAAAAGGGAGTCTATAGTCTTCCAAAAGGCCCTGGTAGATTTGTGGATATTTTCTTTAGCTCAGTGAAAACTGGCAGTACAAGCTCAAGTCCCTGGGCAATGACCCAACCTGTCCAAAGTCTCTGTAAGATCTTTGGTAGAGGAAGGGACACGATTTCTTTTGTTAATCAGAGGCAGAAAGATGAAAAGGAACAGATGCGATGCCACAGGTAAATTAAATTTGGGACCGTGTTTTTTAATGTACCTACCAACTTCAGTATTACATTGTCCCTTCAACAATCAATACCTTTGCATTAATCTGACAGCTGTGATTGCATTACCTATGCTTTGGCTGCATGTAACACATACAGAAGAGTGAAACCAGCTTCCCTGCAGCCTGGTTCATGATGAGGCAAATGTCATTATGCCCGTCTGCTTTCATATCTTGTACCTGCATTGCCAGAGGGATCTGGGAAATGAATCTTCCTCTGTTGTGGCTTGACATGCTTGTCTTTTTATTATATTTAAAGCTCTCTCTGTGACGAGCTCAAAGAGCTTTTTTGCTATGAAAGCTCTTGATGCAGCAAGTAAATTGCTCCAGGAAGAAACAAATAATATTTGAACATAAGCAGCCCCTGCTTCTTGCTTGATGTTCTAAAAATTGTTTAAATTATAGACTTTAAATGCAGTGTAACATAAAATCTACCAAGTACAAGAGCCTACACTTCTATGTTTCATACCCACTAAGCAGTCCGTTGCATTTGAAATGTTACACTGGTGGATTTTTCATGCCTTTTCTGGCAGCTGTGCACTTTTCTAGGAAGGGTACCCCAACCATGGCAATACCAAGGCTTTTGTCTGACAAGCTTGCCTTAGAGATTCTTTCAGTCTTGAGACAAGAACCATATGCTGACCAGAAAACAGCTTGTCTTGCAACAGTATTCTAAGAGGAGATGCAAGATATTTTGTAATTGCTGATGATTTTAAACACTTTTCATAAGATTATTTAAGCTAGTACTGCATGGGCAATGAATAGCTAGAATGTGCTACAATTTCAGGGAAATACCCCCCAAACACTCTTTGTCTATGTTTACAGCTGTTAGGTAGTGGTTTTGCTGTATAGTGTTGCTGGTGATCTCTTTTTACCCCAGAAGTGGTTGCATTTCATGGGGAAGGCGTTATATAATTACCATGTGCATTAATATATGAGCTAGCAGCATGCCCTTGTGACAAGAAAGGCCAACCACATACTGAATTGTAGATCTGGTGATGAGGACTGAGGCTTTAGAATTGAATTTTGACAACAGGTCAAAGGAAGTGATTCTTCCTCTCTATCTGGGGTGGGGGAGACGACATCTGGAGTACCTTGTCCTGTAGAAAGAAGACATTGATGTGCTGTAGCAGGTAGAGTGGAGGGCTGCCAAGATGCTCAGGGTTCTGGAGCACAACTTTGTATGAAGAAAGACTGAGGAAATTGGATTTATTCAGCCTTAAGAAATGAAGGGGCAGGGGAGATTGGTTCATTGTCTACTAGTAACTGGTGGGAGGGTTTAAAGAAGACAGAGCCAGACTCATCCGAAAAGTACACAGTGGGAGGACAAGAGGCAATGGGCACAAGCTGGAAGCAAGGACATTAAAATGAAAAATAAAAAAGAAAAATCTTTTTGCATGAAGGCAGTGAAACACTGCTCAAATGGTCCGAGGGTACTGTGAGACCTCTACCTTGGTGATATTCCAGACGCAACAAGCATAGCCCCAAGCAACCTGATGTGACTGGACCTGCTCTGAGCAGGAGGTTGGACTAGAGACCTCCAGAGGCCCTTTACAATCCACATGACTGATTAATAGGAACAGATTGTCCTCTCCTCTCACTGCTGAAGCAATGAAATTAAACTACCGTAGATAAAACATATCTCAGAACCTCAGTTTGCAAAACACTTTTGAATCCTTCTGGATGAAAATATACTACATAAATGCAAGTTATCGTGTTTTGATTACTGTTAAAATAGGCAACACTTATCTCAGTCTTTCCATTCATGGTACTGAGATTCTAGATAATGCAACATTCTATTGCTGGCTAGGGGGAAAATCTCAGCAAGTTACCAGTTCTCCTTGTTATTAAAGCCAAATACAGGGCACATCTCCGGGGAAACCAACAGAATCTCTAACATGTGAATCAAATTAATCCTTGAAGTAGGGAGGTAATTTTGAAATCAATACACCAGTTTTACACCCAGGGTAAAGTTGTTCCTGTAACTCTTTGACCAAGGACCAATGTGGCAATGCCATTCAGAGACTGTGAAAGCCTTGACCCACAAGTAAGGCAGCTTCAATCTGTAGCCATACAGGGCACATGGCTTGCTTTGAATGTGAAATCAGAGGTCTGTGCATGAAATTGAAGCGCTGAGCAGTGGAGGGGGCTGTCAGGGTACGCTACAAGACACAAGGGTTGTAAGTGTGAAACTGTGTGGCTGGATCCAGTAATGAAGTAAAGTTAAGCCCAGAGTTTAACATCATTACCAAACAGATGTATGGGTCATTCTCAGTGACAAAAAGTGAGGGCACACTGGGGCATGACCAAAACATGACAGTGGGGACATCAGACAATTAACTAATGATTTGCAGTAGGCAAACCTATTCTGAGTCTTTTTTAGTAGACTCAAGTGATATTTCTCACAGAACAGCCATGAAACCTGTAGTCTGTTCCTTGAGTCCCATACAATAGGTTAGGTACTCACCTCAAATACCTTAAGCACACGGGACAGTGGTGAAGTCTTTGCTCCCTTGAGCATGAAGAAGAGGTTCAGCATGGCTCTCCCATCCTTCTCCTCAAAGACAATGGTCTCTGTAGACTCTGCAGCATCAGTGGCTGCAGCTGCAGCCTCTCTTTCCTTCCTGGCATCTTCAATCAGGCTTTGACGTCTACCAATGAACCGCGGAGACTGGAGGCAGAACAGAAACAAATAACACTTCTGATAGAGCTGTAGGGGAGATCAGAGGCATCCCCAGTAGCTGGATGAGATGTGACCTATGTGTCTCAGCAGAGGAAGAAGGGGAATGTTAGACTGACTTGCCTGGCTTGTAGAGGAAGATCTGGTGATAAAGACTGAGGCTTCAGAATTGAACTTTTGAAAATGTGGAGCTTTAGGAAAAAGTTGTTTAAAATATCCTTGTAGCATGACTAGAGAGTGGGCTTCTCCCCTCACCTTCCCCAGCAATAGTTTTCAATGGCCTTCAAAAATAAAAATAGGAAACATTCTTATGCAGTTTTCAAAAGTCTGATGGACTCAAGTGGAGAGGCATTAGATAAACCTGAAGTCATCTGAGAAAAGTTACGTTATGAGGGACAGCTGGAGCCTACAGCTGTGGCCTGGCCAGGAAACATGAACTGTTTGCAGGTGTACTAGCAGGGCAGCTTAGCTAAACTGCTTCCAGGATCCAACACGGCATTTTCTTCTGACATTAAGTGGATGCTTGCACACTGAAGTGTAATTGGAACCACATCCATATACCTTGGAATATGAATTCCTCCCACTGCTCTATAGATTTATTTTGTCCCAATAAACTCTGCAGACTTCTGCTACCTGGAATTGCACCTAAAATGCTGCAACTCTGTGTCTGGGGTCATATTAGGTCACTTGTTTATATTTATAGTGAGCTACAAACTATTTCCATCACTGCTGTTCTTTTGTTATACAAATAGTTCATATACTAACTTATTTGGTCTTGGTCTTTTTACAACCAGTTTTTCATTTAGAGGCAGCTCAGCTGGTTCCAATTTTCTGTGTTCAATACCCAAACCAGATGACAGACCCTCAGAACTTGCTAAAAGAAACCTGGGGCAGCACTGCAGAAGGAGCGGCACATAAAGCCACCCAGCACCTGCATTGCGCAGGACTGGCTGCAGTTTTCCCTCTGATTGCATTGAAAATACCTGGAAAAGAGATGGATGCTAACCAACTTGTGCCTTCCCTGCCTTATGAAAATTTGCAGAATGTTTTCCTTTTAAAAAGACAGCATGCTCAACGACTAAGCCCATTTTCTGTTTGATTTTCAAAGCCTACCGCCAGTAACTAAAGTTTCCTGTGATAATCCTCTTGGATGCCTTAGAGGTGTAAAGCTAACATTTTAAATGCAGCCTGAAAAAGGCAGCACATCTAGGCACCAGCCCACGCACTTCTGTCTGGTCCTTTTTTAATAAAGGACCTCTGAAATGATATTTACTGATCCTCAATCCCTTTATTCTTTGTGGCACAGAAAAACAAATTCTAACAAATAGGCACATATTGCTCCTTGTCTAAATGTACAGTATTCATGCCCAAAGAGAGAAGACATATAATAAGTATCTTGAGGCATAACTTCTAAAAGCTTGTGAGCATGTGCTCAGCTCTAAGTGTGTGGTTTATATCACTACCACGTTTAAAGCTAAGCTGATGTTTACTTTAAAGTGTCTGCAATAAGCAGGGCAAACAGCTTTGTGCTAGCCACAGTAACTGGGCTCTGCAGCCATCCCAAACCAGGCGGCGCTTTGGGTAAGGATGTTTTATCACACCGTGCTCCGAGGCACAGAGGTGCAGCAGGATTTCACTTCTGGCATGGAGTAGGGGAGAGGAGGGAAATTAGACCCCAATTTAGGCTGTAAATCAATTTAAAAATCTTACTGCAAGGAAATTAAAGAGCAAGAAGACCTCTGTGGCTGGAAATTTGCACTGGGAGAGGCAGCCCTGACAGCTCAGACCCATGTGCTGGGACCGGGTGGCACCTGGCAGTCAGGAGCAGGGGCTTTTGGTCCCTGTCAAGGGGTCCTGGAAATTGCTTATCTCCGTGCTGGCATGTTTCGGGTGGGTAAATTAAAAAAATAAAATTAAAAAAAAAAAATGCTGAATTTTGCTTGGGAGAAGAGCACTGGGGGAAGGGGTGGGTCTGCCTGCCTGCTGCCTCCTCTGCCGGGAGAGGCTGCCTGGCCGCACGCTCCCCACCTCATCGTCCTCTCCTCTGCCTCTCACATTTACACTCATCAGAGTATTACTTCCTTTTGCTGGAAGTTAGAAATCTGGCATATAAACTAACCAAACTGATCTCTCATGAGAAATACCTTCCTTTCTTCAGAAGGTACTATTACATGGTATTTCTGAATTGCCTGGCAGACTAGCTCCCTGAGTGCACATCTAGCTACAGTGAGAAGTTTAATTTGATTTTGCAAAACATGTATTTGCCTAACTGGGGCCTGAGTCTGATACAGTCATTCACCTCTTATGATGGGTTAGTTCTTTTTTCGTTCTTTGCATTTGTTGTAGCTCAGAGTACCCTGCCTAAGCAGTGTCATTAAAAATACTGTGCTCTGAGTTAAAGTACTTTGGCTTTTTTTTCCTGGCTTATTGTTTTTAGCAAGCAGGAAAGATCGTAAAGACTATTTCCCTCCCTGCAGCATGGGGACAGTAATGTCCTACCCCTGCTTCCCTGGGTGCTCTTTCCTGCTGGTTTGCCTGCAACTGCTGTCTCCTGGCTGGCTCTGCTTGTGTGTTTGGTAACCAAACCCTGCTCCAGCTACAGTCCCAGGGTGTCTTGTAAAAACTATTAGCCGCAGAAAAAATAAGTATGTAACAAAAGATTTTTCCACAGTGTGAGTTTGATGTTTTGCCGGCCCAGCTGACAAGTAAAATACCTGCTGATATAGATGAGTTCTGGGGTTGCAAAAGTCTTTCCCCCCACCCTAATTTGCAGTTTCCCCTGCAGCAGGGTGCTGGTCCCTGGGGGCTAATGGCAAGGGAATACCTCAGACCTGCTGGAGCTGGTGCACTCCTGGGCAGGGGGTGGGTGGCCGATTGCCCAGGGTCACACCAACACCACAAGGGTCGGGAACACACAATGACACATGCAAATGCAGAGTCATGCCTCTTGCCTGGTACAAGCCAGCAAAATAAGTGATGGGATTGTGGAGAGCTGCTATGCTAGGTGAGAGCAAAGGGTGAAGTCTCTCATGCAGCCTGCTCTCAGAGTGATCCTAACAGGGCTAAATTTTAGGGTTTTTTTTTATTTTTCTGAGAATTTCCATTCAAAGAAGAGACACAGACAGGCTGAGCTTCTATGTCTGCCCCAGGATGGAGGAGCTGCTCAGCCCAAGTAAACCGCCACGCTCCTGCCGGCACAGCTGGTGAGCCCAAATTCCTCTGGCCCCTTCATTCAGTGGCCTGTTTCCCATTAAACATGAAGCAGCACCCCAGAGTGTGTAAGAACCAAACACTCGCCCCTTCTCCAGACAGCAGTGAGCGTCTCAAGTGCCATTTTGATGAGCAGCCTGGAAAATACCAGGTTTTCAAGAAGCACTTCAGTGTTCATTATTTTGCGAGAATGAAGATGGTGTTGTGAGAGGAAAACATTCCCTGATTTCCATTTATTAAAGAAAGCAAGCTTACCTCCTTGTTTCCTAAATGTTTCCCTTTCCAGCACACTCCACTCTCCACAACACACCTCTGCCTATTTAGTGGCTGATTTTACCCAGTCAGAGCATCACACAGGGTTAAGAGGAGAGCAGGTGAAAAAGGCAGTGGTTGTAGGGGAGGGAAATGGGGACCTCTATAACTGACCTGCTGGAGTCACCGTGCAGACATCTGCCAAACGCACTTGCTCCCTAACTTGGCTAGATTGCCCAGTTTTCTCCTGCCACGCATCCCAAGGGGGTCCCCTCCTGGTGCACCCGATGCCATCGGCTGCTTTAAGCAGCCTGGCCAGATCTCTGACCCACAGGACTGTCCTATGCTGGGAGTCTCCAGTCTCCTCTTGCCTGCCCCAGCGTTCGGGTTATGAGGTGAAACGTCCCTGTCCTTACATCCAGTCCAATGGGTTGGCCAGACTTGGCTTTCTAAAGGCACTTGACAGCTCAGCAGGAAATTTTCCTCTCCTTTCCCTGACACACACAGATCTGGTGTGTGCAGAGCATTCCCCAGGCTAAACGCAGGGCTAAGACCACATCCAGGGAGGGCTGGGAACAGAAACAGGGGAAGGATGTGCTGGGAGAAAGCCAAACTGAGGATGTAGCAGCGGCAAACAAATAATTAAATTGCCTGTGCCTTGTATGTTGTCTGATATAACAGCCACTTTTTTTCATTATGCTGGAACACGTGAAATCTCTGCAGTTTATTGCCTTGAAATCAGGAGAGCATTAAGATTTTCAAATTGCCTTTCACACTGGGGATTTCTTGTTATTCCTGCCTTAAGTCTATGAGTTATTTACCTTGCTTTTGGTTGGAGGGGGGTGTTGCGTTAGTTCAAGCTTTCATCCCCCTGAATGTTTGCATTTCACATGTACCAGAATGTAAGAGAGAACTGTTCAGGTAATTTCCCTTTGCCAGCCTGGAGCCCAGAGGTGCCCATATGAGGGAACTCCCACAAAGACAGTGTTGGTCCATCCTCTGCCTGCCTCTGCCTATCTATGGGAGAGGCTGCAGTTTTTGGAGAGGGGGGGAAAGAAGTGGGGTAGGGTTGTCTTACCATGATGGCCTCGGCTTGCTTGGAGTCCAGCTCTGACACCGCCCTGCGGAAGCCTTTGGCTGCAGAGGTGGAGATGTTCGGGGTTGGCATCTTTGCTCTTCCACGAGCTCTGATCTCCGCTTTCCAGCTCCTTGCCAGCTTTTTATAGGGCAGAGCTGACGTCAAAGACTCTTTCAAATCTTCTCTCCCCCCCGCCACCTCCCCATCACCACCTCCCTCCTTTCTCCCCCTCGGGCTGAGAGGAGGAGGGGACATGAAGGAGAGAAACGTTTCTGTCCCATTAAATCTAATCGCTACAAAGATTGCAGACACCCTGCCTTCGCAGACCAGACGCTCCCCCCACCTGTTTGCCTGTGCCCAGATTTCTACTCTGTTTTTTCCTTCTCTTCTTCTTGATGGAGTTGACTCTTGTGCCGTGTTTCAGTCCAACACATTTGCTTTCCCAGCTTGTAAGTTGCAGAAAAGGATTTTGACCCGTGAAAGGGCAAAATCAGAGGAAGGAAGAGGTTCAGCCCTTTCTAGCTCTCTTTTCCCCATGTTTGCCTTGTCGTTGAGGCAGTAAATGAATAGAAAAATAACACTGATTCCCCTAAGGCAGCTGCAGGACTGGACGCTGTTCTCACATACACACCTCCCAGTGTCTGGCCCCTACAAACGCATTTCGGTGCCCACCACCTCATGTCTTTCTTTGTCCAGGTAACACTAACAGCAGGACTACAGAATCAGACCCCTTGAGTCCTCGGAGATGAAAAAGGCTTTAAAGAAAATAACCTGGGAAAAAAAACCCTCCCAACCCTGCCTTCCCAAGAGCTTTGCTCCTCTTGCAGTAATTCCTAAGAGACCAAATGCCTGAGAATCTCTGGGGCTGTGACAGTGGGTGCCAACCCAGGACCCATCCCAGGACTCTGCTTTGCTGTAAGCAAAAGTGGTCTTTTCCTCCCAGGGGATCTGCAGCAGCTCTCCCATGCCAAATAAATTCTATGGGAATGCATGGTCTTGCTTTGTGTGAGCCACCGCCATGCTGGGGAGAAGCCACTGGCTGGCACAAGTCCCTGTGGTGGGGAAGCTGGTGGTGTTTCACTGGCTGACTGCCGGAGAGCTCACCCACAACCTTGCTGACTGCGGTGTTGCTTTAGAAGACATCTGCTAAAGACACCTGATTAGTGTTGGTGGCTTGTCCTTCCTGTGGCAGGACAGCTGAGTTTGTGCCAGCATGCTGCTGACTTTTGCAGTACCAAAAACTCTGGAGGATCCCATTGATCTCCTTGAGGCTGGAAAGCTCTTGATGTTTGCCATCTTCTGTAAGCACCGGGGAGCAGACAGCATGATCAAAGCTGCCAGCCCCACTAAGGCAGCTTGGGAAGCCCCAACTGGCTGAAGGTTGGTAGGAGTTGAAGCTGAAGTGAGCAGTTGGCAATAGCCAAAGTTTTGGCCCAGTAGTAAGTAAAAAAAAAAATTCATTCAGGTGGAGCAGTTTCTCTTATTGTGGGCATTGAGGACAACCTGCCGTTCAATATAGTGGTAACCAGAGGAAGGAGTTAAGCAGCCATCAGGGCTCCTCTCTTCCCAGCCTCTGCATCCTCCCATGTGGTACCACCTTGCACACTGAAAGCAGCCCTTGCTCTTACTTTAATTTCATCCCTAATCCCCTCTGAGTCTCCTAAACCTTCTGTTTGCCCTCTGCTAAACCCTGGATGCTTGAAACACAAGATAAAAACCCACCAAACTGATGGAGGGGAGTGCTGCCTGTTGCTGCAGAGTTTTCTCAGGAAACATTTTGGGGGCAGGTCCTGAGTCATCACCATCCATCAATGCTGGCCAAGGAGCAGCATTGCAGGCTCAGTCACCTCCTGGTTGCTGGGGTAGCCTTGGGGACCCCCTTACTGGGGGGTACAAATTAGCACAATCCTACAGTGAGGTTTTTTGTGCCACTGGCTAAGGTGGACTATGGTAGCCGGACAAGTTGGGGTGCGGGGAACACCACTCTGAAATACCAACGCTCACTCTCATGCTGCTGCCTTAGCAGGCAACCCAGCTGCACTCGCTGCAGGCTGCACCTTTTCACAACCCCTTTGAGCCCGTTTTTCCCAGCAAGTGCACAGAACAGAAGGTCATTGGCATTGTTCAGCACTGCCACCGAGAGACTGCTGCCACCTAAGGAGTGATGGCTGTTTTCGATGGCCAGGCTCATCAACCTGCTCAGGAATTGATTGCCTCCCAGCTCAGGGAATGAAGGGTTTGGAGGATGACCACTGCACAGCATTCATTTAAAACAGCTCCTGAGGAAGTTAATCTTTCCAGGAAATTTAAGAAGATTAGGATCTCATGCAGATTGCCACCCATGCTGTCTCATGTTTCCACGTTCTATCCTGACTTTTCTGAAGCAAGGCTTTTCTCAGGGATCCCAGAGACAGGACTTTCAAGCAGTATGATGCTTAATCCCATGCTGGAACATTTCTGTTTTACCCCAATCACAGCCACAGAGTGTGAAGAGGGATGCCCACCCCAGACAATGCCGCAGAAGTCAATCACAGCAATTCATCCTGATTTTTACCCTGCAAGAGATCTGATCCTCTCCAGAGACCAAGGGGAAAAATTCTTAGATTTTTATGGGGTTTTAAGTTTATCTGCAGTACCCTTTCTGATATAGGGGGGATTAAAGGCAAACATTAAGACAACAGAAACCACTCCTTCAAACAAGCAGGTGTTTGTCCTAGGTTGCATCAGTGTCTTGCCTTAGGAAGACTGAATCCTCTCTGCAGTTAATGGTTGCTAGTACGTAGGAAGTAGATCTCATGTGGAAATATATGAGTAAAAAGCAAACTATGACCATATTGGTTATCTGAAGATAATCTGTCAGGAAGAAGAACCAATTCCAAAAGAGGCCACAAAAATAAAACTTACATATCTTTCATGTTATACATCAGTGAAGAGCCCTCACTGGGGATTCTGTAAATCCATTAATGCCAGTAAAGTAAACACATAAAGAAAACAAAGAAGATGCCTCTTGCAGCCATTGCCTGTTTGCTTTGCTGAAGAAGTTGTCCTATTCAGCTTTACAGCCACACAAAGCCATTTCATGCAATGGTGGTGTTAAGTATTCCAGGATGAAGCTGCAAACATTTTAAGGGCAGAAAGCCATAGTTAGGCTAAGTACTCAAGAAATGTTTAATTTAAACTATTCAAAGACTTTGCTAATGTGCTACAGTGTTACAATATGAGCATTGTTAATGAAAGGCCTTGCCAAGATCAGGCCAACTTCACTGGGATTTCCTTTAGGAAGGAAAAAGGGACTTGACTAGGAGGAGAGTTACAAGAATTGCATTTGAATATTTTTATCAAAGAAACTTTTAATTCTGGATGAACTCTTTTGGATTGGACTACCTTTCATACAGCATGTAGAATATGGAATTTCAGCATTTTTTGTTTGAGGTTTCCAGTTCAATTTTAGGACAAAGACAAATTTCAAGTTATTTAATGAATTTAATCTCTTTTGCTTAATATTGTTTTCTTACCTTAAAATCAGAAAGAAAAACCATTTTGCTAGACCTTTTATTTTTTGGTAACTGGCTTAGTTTAAAGGTCTCTTTAGAACAGCATTTGCCAGGCATGATAAATATAAAACCAATCATCAAAGCAAGTTCCAGTTATCCAAATTTGTAATCAATTTGCTGAAAGGATACCTTAAAATGTCAGTTCATGTAAAGAACTGAGAAAATTGGTGAAGTACTTTAACAAATATAGGAACAGAACGAGTCACTCAGGCTTCCTGCAGGCTGTAACATATTCAGAGATTGCATATGAAGGCTCTTCTGACAAACAGGGGCTTTAAAAAGTGCCAATAACATCAGACAAGTTTTCAAGACTATTGTATGAATAGATGGAATTTCTTTGAATATATTTTCTGCTTTTCTTTTGTCTCATTACATATTGTTTTTCTCCTTGTGAAATTCAGTACTTTATTTAAGCTCATCAGTTCTTCTACTTAGTTATCTCATCCCAAAGCCCTTGATTTTTAATCCCTCTTCTTTATATGGATAAAAAATTAGGCATACAACTCTTTTCTTCTTTAAGTCCTGCTAATCTGTCATCCCTCCATCCCTGTCTGGTGATGAGAGTCCTGCATTATACAGAAAAGCTCTCCAGCACGGAGGCTCCACATAGCTAAAGAGAAGCCTTGCTTTCCATGCAACCAGGGGCAAAACTTCCAGATTGCCATGAGTGATTGTAAGTGGAAAAATCAGGTTGGTTCTTCTGTCCTGGAGGAGCTGACAGAGGAGGCGATCTGGAAGAAACCACATGCCAGCAGGTTCTCCTTTTGGGAAGGAAGATGGGCAACAGGTGGTTGTCCTTCAAAGCCATGTTATCAGCATAGCCATAAGAGGACAGGCATTGCTTTTTTCCAGCTGGTCCAGTGCAAAGCTCCTTAACACATTTTCCACCTGTCTCCTTCCCAGGCAAAGTCTCACCTTTTTGGAGACCATTCACAGATTGGACATTTCCATATTTTCACATGTCTACATCTCTATAAACCACCTCTTTGGGTCCATATTTAAACTGCTGCTATCAGACAAGACTTCTAGGATCTGTGAGCCTGTTTGGTTAAACCAAGCCAGGCTTGTCTCAGCTTTTGTCGTGTTTGACTAACTACCAGATTTGCTAATGAGGAAGAGGAGCCTTTAGGAAGCTTTATGAAGGAAATACAACAGATGGATGGGTCTTCATCACTGCTTTGTTTCTCCCACTCCATTCACACGACCATCCTTGAATGTGTGTGGGTACCATGTGTATCCAGCTGTGTGTTTTAAGGGATTAATCTGACATAAAGCAGAAACAGCAAACACTGTTGGACATTGCTTTCCTGCACTAGTCCCCAGACAGAAAAGCCCATAAACTGAGCAGCTCTGGCTGTGCTTCCCTCAAGGGTAAAACAGGCCCAAAAAGGATCCAGAAATGGCATTAAGATGCAGAGCACTGCTGGTCCTCAAGAGGGTCATTTCACGTGCCACTGGATGCAGGATTGGCGGTGCAGAGAAAAGAGCAAGATATTATCTTCTTTGGCTGGATCCATGTGGTCATTTTGTGCATCCTCAACCACTGTTTGCAATAATCACCATTCCTGAGCACTTTGGTTATGGGGACCAAGAGGAAAACCCCATCTGCCAAATCACCATCCCTCACTATGGGAGTTGGAGAGATCTCTGTGCAACATCCTGTGGTCTTGATACAAGTACCAGGGCGAAGCAGTGGCAAAGGCACTTACAGCCCAGCCTGGAGAGGGTGGGGGTCTCTCCAGTGTCCCAGGGAGCTGCAGGGACAGGTTTTGCATTGTGAAAGTGCCCCACCAAGGGCCAAGGAAATGGACGATGTCTGCTGATGTGAGGGCGAGCTGCCATCTCACATCACCACCAAGGCAACTCTGATGGCCACATGGAAAGCCCAGGTCCCCTTGTTGCTCTTTCTCCCACCCACCCGCTCTTTCTCACTCTTCCCCTCTGCAGCCTGAATAATTACAGTCTGTCACATGAAGCAATTACAGTGGGGTTAGCCAGCTCCATCAAGAGATGTCTTTTTCTCTTCTCCCTTTGCAGCTCCATTCAACATCCCCGAGTGCCACAAAGGAGTGTAATAACCCATAATGACACCTCAGGCTTCCACATCATTGCAGCCTCCCTAGGACTGGGGCAGTGGCAGGAGGAAAAAAAAAGATAATTAAAAACCTCATCTCCCTCTTAACTTTGCAGCCTCCTATTATCTAGAAAATGTTGACTTTCGTGCTTGCGCTCTTTTACAACTGACGAGCCTGAGGGAAGGGGGGTGCAAGCAGCAAAGATGTGCTATCTCCTCAGTAAGGGCTGCAAGATGTTTCCTGCCACCCTAGGAGAAAAGCTCTGCCATGTCAGATGAGGTTTAGCAGCTTCAGACCTGGTCCAGTGGAAAGGCCAGATGTGGGGTCCCGGCCCTCCATTACCCCCACTGCAGAGGTGACCACTGGGACATGAAGAGCCCTGCTGCAGGAGCTGTTCTTCCAACCAGTGGGTAAATCCCAAGGCAAAAACAACAAAAAACACCCAATTATGTTAAAAAGAAAAAAAATAAGGTGGAAGATACACTTCCCTAGAGAAGATGCAGCAGAGCTGTGCAACTTCCTCTTGTGCCTCTTTGCCTCGGTATGTGTCAGTACATTTTCACAGTGTGGTGTACAGGATCGATCTGCTCCACAGATGCAAAACAATGACTTAAGGATCAAGGCCAATACCCTCAGCAGCTAAATGCAAACCTCTGTGTCTGAGATTTCACGTTTCAGAAGGCCAGGTCAGGTTTTAGGTAAATCTGAGAATATTCCTATTACACACATAAAATAACCCTCCAACCACTGTTTTGAAGCCTGGGGCTGGCTGATCTCACAACTCCGTTTTCATCTCCACATTCAGATTCAAAATTTTGTACTCATGCTGCTCAAATTTTGCCTGAAAACCCACCAAATTTCCTCTTGTTGGTCAACAACGAAAATGCAATTCTGGGAAGTTTTTACAGCAATCATCTTTTCAGAGGAAAATAACGTGATTTCCAGTAAAATAATGAATTGTTTGGGGAAAGGGTTTTCAGAAGAAAGGCAGGCTACTTGGATGGCGAAAAAAATCATCTTCTCCCCAGGAACCGAGAATTTAGCCTTGAGTTTTCAGAAAAAAACGCAACAGCAATCCCTCTCTGTTTCTGGAAATGGATGTGGAATAGGCGAGTGAAAATTCAGAAATATTGTACTGATGATTCACCTGCCACAGCAGAATCCAAAATGACCACCTTGTCTCGCATCAATGGGGAAGCACTTAGGAGCAATTTTCTCTTTGGAAACTTGGGCAGCAAGCAGACAGTCAGGAACGGGGGAATAAAATGCACCATCTCTTGGAGCATGCCATCTTGTGGGGTTGTAAAATTAATTGCTGACAACTCTGGTCCACTGTATTTCAAGTTGTAGACAACTTCTTTAATAAGATCACCAGGGAATGTCACTTTCATGCAGAAAGGTAGCCTACGTGTATTGCAACAGTTCTCCTCCTGAACTACCAGTCCTTGTGAATTTAATTTATGTTTGTGATACCCAGTATTTTACTCCTAGCTCCTGGAGTCAGCGTTCTTTAAAAAAAAATAACAAATGAAATGCAGCCTTTTTGAGAACAGAATAAAGATTGAAAAGGAGTTTAGGAGCTCCCACAGAGGTGAGAAAACCCTCCAGAAACAGTAATTATCATATGGAGATCTGGCACAGAATTTTTGAACATTGAGTTTGACAGTGAATTTGCTTTTCTGGAGGAAAAAAAAAAAAAAAAAAAAAAAGGTTGCTTAGGTAAACAACTGCCTGAAAACACCAGAAACATTATGACAAGAAAAATCAAATGAATCAAATGTCCAGCACTAATCCTATTGCCAACAACCAGTGCAGAGAACATGGGCCTGCCTTACTGACTGCTGTGGGCAAGTCGTTTAACTTACTGCCTTTCTTTCTTGCCCTCTGCCTTGAGGCTGGTAATTGCAATAGCCTTCAACTGCCAAGAATTAGTTAATACTGGGCAATAGATGCAGAAATAGATGGAAATACTTGGCTCTTGCCTCCTTTCAGTCCTTCCACCTGTAGTCTGACTGTGCACAGGCCTTTGCATGGCTGAGTACATGTGGAAAAGGGACTTATGCTACTGCTTATTATTTCTCCAGACTCTTGGAAGTCCCAGCACTAAGAAGTTTGCAGTAACCTGGATCCTCCAACTCTTTCTCTAGATGAAAAGAGAAACTCAAGGGCGTGTCCCCATTTTCTTGCCAAGTTCATTAAGTCCTAGTCCTACTGTATTGTCATTCTTGAAAGTGGGCTTTGGGGCACTTAGTCTCTTCACTGTTGGTGACCATGATGTCTGGCCTTATGTGTTTAACCCTCTTGTTCATCCACCCACACCTGGAGTAAGACATAGTTTACCTAACTCATGGCAGCATCAGAAAGAAGAAAGACAACCCATGGTGAGGGATTCAAAGCAAGTTCCGATCGCCCTTTCAGAAGGACTGGAAACATGTCACTGTGTGTTAATGTGGTCTTAGCATGGCCAAAGCAGAAGGGACTTTGACCTATTGCCACCAGTCCCCTGTGACTGTTAGGACCTGCACTGGAAAGCTACATGGTGTGGCTGGGATGGGTCTGGACCCTACATCTGCTCTTGGGCCATTCCCCTGAGTGGTGTTTTCCCTTTGGTTTCCCAGTCACCCACCCCTCGCTGCTCTAGCCATGGAAGCAAATGATGCTAGAAGCAGCCGAGGATTTCCCAACAGTGCTTTGTCAGTGTTTGCCCAGCACTTTCCTTTTTCATGAACGTGTCACTCCTTTGACGTGGATACATCTCCTTCCCCCTCCTCTTACCCTCTTTCTCATCTTCCGTAACTGCAGCCCCAGGTCAGCAAGGTGGATCAGCAAAATGCAGCTCAGTGCTACTTCCATGTGAACAGAAAATCACTAACTTCTTATCCACTCGGTTGCCTCTCTCCTCGGGCACTGGAGGATAAAAACCATCCGCCTGTCAAACAAAAGGTCTGATGTGATTTTAGCATTAGGAGTCACACAAAGGGTCTCAGACCTATGAAAATGTCACCATATTGACTTCATACAAATGTTTATTCATTGTTCTGTTTATAGGCCGAAAGGTGTTTTGCATTCAGCATGGAATGGATGAGATCTATTATGGAGACACAACCAGTTCTGAATTGGAAATTGTCACCAGCATTTCACAGTGAAGTCAAAGCTTTCCTATTGATTCACATCCGCTCAGGATCTCATCTGTTATTCCTAACAGGTAGTCATCAAGTAAATACATGGGAAAGAGCATGAGAAAATATTTTCCTCTCCTTTTTAGAGGATGAATGTCAATGTATCACCCATGGCAAGGTTCATTCCACCCAGCAGGCTTAAGAGGATGACTCATCAAAGCCCCGTGCTTCTCTTCTGGATCTTCAAGGTGTATCAACAAAGTTTTATTGATCCACAGTCATGGAAAGTAAAGAAAGGAGTCTGAGATCTATACTGGTACAATATGCCTGACTTCAGTAAAACCGCCATTAAGCTACTGGGATGACGCGATGGACAAGCAGGGTCTATGAGATTACATTTCCTATCCTCCCAATGATAGGACTGTCCTGTACACATACAAATCCTTTAATCTAGTAGAGAAGAACAAAAAGATCAGTAGCTGAAATTTAGGCAAAGAAGAAAAGTTGAAGTCAGCAGTAGGACATACATTTTTAATAGTGATTGTGAGCAGACCGAATGGACATTGGGAAAGCCATGCTCCCCTTTGCTTGAAGAGTCCTAACCAGAACGAGTGCCTGACTTGAAGGTTGTGTCTATCAGACACAGAGACAGGACAGGGTAAGACTAATGGGGATGTCAGAGCCCAGGTGCTGTGCAGGAGGAGATATGGTTGTGATGACCCAGCTCACAAAGCACAAAGCCGGAGCAGGGGTACTTATTGTCCTCAGCCAGGAACGCAGGGTAGACCCCTACCAACTCCTGCCAGCACAGCATGGCTGAGGTCCTTCTACCTTGCACCCGGTCAAGACTGGTCTTGGAAACCTCACATTTTTAGTGGGAGAAGACAGGTAAGAAAACACCAGAGGCAGTCTTTAGCGTTCCCACGTGTACCAGCTGGGAAAATGCATGTCTCTGAAACACTTAATGTGGTGGAAATTATGCATTTTGAGTGCTCATCCTTCCCTGTTGGTGCAGGCTGTGCCTGCCTCAGGAGAGTTAATAGTACTTTCACTTATTTAATTTACAACAGAGACGTGCTAGATGACAACAAGGCGTGCTGGTACAGCAGGAAAAGCACCACAGAAGAAGAGGAGGCTAAAATACTCCCAGATCTTCATTGTTCTGTCTCTCTTCTCATTCCTAACCCCAAAACATCACCAGAAGCAAATAAATGCCTTTCTGGGGGAGCCAGCATGCAGTTTTCTCCAGCAATCTCTTTCTCATATCTCTTCCCTGCCCCTTCTGTGGGTTTGTCTTCCCCCAACTCCTCATACCCTTCCTCCACCTGACCTGCACAGTAGCAGGAGTCCGGCCATAGCCTGAAGGGATTTGCCTTGTGCCTTTAGTGGGATGGCGTTTATTTCCCTTATCTATCCCCAGTAGGGCCATGTGTTTTGCCTCTGCTCCCTGTCCCTGCAAATGCGTGGTTGAGGGCAATGAGAGACAAGGGGTCCTTGTAAGTGACTTATGATAATTGCAGAGCAGCAACTGCTCTGAAAATCTAAATTCCTCCCTGACATTTCCAGTCTAAAGCTCCCACTGACTCAGCTGCTGCTTGTGATATTTAAACAAGGATTATCTCCTTTTTTATTCTTTTCTTTTCGATAATGGGATGGCAGAAGGTTAGTTTAACACTTTCCTATGGTTTGTTTGGCTGTTACAGATCCAGCACTCTTCAGGACTGTAACCAAATCTCCACTTCCCAAATCACTTGTTTAGCATGTCTGGGATGAACAAAGGCTCGCATGATAAAAAAAAAAAAACAAGGATCTTTCCCTGGATTGTGATATTTTCCAAATTTTTCTTCAGCACAAGCTTTAGTATACTGGAAAATTTACTACTTCAGGTGTAAAAAGGCTTAGCCCACTCTCTTCAGCACAACTGCACCTTACTTATTCTTCGCGTATTCCATCTGACAGTAGTTTTCTGTATACTAAAATAGATTTCATTTTGTAAGGATGCTGAGTGGCATCTCCACAAAGGAACCTTAAAGAAAGCTCAGGGCATTTTTTGATCCCCGAGAGACACAAGTGCAGCAGCACTAGGGGAAAACATGCACTAATCAAAGCTCTTCATCAGTTCAGAAACTACCTGGCAGGCAGGGGACAACACTGCGACTAATACCCCATCAGACCCCCCCATTTCAGTGCTCCAAAAGGGCCTCCAAAATGCAGAAAGTCAGTCCTCCTCGTGGCAACACAAAAGAGACATTCAGCATCAAGTCTTGGGTCATTCAGAATGAGCCCTCCATGCCCCAAAAGACGCCCCAGGGCAGCCTCAGGGCACACAGGTCCTGGGAGGCTGCAAGGGGATTGTCTCTAGGGCCAGTGAGGTGCTGCAGCTTCCTCACCAATGCTCAGAAATGGGAGAAGGATCAATGTGCCTGATAACCTGTCATTACAGCACCCGCTGAGCCAGATCAGCCCTTCCCGTGAGCTACCATTAGCCAGCCATTTATTCCTGAAATTGGCCAAGAAATTGCTGAAGATGGGGTGAGGGGAATCTAAGGCGGGGAACCGAGGGGGCCAAGGCTGAGATGCAATCCCAGCACCGTGTGCAGGACCAGCTTCTCACCCTGGCGCTGGGGTTTTGGAAATGGCTGAGCAAAATCTGAGCATTTCTCTGTGCTTTTCAGAGATGGAGGGGTTAGAAGGTGGTAAGGGGGCTTTCACACACCCCATGGTGGAGGTTAGGGTGGAGTGATCTGGACAAATTTAAACAGTGCAGACATGTTTGAAAGCACAGAGAAGGTGGGCACATGGCCGTGGGCTAGACCCGGTGGAGGTTTGGACAAGGAGCAAGGGTCTGCCTGTGCTTACGGGCATCCGTAGCACTGACACTGGCAGCAGGGGCCGGTGGGCCCCCCCATGTCTCACCGCAGCCCCTATCACACTACTGCAGTCGGACAAAGCAAACACATCCCTAAATGGAGATGCTCCCGCTGCCCTGCCGATAAGCAGCGCAGGGCAGGTGCAGAGACAGCTGCCTGTTGTTCCCCGTGCCCCATGACTCAGGGCTGCTTTTCAGCCCCTGCAGTGCCTGGAGCAGCTCTCCATTAAGCCCCTGTTTGATCAGAGCCAGTGCTGCTTAGACCACGTCCCTGCTGGGAGAAGTCAACACCTTCGGGCACCTTCAATGAGCAAATGGTGCAGAGCTGGTGTGGCCCTGCTGCCTGATTTGGGTCACCACCACCCCTTGTCATCCTGCCTCCCAGTGTCATATTTTCCTTGCCTGCCAACCCGTGTCTCAAGGGACATCATCCAGGGCAGGGGCAATACTGGTCATGCCAGACCTCAGGTGGGTAGAAAACCTATTTCCATTTCCATCTTGTAGTCTCCCCCTACTTGGGGCACCTGTTTCCACTTCTGGGGTGTCCCCATGACAATTCCAGCTGCCAGACCCGAGGCTGAAATCCAACACTGCTCACCATTTTGCTCCTTGAGAATAAAGCCCTGGAGGAAGATCATGCTCTTCTCTTCCAGCAACACTTGGGGAGCCAGCAGTGGGGTATGGCTGTGCATCGGCTGTGCACAAGCCTTCCTCTCC
The DNA here is from genome assembly GCA_002844005.1 of Limosa lapponica baueri. NCBI lineage: Eukaryota > Metazoa > Chordata > Aves > Charadriiformes > Scolopacidae > Limosa > Limosa lapponica. The sequence continues at coordinate 2,663,946 of KZ505641.1, read as the reverse complement.
TGGCAGTATTCTCTCTCCTAGAGAACAGCAGACAGCCACCAACGCACCGTCAAGCAGTGCAGCTTAGGCACAGAGCAGTAATGGTGGCTTGGATGGAATGGTGAGACCACTTATCCTTAGAGCATCTTTCCTAGCTGCTTCTTTTCCTAAATTAACATCTGTCCCTGGTCCAGATCTATTTGAAAAGCTTCCTGTGCAAGCAGCGCTTATAGCATGTTTGGGGCTGATCAGGTGAGAATGTGTTTTGAACTTCTCTGTCAGGGAAGTCCATGCCCCAAGATGGAAAACACCTTGCATGTTCTTCCCACTGGTCTCATTTTGGGCATTAATTGCTTCTATGGGCCCCAAAAGGACCAGGGGGATTCCTCATGCCCAGCAAGAGCTTAAAAGTTAGACTCAAATTGAGGTTAGCCTCCATTTCTCAGATAGTCATGCTGCCCTTCAGAGGGATCTTGGAAGGCTGGAGAAGTGGTCAAATGGGAACCTCAACAAGTGACAATACAAAGTCCTGGCCCTGCAGGGGAATAATTCCACACACCAGCACATACTGGGAGCCAAGTGGCTGGAAAGCAGCTTTGCGTGGAAGGCCCTAGGGATCCTGGCTGGACACAGCCCCATGTAGCTTCTCTGCCTGCACAGGGGGGTAGACCAGGGTATCTTGAGACCTCTTTCAACCTCAACTGCCCTGCCATTCTGGCATTACCAATGGAGAGAAAAGAAAAGAAAAAAAAATAATTAAAATAGTAGCTCTTGAAAAAAATCCTCTTGAAAAGCCCACCTGAGAAACCTCCAAAATGAAAAAGAAAAAAAGAGAGACAGAAAGGAAAAAATGTCGCCCTCTCTCCAGCTGGTCAATGCACTTTTCAGTTTGCTGGGGGAATTTTTACATAAGGATCACTTTGTGCTCCTGTCAATAATATGACACCTCACCACCTTCTTCTAATTGCCATGACACATCGGAGTTGCTACCAGATTAACCGCACGGCTCCTTGCTCAGTGCCGTCGGGCCCCAGCGCCTGCAGGGCAGCCATAAGCCATGGGGACCGAACAATGGCAGGGCCAAGCAAGCATGGAGACAAGTGACCGGCTGCTGTTTGTGACGTGCCTGGTGGCTTGTCATCTCCGCTGGCAGTGGCACAGAGTGACTCAGTGCCCCAGGCTGGACCCCATGCTGAGTCATGGCCTGGGAGCCTCCCCCCTTCTGTCCTCCAGCAATAGCTGGTGAAGGTGGACCAGGAGAAACAGTGGCTCATGTAGTTGATGCTATCTCTAGAAAAGGTTCTTCATCTCCTTCCAGAGTCTCTCCTGAAGAGGGATGATATTTGTCCACTTGTGTAAGGTGCAGAAAGATAACTACATTTCTATTCAATAGTATCAAGAAAAGTCATATTCAGGTCCTTTCTAAAGCTCTCCTGTAATTACAATACCATGTGCTGCTCCCTTCACTGTCTCCTGTAATGGTTACCCTATCAGGCCTCCAACATGCAGTAAGCAAAACAGATTGTGTTTCCCACGGGTGCCTCACCAGCTCTCATAATCCATTCTCTCAGAGAATGGACTGAGAGTAACCCTGAGGAGAAGGACGTGGAAGTGTTGGTGGATGAGAAGGTCAACATGAGCCAGCAACGTGTGCTGGCAGCCCAGAAAGCCAACCGTATCCTGGGCTGCATCAAAAGAAGCATGGCCAGCAGGTCCAGGGAGGTGATTCTGCCCCTCTACTCTGCTCTTGTGAGACCCCACCTGGAGTACTGTGTCCAGCTCTGGAGTCCTTAACACGGGAAGGACATGGACCTGTTAAAATGGGTCCAGTGGGGGGCCACAAAGATGATCAGAGGGCTGGAGCACCGCTACTATGAAGACAGGCTTAGACGGGGTTGTGCAGCCTGGAGAAGAGAAGGCTCTGGGGACACCTTATAGTGGCCTTCCAGTACCTGAAGGGGACCTATAGGAGAGATGGAGAGGGACTCTTTATGAGGGAGTGTAGCGATAGGATGAGGGATAATGGTTTTGAACTGAAAAAGGGGAGATTTAGATTAGGTATGAAGAAGAAATTCTTTACACTGAGGGTGGTGAGACACTGGAACAGGTTGCCCAGAGAAGCTGTGGATGCCCCGTCCCTGGAAGTGTTCAAGACCAGGCTGGATGGGGCTTTGAGCAACCCGGTCTAGTGGGAGGTGTCCCTGCCCATGGCAGGGGAGTTGGAACTTGATGATCTTTAAGGTCCCTTCTGACCCGAACCATTCTATGATTCTATAATTCTGTGACAGTCTCTCATTTATTCTCCCTCATCACTGTAGGTGGTAGGATTGACCATGGGTAGGTCAGTTTTTAGGCTTCTATTCTTGCTAGCAAGACCTGAAAAGCAGGTCCCCTTCTTCCAGAGTCCACAGCTGTGCAGGATTTTAGAGGTGTTTTCTTTCTTCCCACTTCCCCATGTGCATGGCTGAAAGAAACTCAGTTCTCATGTTTTCTTGAGAAGTGGTGGCCCAGAGATGTCTGGGAGATGGTCTTGAGGCTGAATTCTCCCTCTGAGGGCCAACTGACCTTAAAATAGGAGCTAAAGCTGATCTAAAAACCTCTTCTGTCTACTTTGTATGCAAAGCAGATTTAAAGTCGTATAGCCATCTCCACCCTGCCTTTTGGTCAGTGAAATCAAAACTCTGTTCGGTCTCAAAGAACTGTAATCAGAGACGCATCCGGGAAGAAGAGAAATCCAAACCATTCTCTCAGCTCCCTTCTCCACCGTGACTCACTGTCTGCAAAAGGAATTGGTCATAAATGTGCCTGATGTTGCAAGTCTTTCCTTACCCTTCCTCTCAAGACTTCCCTCTGCCCCAGCGTGGGTTGCTGGTGGTCAGCCAGGGGTTGGACTGTGAGGTAGAAAACTGGAGCTCTCCCATGGGTCCTCACACCAGGCAAGCTCTGCCTGAAGGGAATGCAACAGAAGAGGATTGCAAAACCTCAGCAGCTCTCAGGTTTGCTCCTCTTCTCCTCTCCGCTGCCAGCCACTTCTACCAGGAGATGTCAGTAAGGAAAAAGTGGTTTCCTGAAACAAGAGGGGTTGGAACAGCTCTTCTCCTTTCAGTAAACACTCATTTATTTAATGGGTGGAGATGGGAATGGGGGAGCCTGAAATCTCATTCCCCTGCTGAATTTCCAGGAAGCCGAGCATGCTGACTCCAGCTGGATGTGCAGCCCCAGCCTACAGAAGCCTTCTGTCCCTCGTCTGCTCATGACAGCATGTTCACTCGCCCTCTTGCTCCCTTGTTTTTCCCCTTTCATTCAGATACTGCTTCACTTCAGGGTGATTGTTGATAATCTTTGCAGATGGGCACCTGCTGCTCCCTCCCCATCAACCCCTCCTGCAGCCCTGGGGTATGTCACGGCGGGGGACAGGGAATGGCTCCAAAGCCAAGCGTGCCCCACAGTGGGGCAGGGCTTGTGGCCTCTCCCAGGACATCCAAAAAGGCTTCAGTTCAGACACCTGTATTGAAGTGACACACCTGGGCCTGATTTTCAGAAAAGCTGGGGTCACAGGCTTCACCTGAAACTGTTTCTAAAATGTTTTAAATCCCCTGTTCCTCTTAATATATTTTTTAAAACTTGCTTTTTTCCTTTCTTCCTTGTTTTTCCTATTTTCCTTATAACTGGAGGCATGGGGCAGTTTCCCTCCACCGCATCTCTTTTCAGCATTAAATAGTGACCTCTTGAAGTGGCTCAGGGATGTGCTGGCATTTTGCAGCCTTTTATTAGGCAGCGTTCTACTTACAGATGCTGAAGAGGGCTTAACCGCTGCGGTTGTCAGGAGGCAGGGAGAGGCGAGGGAAGGGTAATTGAGGGTTTAGACAGCGCTTCGCTCTGTGAGACACCTACCATCAAAATTAGGCGGGTCTATCGATCGGCCTCTCAAGTGGTCTGCCTCTTCTATTAGCGCTTTCCTGGGTGATGCACAGAGTGTTGAAGAAGTATAGATTTTTGGTTGCACTTTGCAGTGACACCGGAGGCAGCTGGAGTTGGGAGGTGCAGGGGAATAAGAAGACATGATTTCTATACAGGAAAAAGACTGGTCTGCTACCTCTATGCAAGGGCAGGTCTTCATTGCACCATCACCTTGTGCAGAGCAGTGCATCCAAGCTGGTCTGGGGCAGTAACATGGCAAAGCCCTTTCAAATAATATAGTCTTAATTTAAGGTACTCGAAATGACAGGCTGAAAGTTTTCTATTTAGGGAGATGAGGTAAAATGCAAAGGAGAGTAGTTCGGCTGTATAAGAACTGTGGACAACTAGCCCAAAGCAAAGCACACTTGGTAAAAAGAGGATGGCGTCCTCTCTGGCCAGCACTGTTTGATATCTTAACCAGAGGTTTGAAAGAAAATTATGGTAGCTGGTAAGCTTTGCAGACAGGGAATGAACTGGTGGTACAGTGAATACTGAGAGATCTGTAGTTTTCTGTGCAGTGTGTTTTTTACAATGGAAAATTGATTACATCGATGACCCTTGCTAGGTAGGGACAAACTCTGCATGTCTGAGGCTATCAGAAAGGAGTTGGATGAGATAAACAAGTGACTTTCTAGCAGGGTGCACCAAGAGGGGCTGCAAGGTGCAGCTGCCATCCAAGCAGCGGGGAGACCTTTGTTAAAACCCTCCTGCTCCTATGGGCTGCTTCCATCAGCAGGTACCTCTAGCCTGTTGTGAGGCCGAGGTTGCTGTGCTCTGCTTGGGGGCTCCATCGCCAGCAGCTGGACTTCACATGCTTTGCCCAGGTGGAGCCAGACAAAGGCAGACAGGACACCAGGACACGGGCAGGAAGGAAACGCTGGGGCACAAAGGGGAGCTGTCATCATATTGTGCTGCCCAAGGAAGTTGTTGAGGCACCATCCCTGGAGGTATTTAAAAGATGGGTTGACATAGTGCTTAGTGACATGGTTTAGTGATGCTTTTTTTTTTTATCAGAGTTAGGTTGATGGTTGAACTAGATGATCTTAAAGGTCCCTTCCAACCTAGACAATTCTATGATTCTATGTGGCCTCAACGTGGCACTGAGTGTTGGGACGTCTCAGAGCCATCCCTCGTGGCTGGTGATCTGTCCTGTGTGCCTCAGCATCCCCATGGCAGAGAGGATCCTGCGGCTCTGCTGCGACAAAGGCTGTTCGACCCTGGGGAAGGCGAAGCGCGGGGACTGGCGTGAAGGGACGTGCGGTCCCGGAAGGTTCCCTTGCTGAGAGGGGACCCGCCCGGCGGGGTGTCCCCCCGTGCCGTGCCGTGCCGTGCCGTGCCCGTCGGAGCGGAGCGGCGCGGCCGCAGTACGGCCCCAGCGCACCGGGCGGCGCTGCCGGTCCACCGGCCGCCCCGGCATCCGCCCCGCGCGCATCCCGCGCGCCGCTCCCCCCGGCTTCGGGGAGCTGCGG
>KZ505641.1:2615317-2657658 GCA_002844005.1 Limosa lapponica baueri | reverse complement strand
GGGGTTGGAACTAGGTGATCTTTACAGTCCCTTCCAACTCTAACCATTCTATGATTCTATCTCCATCCCAGCAGTGCATTCTTTGGATGACCAGAACAAGACCAGAATAAACAGGTTTGGAAAGTCTCAGGCAAGCATTGGCAAGGTCTTCTTATCTATGACTCCTTCAGCAAAGTGGGAAGCAATCCAAAAGGAGGAACGTGTTCATAAAACTGTGTTCAACAACTGTGTTTTGCCAAATTGGCACCTGCAGTCAATTAGAAGTGTGACCAACACATTTCCAAGTCAAGGAAGATGCACACCCCTGGCTATCAAGACTGCAGGGCAGAGCCTGTCCTATCCCGTGTGTTTGGCCATCATCTCCTCTAATGCATCCCTGGAAGGCAGATTCTAGGTAGCCCCATAATAAAAGTAATAGCATTAATTATTATAATTAAGAGTAAACAGGACCTGTTCACTTTGGAATCAGAGGGGCAGGTAAAGTTTTCAGGTCCACAGAGAAGCATGTGGAGCACAACTAAAAGAAGTGGGAAGGCAGCGGAGGCTGTAGTGATGCTTCATGGTGGGGGTTTGGGGGCCTAGGCATGTGTCCCAGCCCTTCCCCTGCTCTGACCAAGGACACAATCCAGCTACGTTTTATGTAGCCAGACACACGTGCATCTTGCAGGGCTTGAGTCTGAGTTCTGCCATGGGGAAAATTGCTCTCCTGTGAGGGAGATCATTTTTAATCCGACTACCAACCCTGCAAACTCACCCTGGATCTCACAGGCAATTGCCTGTAGCAGGTCTCCTGCAGCACCAGTGCATCACCTTCCTCATCACATCCTGCCACTGTTTATACTCCAGCAACATTCTTGTCCTCACCATCTGCCCCTGCTTACGGTAATGTAAGCCCAGTGGCTGATCCATTCAATGGGTTGAAACCCAAAGGTGTTGTCATTGCAAGGCTGGGGGCCACTAACTGTCACTGCTGGTACAGCCAGTGGACGTGACTGACAGCCAGATGCAGCAAGACCTCTTATTTCAGAGGTGTCCCTTTGCAGAGACCACACTGCAGAGGAGAGCTGTAGCTGAAAGAAAGGGAGGGTGAGAGCAGGCGGAAGGTGAGAGCAGGGGGAAGGTGAGGGAGGTACAAATCCCACCAAATCTCTTCCAGGCATTGGAGCAGCTCCCTTGAAGTCCCTGGAAACCGTCTTTCTGCAGCATGTAAATAGGTTAGTGTGGCCATTGCTGGTGTAGGATGCTCTGCTTCCCACCAGGTCCAGATGAGCTTTTCCCCTTCTGCCCAGCGACAAGGATCTCCATGAATATACAGAATGGAGAGCTCCTCTGCTGCCCAGCCAGCCACTTACTTGCACAAAAAGCCTAGGGAAGCAGGGCCGTCTCCCTGCCTGCTTTCCATCTGGAAAGAGGCAGTTCTTCCATCATTTAAAAAATGAGACTTGGGTATCCCAAAACAGCTATTAATCTTGTTTTCCTTGGTCTGAGCTTCTTTTTAGCACTACTCTGCCCTTGCTGTGAAGGACAGTCTCCATACCACTCTATGGTGGGTGGTATGTGCTCACATTGGTCTCTATATGATGCAATGCAAACAGTAAAAAGCACAGGAGGTATTTTCCTGCCCTCCACACACTGGTTGCATTGTCTCTGCTTGAAATTTCTCTTTGGTGGGATGTCCCTGGCACTTGCAAATGTGCCAGGGCAGCTGAGTGCCACTTCTGTAGATCGCTCAAGCAGATGCTGTGCAAAAAAGCACCTTCTGGGTTAAAATAGCATCCTGCCTCCTTGCTCCTAGGCTTGTTGGGAAGGGCTCATGCTTCCAGGTGATATGGCAGACCTTTGGGCTTCAACAATTTCTGCTGGTGATGTACAGCTTGCATCAGAGCAAACCCAGCTGAAGGAGCACAGGGATGCCAGGAGCTGGGTGCCTCCTCTTGGGGTTTCTGGTAACTGCTACCTGCCAAACACAAAATGCATGTTACTGAATCCATGTTAGCTTTCTCTTCCACACCACCATTTCAAACCTTTTTTCCCCTTTGAACACCTACCAGGAACAGAAATGATTTGAGAATATTTAGTTTTTACTTCCCTTGGGCCTAGATCTGAGCTAAAGCAGGAGTCACAAGAGGGTTTCCTTGAGGACTGCCTTTCTTCTTCTCCAGATGTTCTCCCTGCTCCTGCTGCAACTAAACTACAACTGTAGCACCAGCTCCAGCAGCCTCTGAAAAGGAGGCAAAAGGGGGGAAGGATCTGTCCTCCAGAACGAAGAAAAACATCTCTGCATGTTTTTTTGGCTATAAATGGTTAAGTGTTGAGAGAGCTTGGAAGCAGCTTGAAGACTTGCCTAGAGAGCAACACAGACACGAAATATGATTAAAAGAGCAAAATGACAGCTTGGCACTGGAGGGCTTCAGAAGCTAGAAGAAAATATTTTTTAAAAATAAATAAATAGATCCATGAGGAGGTTCCCACAATGGCTGGGATTGAAAGCCTGATCCGTTTGCAGATGGAGGGGCTCCCAACTGCTGTCATCTCCATCCCCCCACCCTGCTCTGCCTCCATTTCTCTCACTCCCTCCTGCCGGGCACAGTGGCTGTGGTGGGTACCTCCCCAAGCACCAGAGGGGACAGGGAGCTTGACAGCTCCTTGGCTGTGCTGAGAAGTGACACTTGGAGACAGAAGAAGGGGAAATGTCAGGGTGTCACCCTTCTGGGGCCTGGGGACCCATCAGCCAGGGGAGCATGGGCAGCAGGAGGAGCTTGATCAGGGTTGCAACCTTCCCTCTGCTTGTCCTTTCCACTGCCACTGTCTGAGAGCAGCTGGGGCTACTCAGGATGCTCAGAGGTGCATACACAGTATCCTGCACCCAGGGATGGCTGAGCCGAGCCAAGGGACACCCACACACAGCACTTCTCTCCCTGCCACACCACCTCTTGGCTAAGAAATGCTGTTTTGTTACCAAGCATAGGAGGGGACCTCCTGGAGTTGTGTCAGAGCTGGGAAGGAGCCCAGGTCCATGGCCAGACTCCTGTTCGGAGTTCTTGGGGGTTTCCCACTCTACTCCCCATGCCCTGAGCACCAAACAGCCCTGGGACCATGCACACCACTTACTTTCCTAATGCCACGCACCCTTGCACCATAAACGGGCAGGAACAGCATGTTCTCTTGTAAAATTGAACATTAAATCCCACAGGAATACTTCTAGCAGTTTTAAGGAAAGAAAATCCAGTGTGGGTGCTGCTGGAATATTACAAGGACTTCTTGCAGTGTGCAAAATGCATATGCTTAGTGGTTACTCTTGTCCCAGAAAGCTGTTATTTCCCCCCTCCCTTGCTCGCAGGCAGGTCCCAAGCCACTGGCTGTGTGCTAGCACCAGCTGGCTGCTTGGATGCTGCTATTCCCGGGACATCTCTTAGAGGGTTTTTTGGACCCCAAAGAGGTCTTTCCCATTGCAGCAACTCTTAGGTATATTGCCCAGTCTGTGGTTCAGTTAATATCTTGCAAGCAACCTTTCCAAGGCTTTTCTCATCTTTTAGTGAGAACGTGCTTCTCTTGCAGATTGCGCTGGGGCTGCCAGAGCGGGTGCAGTGATGCACTCTGTGGGGAAGTGCTTTGGCACCAGCTCATGCTTGCTGGCCCCACCAAGGCACTTCTGCACTCTGCCAGGTGCTGCCCTGGGGACGTGGGGGCAGCCTAAATTTGGGGGTGCCCTCCCTGTGCTCCAGACCCAAAGCAAGAAAGCAAAGGCACAAGCTGAGGGGCTGCCCAGATCACGGGGCAGCCAAAAAGCAGTTTTCCTTCTTTTCACCCTCCATAAACTTCTGGTTGTGCAAAGTCCTCAGGACATGGGGGAGAGGAGATCTTATGCCCAGGGGCAAGAGCTTTCCTCCCTGCTTCCCAGGGCACGTGCTTTCCCCTCATTCCTGTCAAAAGCCCTCATCTTGCAGCCCCACAGTTTGCCCACAGCCCTCCATGCCAACTCATGGTTGGAGTAATAAAACCAAGACCTACTTGTGCCCGTTAGCTTCCAGAATAACTTATGGCATGGTGGTGGTGGGAATGGCACAGAGACCTGACCGGCAGCATCTCCACAGGCTCTGGGTTTAAGGCTATCCATCTTTGGGTATGTTTGGGCTGTTTCAGATGGAACTCAGGGAGGGGAGCACAGTTTCCCCCCACAGCTGGTTGACAGCTGGATGCTCAAGTGTTTCCCAACCAGGTGCATGAAGCCTGGCTCTGTGCTGGAGGGGGCTACCCAGCCAGGGTTGCTCAGATAAAGGTGAGATACAGCCCGGCCTGGGGCAATGCGTTTTCCAGCCTCTGTCTGCCAAGGTACAGCACTTAGCAGAGCTACTGGAGGAGAGAGGTGGGTGGGGAGAGTGGGTTTGGTTTTCTTCTGAGCCAGCTCCAATTTTGGAAAAATTGCGTCTGCGTTTCAAACCTGAAAGCATCCCCTCCCCTTCTCCGGGGGCCTGGAGTGCCCCTTTGTTAACCTCTCCCGTGCAAGGAACCCCCCCAGGTTTTGAAACTTTAATGTCATAACCTGTTTGTCCTGTTTAAAGCACAGGGTAGGGCTGGGGAGCTGACAGATCCTGAGCAAGCTATGCCTCCAGCTACCCTGCGTCCTCATGGCTCAGCAAGGGAGAAAGAGGGGGGAAAACAACCCTTAAAGCTCACATTTTTCTGTGTCAGGGTTGGGTTTTTTCCCCCTTTGAATATAGCAGTGAGCCGGCATTTGGATGCAGAACTTGGCTCTGAGAGGGCAACTCAGTGATGTGTTCAGCAGCATGTTCATCTGAAGGCTTTGCTGCCAGATGTGAGCCTGTGTGTAAAGGCAGCTCACAGCATTCCCTGAGATGAAAAGGCTCTTTCCCTACCTCCAAAATCAGGCTGCCCTCTCTCATCCTGACCCATGTCAGCAACTTCTGCACACACACAGTGCGGAGCTGTGGGGTTGCAAGCACTGTGGTGTACCTGCAGCCCAGCTGCTTGGCACTGGGGTACCTGCCCGGGCAGAGGCACGAGTCAGTGGTTAGGGCTGGACACCGAAAATTCCCTCCTTGCTTCATCGTCTGACTTTGCATGCCCCTGCCACTGCTCATCTTCAGGCAGACCTCACGAAAGAGCTTAAAGCACGTGAGTTTTTGTGCTCATGCAGACTGTGATGTCCTTGATGGCAACATGCTGGGTGCATATATGTGGCGTGTTGCTTTGCTGGGGGATGCTGAGCTCTGCCAATCACCCAAACATACACCTGGACACACGCACTGTTTTCATATACCATGTATTTACACTTCTTTGACACAGGCATGACATGCTTAGTGAGGGAGGTAGGCGGTACCTGGATGTGATGCTGTTGTTATCCATAAGATAAATGGTCAAAAGAGAGATAAATCACATTTTTCATGTCACCAGTGTTGTGTCCAGCACATGTCTTCTCTGGGATTTCTATTGCTCCAGATCTCTGAGACGTTTGATGCAACTTACCACTTGAAAAAAGGATGTGGCTTCAAAACTTTCTTAAAAAACCAAAATTTTCATCTGCTTAAGGTATGACAGAATTGGTCAAGGTTATTTTCAATACTCGAGGTCCTACATATTTGTAATACATTTGTAGAAATAAGGGATTTTTGTTTTGTTCTATTCTTTAACAATGAAGATAGTGCCAGTGTGTTTGTTTGTGCCTGGATGTGATAAAGTCTGTGCCAGGCTAAAAGCAGTCAGGAGTGGACCACCACTGAACCCCTGAATGGTGTCCAGGCCTCCAGGCTGCAGGACTCAGTGAGCCCACAGGTCAGGTCAAGTGTAATCCTCCGCCTGTTCTCTGGTGAGGATCTGGCCCTGACCTGGTATGAGTAATATATAATGTCTGAGGAGTTGGCTAGAAAATATTTAAAAATGCACTTGAAGTGGCAGTGGGCACTTACATGTTACCCCACCTTATTTTCTTCTGCTGGTCCCTAAAGCCTCCTATTGGAAACATGTTTTTAGCCCGAGTACAGGTACAATAGTCCTTTTGCACGCACACAGGCACGTAGAGAGGTGAAGTCGTAGGACTTGGCACCTCCTGGGGAGGCGGCATGCAAGGCTCAGTGGCTCAATGGTTGCACGACACGTGCCCGAAACGGTGCCAAGTGCCTTCGCCTTTCGGTAGTGGCAAACAGAAAGCCGAGCACCCTGGGGCACCCGACAGGAAACATCTGCAATCAATGAATCATAAAGCAAGCCGGTCATGTTTTATCCCTTTTCTTTTTTTCTTTTTTTTATGACAAAAATAAAACGGTAAGTTCACTTTGAAACTTGTTCTTGACTTTAGCGCCTAGGAACTTAAAACAAACTGGTTTATGGTCCCCCCCCTCTGATATCTCTGCTTGCAGGTGGCAGAGGCAGGCTCAGCCTGATAAGACTACTGATACAGGGGCAAAACTGTGGTACAGAGCAAATGTGCTCATTAAGCAGGAATCTTAAAAAGTTGGGGATATTTGCCTAATGCCCTCCTCCTCCTCCTCCCCATCGTCTGAGGGGCCAGGCAGTGGCTGGTCACACAGGGAGGCACAGCCAGGTTGTTCCTTGCCCAGGCTTGACCAAAAACTCAAGCAGGCACAAGGGGAACAGGATTCAACGGGTCCTTTGTCATAAGGATTGCAGTCCAGGATGGATGCAGGTCCCAAAAGGTCTTCAGGGCTGGTCCAGTGACCCTAAGCTAAGCACACTTACATCAAGCTGGCTTTGGGACTGCAGGTCTAAAGAGACCACCACAAAGTACTGCCAGACTCGGGGTCATCATTGCTCATGCAAAGCAGTAACTTGCTCTAAGGTTAGCGCCTGATAAACATCTTAGTCATCGTGAGCAAGAGGGGAATGGGCCTGCAACAAGCACGGTTCTGTTCCACCTTTATTTGAAGACCAGCTGTTAAGCAACCGATTTTTGTTAGCCTTTTTAGTGGTTTGGTGGTTGCACTAGGCATGTTTCGCTCTTGCCTTTTTTCTTTTCAGAAGGGGATAAGACTGTCACCGTGAAAGCAAATTAGTTCCTCGAACTCATTTCTCTCTGTTTTCTGCTTTTTGGCCAAGCATTTTTACATGCCTGGATTCAGAACTTCCTTCTTCCTTATTTATTGTTAATTAAAATAATAGTAACTGCCAGTTGCCAGGGTGCAAATAAGTGGGGGGAAGGCATGAAATGACTGCCCATCAGGGATGGGGTGTCCTCTCCCTCCTTGCTCCGCTCCTGCTGATGGAGCAGGTCAGACAGCCAGGGGCCCCAGGGCTCAGGATCTACTTCAGCTTCAGCAGTTTGGGGTTGGAGTTTTATGTGTCGTTGGTGAGAGAGAACCCTAAAGAGCCTAAGTGTGGAAGGTTTCAGCTGAACTAAAAGGATCATAGGGAGAACAGCTCCAGGTCAGAGATGGCACAAATCTGGGAAACTCAAAGTCCTTCATGAAAGAGGATTTCTGATGTCTACAGAAGTTTATTTGTTAACCAGCAGCAGTAACACCATCAAGAAAGAAACACCTGGAAATTTAAAGTGAGGCTGCTATAATTTGGTATATTTATAACTTGGGTTGATTATATTTCTCAGCATGGCTCCAAACTTCCTTTGGCAACTTACCGAAGGGCAAAGACAGGTCCCCATCTCCATGGCTGCACCCCTCTCCATGCAGCATGTCCTCTCTCTGGGGCAGCCTTCTCTCACCACGTCTCATCCGCCAGGCCCATTGCAATTACTTAAGGCAAAAGATAACATGCAAACATGTAGTTAGTATTCAAAGCACCCTGCAATATCAGCTCGCATAACCGCTATATAACAAAGCACAAAGACCGCAGATTACAGCCTGTGACACCGGGCACTGCCCAGCCCTGCGACTCGCCTAGGGAAGCGATACCAGATGTAAACACGAAGGCAGCACGATCTCTTTTGCATGTTAACTGAGCAGCCAGGGCAATCACGGACATGGGCACGCCGGCTTGGTTTCAGTGAGCCTCCTGGTTTGCTCCTGCAGTTCATGCTGGGAGGTGTTTCACCTCTGTGTCTTCCAGACCTGGGAGGCTTCTCCTCATACTGGCTGAGGTACTTCTTCTCCTTCATCCGCACAATCATAGCTACCAGGACTTTCCCCACCACCAATCTCTTAGTGCAATGCACTGTTCAGCACTCTGCAAAACTCACCTCCATCGGCAAGATGTGGCTTAAGTGGACAGGGGGTAGATCTCCACAGACGCCTTACCAAAAAATGAATGACACCTCTTCATATGCCATGGTGAGGGTTGCACAACTGAGTTTCAAGGTGACAAGGCAAGGTGTCATCTAACATGACAAAGCACAACCCTGCAAAGATATGAATCAAACAGGGAAGAACGTACGGAAAGAGAGCGTGCAAGTGAAGGATGGGAAAAGGGGATGGTGTGGCCTGGAGGGATGGGGGACCGGATTGAGGTGGGCAGGGGAGCACAGGGCAGGACAGGATAGGAAACGCAGGGAGGAATGAATGGCACAGACCAGTTCCTTCCCTTGCTAGAGTTCCAATCACTGCCTCTGGACAGAGCTGGCAAGGGAAGTGATGCATCTCCTGCAGCAGCGGGGATGTGGCAGAGAGCACTGCAGAAGCAGCCCCCTTTCGCTCAAAAGAGCACGGTGTGCTGGCCATAAAGAGGGTATCAGTTGGGCCCTTCCAGAAAACAAACAAAAAACCACCCCAAGTGAAACTCTCTGACATTCCAGAAATAACAAATCTGCATCCCTCAGTGTCTAAATCACACAGGCAGGAGCTCAAGCTGGAACATGCTAGCTGGTTTCTGCCCTGCGCCGCGTTTTAGCCAGCTCTCCAAAGCAAACCAAAAGCCCCGGCTCCTCCTCCCAGGGAGCTGAACAGCCAGCAATAAAGACAGACGCCCTAAATTACTGCAAGCAGAAGAAGTCTTGCTCAAGGCTGTGCGGTGCCTCGGCGGGGATCCATGTAAAGCAGCCGGCATGAGAGGACGTGACACGACCTGCCGCAGGAATTGTACTGAAACTCGGAGCGTGTCAGAGCAGGAGAGCATCAGGGCAATGACTGATGAAGATTAGCCTAGATAGCGAGGAGGAATGGTATGTCAAAGAAGGAGGGGGGAAGCTATATGGCTACAGGGAAGGGAAGGCAGGGTGGAGCCAGCAATTCGGGCTGGTGCCCTGCCAAGGTACATATATGTTAATTGAGCAATGCTGTTCCTCTGCTTCCCTGGCAGGTAACAAAAGGCATGCACGCCTCTATGGAAAGGGTGGATGAAGAATGCTCCACCAGCAGAATGGAGATGGTCCCCAGCAAAGCCTTCACCAGACAGGACCCCTCCCATCCCAGCTGGGCCAGGGTTCACTGCAGATGCTGCCAAACCATAGGGGAGCTGCCTAGAACAAAATGAAATTAAATTAAAAGAAATTAAATTAAAATAACAAAATAAAATAAAATAAAATAAAATAAAATAAAATAAAATAAAATAAAATAAAGTAAAAAAGGCCTATAAACTAACCACAGGTGTACATGAGAAGGGCTCACAGCTACTCATGGAGGGATGGAGGTGAAAGGGTCCACAGGGGTTTCTGGGTTGCTGAGGATGAGGGAGCTGCTCAAGCACTTGTGCTGCAGCTAGAAGAGGCTGGTCACTGCCTCAGTAAGGGTCACTGCTTGATCCAGACACCTTTATACCCATGAGAGAAAAGCTGTGTTGCCAATATCTCCATCAGGCAGCAGGACGCTGCCACCCTTTTCCCTGGTGGTCTTCAGCCTCAGAGCTGCTGTCTTCACATGTTACCTTTGGCTCTCCAGTCCAACATCTGCACCAAGCAATGAGTATAATAGTGATTTCATGGCATAAGAGGAACTCAAGAACATGCCCTGTCCAGATAGAAGCTGTGCTCTGCTGCACTTGCAGGCTCAGTGCCGTGCTCTGGCATAAGGAGTGCTACCCCTCCATTGCAGCTTGGCTTTCCGGGCTGCAAAGCTCCTCTTCTGTCACATACCTTTTGTTGTAGGTTGGCTGCTGATACATAGGAGTAAAGCAAAGCTGCTTGAATATCCCTAATAAGTAAGACAAGGGAAAGGAAAGCCTAGGCAAGGCTAGAGATTCATTATTTAAAGTTAAGGTTTTATCAAGACCATAGAGGCCCTTGCAATCATTGATGCTCACCCCTACAAACCATCTGAACAGCCAGCCCAGACTCATAAACCAGGACCATAAAAGATAGTGAGGGAACCCTTTCTTGCATTCATAACTTCTGTGTCTTCCCAATACTCAAATCTTTTTTTTAAAGTCTTCCTTCCTAGTCATCATGGCTTGAGCAGGTCTTTGCATGGTCCCTAAAGATGCCAAGTGCCTGGCGGGAGGGTTTCAGAGCGGCCCAACACCTCTATCACAAAGCTGCAGTGCTGGTGCCCTTTGGGACCCAGGCTGTCCTCCCAGAGGTAGGACCATGAATGTCCCCAGGGGTGGCTGATGTCTAGGGGTATCCCTACAGACTCTCACAGCCTGCAATGGCACATGAGCTGCATTGTTGGTTCTCCCTGGTTTTTGTTGCTGTTGGTATTGTTTGGTTTGTTTTCTTATAGCAAATCCTGATGGCACCATTAGGATGTTTGGAAACACTCAGCCCTCCGAGGCAGTGAAGAGAAAGGTATTAATTTGCTGTGTTACCCGCCTGCAGCTCATACATCACAGCTGATCTTTTCTGATGGAAACCAAGGACTGCGGGCCACGGAGCAACCAGGGGCAGGTCCTTCTGCCGGGTAGCAGCCCTGCCTGCAGGAGGAGTGGGGCTGGGGCCAGCCAGCGGGTTAGCAAGTGCAGGATGAAGCCCCGGGGCCACTGCTGCTCCATCAGGGAAACATGCCACAAAGCACAAATTAATCCCAAGCAGCAGGGGTTTGGATGGCAGCGTCCTCTCCATCCTCCCAGGAATTTCTGTGAGTGTCTGCAAGCTCTAATCAGGTCTTAAGAGTACTTACCAAATAGGAAGCACTTGCACCTCTCCACACAAGTATATCTTCCTGACAGGAGGTGCGCAGGGCTCTGGGAGCCTTGCTGCCTTTCCATGCTGCTGGGAAGCACAGGGATGGCTTTCAAGAAGAGAAGCTGCATTGGTCTCAGTCTCTGCTTTGTCGTTTGCCCTTGCATAAGTAGAGCTAAAATAGAAATAGGGCACCCAGACATAAAGCATCTGCAGGTTTGCACTGCTCCATTCCTAGAAACAGTGTAAATCACAGCTTTGTTGGTGCCTGGCACAGGAAGGGTGAAATGAATAACACATGGCAGCAGGGCTGCCCTAGACTGAGGGGTATCACAGGCTGGTGAGAGATTGGTGTGGTCCCAAGTCCCACCTCTCACCTGTGTGAGGCTACCAGCTGGCTTGCACCCACAGGCTGCCAAAAATGTACACCCTGGGGAAACAGGGAGATGGAGGTAGCAGCCTGAGTTGCACTCAGAATAAGACATGACCAACCTGTAAGTTTGGTGGTTTGATACCCATTACTTGGGTATCAAGGACAGGCTGCATGGGGCCACTGGCATCTTCTCAGCTAGCTGAGGTCCACTCAGAGCAATGTCAGTCATCACTGACCTCCAGGGCAGCACCGAGGATTCCCACTGTCCTTTCACCAAAGCACTGTGATCTGTGACATCCAGACAATGCAAAATGCACCTTCTGCACACGCATTGCAATTCTGGGGGTTGCTGGCAGGTCAGCTAGAGGTTATAACATGCAGGTGACATTGCATGTTTCAGCAAACAGCGCCATCTCCTTCTATGAAACAGCCACCATTAGACACAGCTGATGCCCAGCATTTGCATGGATTTGATTACATGGCAGAGTAGATTCGAGCCTTTCTGCCAAGAAGCCATAGAAAGAACATCTCATTTGCTTTCTCCTCCTTTTCACTTCCTGCCTTTGTGCAAACTAAGGTTTTGACTGATGGTGCAATGAAAGACCCCCTGGCAAAGCATAGCCCAGAAGGAGGGCAGACCAGGGGAAATCACAGGTTTGCTATTCATGCCATTTCTTCACTGTGGCTTGTTGTGCTCAGACTCCTTGGTGGGGTGTGCAAGGCAGCCAGCAGCCCAGATTCACAGGGTCTCTGCCCAGCCAACAGCATTTCTACATCCTCCTGACCCAAAAGCAAAATAGTAGCAATGACTTGCCAAGAAATAATTGCATGAATTTTCATAAGCCCGGTTTTCTTTCCTTTCTCGCCTATCTCCATTATTTGACCCTTGGGGATGAAGCACAAATGAAGATCCCTCAGATAGTTCTGTCAAGCTGACGGATCTATTTTGCCATTTGAATGCAGAAGAGAACTGATGCTTTCACATTAATGGGGTGAAATATGCTCTGTTCCTTGAAGACTGATGCAAGAGCAGAGCCCTGAGCTTTCAGTTTTGAACAGCTATACACCACCACAACAAAGTGGAACTGACCCTCCTTGTTGTCAGTGCAAATTGTGTGATACTGGTAAAACAGAAACACCTCTCAGGAAAGATTTTAGCTATAAGCAGGAAAGAGGCTTGTTTGCTGGGTGGAAATCCTGAGCACCAGGCTCTTCTTAGGTCATGCTTTGGTTTGACACCAGCTCTGCTCTCATTGCCTGAACCTCTGATTTCGCCCCCACATCTTTACTCTCCCTTTGGTTTTCAGCTGAGATGAACAACAGCAAATGGTCACAAACCAGCAAGGTGGGAAGGGAGAAGGAGAGAAGGCATGCATACTCTGGGGTGGTAAAATAGTATTAGCATGAAGGAAGGTGTAAAAGGCAGCACTGCAGACCTGGTAGATGGAAACCACGTTGCGACCTTTTTAGGCTTAGAGAGTTGGTTTTAGTATTGGTGCCACTATTATCCCCATACATCCCATAAACAGAGAAATAGCATGGAGCAAGATGTTAACAGGGCCTCATCAGGGGGAGAAAATACAGAAGGACAAATGATGATCATTCTCATCCAGGGACCCAAACATGTGAATCATCCATACAGCAAGTGCAACAGAGACACAGAAGCAGTGAGAGAGCCATTGGATCTCTTATTAAAGTAACGTTCAGCAAAACTGCACATTGCAGAGAGAAGCTGGACTCTGAAGGGGTAACTTTAAGAGGCACCAGACTTTGGGCAGTCGAAACATGTACTGCTCAAGCAATGCGGGTGGTGTGTGCACAGGCCCCAGTGCTTGCTGCACAGCTCTCTTATGGGATGTGCATATTTTGTGACCACATTTGCGGCACCTGTTTTTGAAAACATACCCCCAGGGCTTTATTTTATAGCTGCCTTTGGTGATAACCACTACCACCAACCAGCCAAAGAATGCAGCTATGAGTGTGGCCAGCTGCAAGCAGAGCAATAGCTTGTGAAGTCTCTTCATAGAGCATGCTCTCCTAAAGATCTCCAGCTACTTTGCAAACAGAAATCAACTCTATCATCCCTGTTGGTATAGAAAAAACCAAGACAGGAGAAGGTGGAATGAAGTCCTAAAGGTCATGTAGTAGATCGGTGCAGTAGTGTGGCACCTTGCTTGCAGACTTTTGGTGCACTGGTGACCTGTGTGCAAAAGGGGTCTCAGGAGCCACCCATAAGGCTGTATTTTTCACCAGGCACCAGAGCAAGCACAGGGATCTTTCTGAAACTATCCGATTAGGAGAGCTTGAGCACATTTAAAACACAGCTGCCTCACCCCTTTGTAGAGAAGGTTCCATCCACCAGATTGCACCAGCCTAACCAAGCTGCTGGGTCCCTTCCTGAAGTGCCACAACTCTGTGCAATGAGGGAGTGGGACTGGAGCTGCGCCTGGTGGGCAGCGCTGCCACCATCCGGCCTGCCCACACAGGGATGCACCTGCCTCTCCCTTAGCCTAGCAAGGCACACGTGCAATGGGAAATTGCCTGGGTTTGTGGTTAATTGGAGGGAGATTGTTTTAAAGGACTTCTTAAAATTCTAAAACTGAGTCATATAGGAAACTTTATATATGTGCATGCACAACACAACAAAGCTTTAGAAGCCTTTGGAGTGTTCAAAAGAGGTTTAAGGGCTGAAGTCTTGTCTTGGGTGCCTAAAGACACGGGCAAGTCAGTACCTAAAATGTAGATTATAATCTAGTAGGCTTCAGAAAAGCTCAGTAGGTGCTTAGCTGCCACAGGGGCCCGAATCAGCTAGCAAACCCAGCCCTCGGTCAGCAGTGCTAATACATACTCAGCCAGTATAACATGTCTGAAGAAAAGTTTTCATCCACGTTATGCTCAGCAAAATGTTGTAGCATCAGCATAGCTCCTTTGAAGAGATCCTTTAAGGACACAGATAGCATGGGAAGCAGAAAACATATCTGTTATTGCAGAAAATATTATTGCAGAAGAAAAATATGACAGTCTCGTGTTAGCGGTCCTCTGCCATGACAATAATCTGCAGCTCGGGGTACCAAATTTCTCTTCTCTGAATCATTCCTGGGTCAGGTTTGCTGAGATCTCAAATCAGAGAAGCAGAAGCTCAGCCCATGGTGAGGTTCCTCCTGTTTCTTTGATTTGCTTTGCTCACACAACCTTTCACAATCAAAACTTCTGCTGATGCTCAGCAATGCTCCAAAGAGCTGCCCTGGAAGAGCTGCATGCCTTGCTTTGACGTGTTTCTTATGAGTAAGCTTTATCCACTTTGGCAATGGGGATAAAAAGCATGCTTATTCTGGTCTCAGTGTAGTCTAAACTGAATAATAATTTCAGAGTGGTTATTACAGTAAATTAGTAAATGCAGTGGAATTAGGGATTTCAAACTGCTAGCTTATGGTATTCATGCTGTCACTAGGGCTTTCCGCTTCGGTTTACAAAGAAACCTCTCAAGATAGGTCAAGGTCTGTGCATTTTTGGGGTTCAGCCTTCATTCCTTCTTGCAGAGGTTGGCAGAAGGCTTGTAACAAGTTGCATTGTACAGGTGAAGCAAATGCCAAACATCTTTGCTGACAATTGATGAAACCACAGTGGTCCAGCGTCACTCCAGCAGGACGCAGCTGGGGTGAGGATGGAGAGGACCTCCCTAGATGAAAGAAGGAAGACTGCTCGGACAGAGAGATGGGGTTTAGCCTTCCCTCTACCGAGTGGAGTCCATCATCCGACTCAAGGGTGACAGATGGTACATCCCCAAAGGAAAGCCTATGCTACCATGCACCAGTGTTGCAACCCATCCTCCTCCCACAAGGGATGGAAGCGACCTACAAAGCCTGGAGACACCTGCAAACTCAGGGGAGCCGTGACGGACACAGGGACACCAAAGGCCATGTTCCCCTCGCCTGGGCCAGGGAGGACAAGTGGTCGAGAGGGCCAGCGGTCGGAAGGGCCAGCCAAATAAGTTAAAAACACACACGCTCTCTCTGCTCTGACTCTTGTTTCCTGGAAGAAGTTTTATTGCCACTGAAATGCTTCAAGCTCTGTGAAGCCTTTGCCAGCTGGAATCGTCTCTTTGCACCTGTCTTTTTGTTTACACAAATCCCTTCTCTAATAGAGCTAATCACTCCGCTTTGATAAATCTGCCAGGCCCCCGATATGAGCTCCCTCAGCGCTAAACAAACAGACCATTGTCTCGATGGGGCCAGCCAGCCTGTTAATGGTTAAACTGGGAGTGGGCAGGATAGGTGGAAGGAGGTTTTTTCCCCGCCCACCCCAAAACCTGCAGGTTTCCCCATCCTTTTGGGGGGCTCGAAGCTCTGTGTGGGTCCCTGCTGGGAGCCACAAGCATGGTCTCTGATTGCTTGGGGACATGCAATTCACTGGGGAGCATCTAGTGCCAGGGTGAGGGGTAGGACAGCCATCCCTGAAAGTGGAGTGATGGGGCAGGGAGAGGCAATTTTAGGATATACAGAGGAGGACATTATACAGATGAGAAAAAAAGTTAAGGCTGACTGAGGAACAGGCCAAGAAAGTGAGTGTCCTAAGTAAGGATGGGTGATTATCAAAAGGAGAAAGTTGGAGATAGAAAACTGAAAGTTTGGGCATAAAATAGCAAAACCTAGTTTTGAAGCAAGGGTCAGGAGATATTTGACTTTCCTCCAGCTTTGGAGACTTGATCAATCCCGAAACCTCAGACTAATATAACACCAACAGAGCATTGTGTTGTTCCCTGTGCTCTGCTGCACCCACGTAACCCTACTTTAAGGTGGGTGATGCCACCACGAATACAATTTTGCTGCAGATTTCCCTCCCCTAAGGAAGCACTACAAGAACTGCTCCACACCACAGGGCCTTGGCCTGTTGTATTTCAGCCTGTATTGCCAAACCAGACTTTTTGGACAGTTAGCCACCTCCAGTGACAGAGGCTACCCAGACTCTTCTGCATGCATAAGATGAGCAAATGCAGCAGTTTTGATGTGCTGTTTCATGCCAATTGAGCAATGCCTGCAAAATTCAGTCATGCAGTCCAGCTTCAATGTCAAGCAGCGAAGCCTTAGCCGCTGGCCCTTCACTGCATCTGTAGGAAGATCTTTGAATGAAATAGCCAGGAACAATTTTTAGCAAGTTGTAATCAGCCCCACGGTGTTCAGATGAAACCAGTATACTGTTTACACCAGCCAACAAATCCATCAGCACCAGCGGATGATTTCTTGATTGCTTTGCTTGGGCCTGCTGGGTGCCTCAGGCAAGCCTTATTTGTGTAAGCAGGGAGACAAGAGGTGCCCTGGGGGCAGCTCTGGCAGCCCTTGTTACACTCCAAGCACCGGACAAGGATCAGCCCTGTGCCCAACCTGTGTTTGCATCATGTCCAACCACCCGCATCCTTGCTGCCACCACATAACCCTGTGTGCCTTGATGGCCTTCATGACTAAAAGGGAAGAAACAGCTCCCACATTACTGTTGCTTGGAGATGCTGTGCATAACTGGTGCCCTTTGGGTCTCTACCTAATATGTGTGCGCTGGTATGTCAATGTTTTAGGTCCCTGAAGCCACACTCATGAGAGGCGGAGAGCTCTCCAGCTGAGGTTAGTACAGATTTGGGGCTGGAAAGAGCTGCCACAGCATCATTCGCCCCGAGCCCTTGCAAGTGCTGGTGCTGCTTGCCAGAGGTGCCACACACAAGACCCGGAGAGTAAGTCCCCGCAAGGCGAGGTGAGGTGGCTCACCAGGAGATTGCCAAAACGGATGATTAGGGACTTGTTCATGCATGGTCTAATCCTTCTCCACTGCTTGTGTGGGTGCAGGAGCCTTCCAGCTCCTTTATACCCACCCGCAGAACAGGACAAAACTTGTGCCAGAGGAACTCGTCAATGCAGAAGAGCCGCAAGGTCAGGAGCCTGGCAGCATCCAACAAGGGATTACACATGATACATGGAGAGAAAACAATAGCGGGAACCAAGAGTGATACAAGATGCTAAGAGGTTTAAACCACCAAGAGCTTTAGAAAGCATGCAGATCCTCATGCATCACCCAGGAATGAAGTGGTAGGAGGAAGGCAGAGAGGATGCGGGGCTGGCATTCGGTGGGTTTGGGTGCGAGGGCTGGCTTCACCACAGCACCCACGGACTCGCTTGCACGCCCAGCAACCAGCATCGCATCCCCTCCTGCATCTGCGGGCGCACAGCACCCATCACGATGCAGCCCCGCGCCATCTCGCCTCCCCGGCTGCTTGGGGCAGGCGCATACAGCCGCACACGCAGCAAGAGGAATTTTTTTTTCTTCTTCTTCTTCCCCAAACAATTAATGTCAATGCAGAGAGGCAGGTGCTCCTGGCGCGATGCCCTTCGTTTTGTTTACAGAACACTCCTTGAAGATTATTTGTGTTGAAATCTTTTGGCTTTTCTCTCTCTCCCTCTTTTTTTTCTCCTCCCATTTCCCTCCCCCCATCTTGTTAGCATTCTTCCAGCCAGTTTTCATGCCCTGCGGGCCCCGGGTGACAAGCCTGGCTGGAGCCTGTGAAGCTGTGGGGACCCCTGGCAGGACTCGGCCCCTCGCTCTGCCCCAGGCCGGGGGGGCGTGGAGAGGGGCTCCTCTGGCAGCATCCCCCCATTTCTTTGTCGCTGATGGGGAGCGGAGCAAAGGGGGCCATTGTCCAAGGGCTGCTGCTGACCCCGATATTTCCATCTGAAAAGCCGTTTTCATGTGAAAGGGGCTGCTCCCCATCCCCTCCGCCTTGCTGCGGACCCCTTCCACCCTTCTCTCCTCATCTCTCCTGCCCTTCCTCCTCTCCTCCTCCTCCCCCGCACCAGTGTCCTCGTCCTCCTCCTCTCCCACTCCTCCTCCAGCTCGGGGAGCACCAGCGCAGGTTGTCCTGGGTGAAAGAGAGGGGAAGGAGGTGAGAACAAGTGGGGGAAGCTCCAACCAAAGCCTTCGGGGGGGAAGCATCATCTCTCCCTGGAGCATGAAAAATCCCAGCTGTGGCTCTGCAGAGCCTTTCACTTGCCTTTGTTACCCTTCTCGGCCATAGAACTCTTTCAGCAATGTTTATAAAGAGATAGCACGGGGTCAATGAAATAAGCACAGCCTCTTTTCTTCAAACCTTCTTATAAAAGCATGCATTTTTAATGGTAAAATGCATGAAAAATTTAATAGCTGACTGTATCACCTTCCTGAGAGGTATGTATAGCAAACCCAGGGATTTACCAAAAGCAAATTACCCAAGTTCCTGCCTTAAAACCTTTTATTGCCTTTCAAATCTGCTCACTTGAGTGCACATTTCTACCCATCGCTCACAGCAGGTACTGGGTGTATGGGGGTGAGCCTTCGGGAGCACCCCTCATTCCCGTCTGCCCCTGCCTGGTCCTCACTCTGGGTCACCCTTGGGGACCATGGAGCCACCGCTGCAGGCCTGTGGCATTTTGGAATGAGTCATCCAGGTGAGACAGACAGATTACAGAGAGCTTTATGGCTGTCTTCTCACCATTTCAAAACAGAAAGCAGCCAAAACAGGTTTGAGGCAGCGTTTGAAGGTTGCAAAAGGTTGAGACAAAAGGTGGCAATGCACTCATTTTTATTTAAAAAATAAAGAAGTTGGCGGTGCTGAAATCTGCTGTAAAAATTCTCACCAATTTCACCCCCATCAAAATTTCACCCCACATGCTGGGGATGGCTCTGCTCAGCAGCAGCCTGTGCTCCTCCCTGCAGTGCAGTGGGGGGCTTCCAGCAGCTCCCCATCTGAAGGAGTCTGTTGCAAAATGCTGAGCAAGCATCACTAACACCCACTCACAGGAAGAAGGTGACCTTGAATGGCATCTGCATCCACTCAGATCCTGCTTCAGGCTCCCAAGTAGCAGTTGCTGGACTGAACTCTTCTTCCACCCAGTCTCTGAGTTCTGGTAAACAACAAAGGATGCTCTGAATAAACTATTGCAGCACTATAGCTTGGTGGAATATTTTTCTGCTGGTAAAATAAGCAAACAAACAACAGTTTAAGTTAATTGGTAGGAAAAAATGGCACATTGCAGAATAAACTCCTTAAGAAACCACATGGAGAAACTGCCCAGCACAAAATGAGACATGCAAGCTTTTATACACTGCAATGTATAGCCACGACATGAGCAGGACAGCTGGGTGTAGTACAGGTGGAGAAGAGATATATTATACAGACTGGTATAATATTTCCAGCTTTAGCCAGAGAGATATTTAAATCTTCATCTCAAAATGACAGGCCTGATGACATTCTGTCATTTTGTTATAGTCATGTTGTTGTCTTTACTGCCGCTGCTGTTGGTCCTAGCCCAGCAGCCCACATTTCTGCCAGCAAAATAAGTCTAGCTGTGTTGATTTTGGTAGTGTATTTGTTGTATTTGCCCTGCTGAACTGGGTTCAACATCTCCAACAGGTTTATCACAGCAGAAATACTCCAGCCAGCCAGGCAGTGAGGGCAAATGCCCTGCAAGCCATTGGGCTGCCAGCAGCTAAGGCAGCCAGCAAAGAACTTCCCAGCGAGCTGCAAGTGACTCCTCTGCTTGGCCAAGGCTCTCAGCCAGGGAGGGAAAGAGCTCTTGAGGCACCAGCAGCTCCACGGAGCAGTTGTTCCTTCCTGCCATTGCTGGGCAGCACCCCAACATGTGATGTCATGGGTCAGATTATTTTCTTTGTTTTCAGCTCTAAGTTTTATTTCTTACTTGTCCCGGAGCACGGTGGCCTGTGCCTTTGGAGGGGATTACTGCACAGCTCAGATGCTGAAAGTCACCCCCTTCATCCTGGTGCCTCTGAACACCCCTACAGCAGGGCGAAGCCCCCAGCAGCAGTGCGCTGCTTGTCAGGTCGCGTTGTTCATGCAGAGCACACGGTGCTTCCAGCCACCACCACCAGATTTTCCCTGGCGAGAGCAGCACCCCTCCAACACACCACGCATGGGCACTGCGTCCCTCCTCACGCCGCAGCCAGCAGTTTATATATCTTCCTGCCCATCATTAATATAGCCTTACTCTCGCAATCTTCGCCCTCTTTTTGCAGACAGCAAAGACACCTTGAAACAAGCCAGTTGCAACGCAGAAATATTTGTTGCTGAGCAGACAGGTTTGTTTTTAGGCCAAGATGCTGGTCTGCATTGAGGAAGGCAGCTCTAATGCCTGGAAGAGAGAGCAACAAGGCAGGCAGCTGCCATGTTGCAGCTTCCACCTCCTCAGCTGGTCACAGCAGGGGAGAGAAGCAGCCGTGCCAGCCCTGATAGTGTTGCCCATGCACATACACAGAGGGAAACGGCAAGACTCAGCCTCCTCCATAGCCCTGTGTGACAATGCAATGGAGACAGGGAGTGTGCCCATGACATGGGGTCTGCTTTTCTGCCCGGTGCTGCCAGGGGAGGTGCATTACGTATATATAGTGTGTGCATCGTCTATTTGCATATTTGCATGTGTTTCAGGGGTAGCTGCTTTCTGGGAGGAGAAGCTGTCGACATTGTTAGGTTTTTCAGGAGCATAGGGCTCCTCCAGGCTGCACCCCACAGGCGGAGGCTTTAATCCTGGGGTCAGACAGTTGGGCAAGTCAGATCTACGCTTTTGAGCAGCCGTCTTGCATCTTCTTCAGACATCTCCATGCCAGTGCCAGGACGGGGCAAGAGAGGTGCCCATTACAAGGTTCTCCACAACCAGGCAAGCAACTGAAATGTTTTGATAGCGGCTTCCTTTTGAAACCAGAAAAAAAAGCCAGGGAGCAGTTTCAGCTAATCCTTGTTTGTGTACATGCACAGCTGGCTGGATCTCCACATGTGCACGGGGGGAATGTTAAACCCCCACCCCAAAAAAAGAAGAAAGCAGGAAATCAATCCCCCAAGGAGCAATGGAAATTGGTGGATGGGTTTTAGCTGTGCATTTTTTTTACCCAAGAAAGGCAGCTCTGCAAAGGACTTTCAAACTCATCGTCTGGGCCCAAGAGTTCCTTGTAAAAGGCTGCTGGGCTTGTTGCAACATATTCCAGGTGTGTAAGTGATGCCCTGCCTTGCGCCTTTCACAGCGCAGAGCCCGGGGCCTCGAAGTGAGCAGGGAGGAGGAGGGAGGGAGAGGTGTGTGTGTGTTCAAATTAAATGAAGCAGAAAGAGAAAGCTGGAACCCGCAGTGCCTGGGGCTCCACTAATTGAACAGGTTGAACCTGATAGCAGCACAAGGGAGGCAGCAGGAGGGATCTTCCAGCTCCCGACTGCTCGTGCGGAGCCGGGCACGGGTCAAGAAGCCGAGCTTGAAAAGCTCAGGTGGTGGGAGAAGGGGGACAAGGTGAGGAAGCAGCTTATTTGGGGCTGGAGGAGAGACACACTTCAAAAGAAAAAAATAATTTCCATTAGCATGACAAAGGGAGGCAAAGGAGACAGGAGGGCATGCATATTCTGCTTGCTCCTGAAGTCCCTAGCTGTTGACCAGGTGCTCCCTGGGTGTCCCACTGAGGGACCTGGGAGTACAGAACTGCACAATGACTGAGAGCAGAGCTGCTTGGCAGCTCCGTGTCCAGGGGCCCAGGGAGGTCCTCCCAGATCCCATCCTCCGCAGATCCCAGCTAACACACCATCCATGCCCCGTCCTTCCCCAGCAGTGCCCCAATTGCAAGGTTGTTGTCCAAAAGCCAGGGCACAGGGACAGCTGTATTCTCCTTCCGAGTCTTAAATGAAACAAAACCCACCAAAAATCAGGAAAATTCCTATTTTCAGGCTTTTTTTCAAGATGGCCTCACTAGACAGTTGCCTGAGGCTTGCCAGCCATTTATTCTGGAGGGACTCACGGTACAGGATGATTACATTTTCCTCTCATCTCTGATTTGAAGAGTCAGCCAAAGGGGGCGGTGGGACCCTTTGGGACAGAAAGGTCCTGGGGCAGAAGGGCTTGCCCTGAGGCAGAAGGGGGAAGGTGGGGACCATCCAGGCAGCCCCCCAAGGAGGGCAGTGGCAGCAGGACTTGCATGTGCCTGCATAGCCCCAGTGCTAAGAGTGGCCAGTGCCCTCCAGGTCCCTCCACTGTCCTGGGCACACCATGAAGGCCATCGCCTGCTTTTTAAATAGTAGCGACTCATTGGGAATCTGGGAGGCAGGGGAAGAGGTGGTCAGAAATGCAGAAATTCAACAGCAATTCTCCATCACTGCTCAAGGGTGCCAGGCAAGGTCCTGCCTTCCTTTGCAGCAGTGATGGACAGCAGCTGGAGGAAACACTCTCAATTTAATCAGTGATGCCCAGGAAATTAGAGAGCAGCAGGAGCTCTGGCTCTGCCATCTCCCAAGCTCTGAGACTGCTATTTCAACCCCAGGAGGCTGCAGGAACCGTCACCCGTTGCCATTGCTCAGGGCTACAAGCCACAGGCTGTGGGGCTTCACTCGCTTATCCCCTGTCTGCCTCCTGCCCTGCAAAGGAGCCACCATCACCACTCTCACCTGCAAGGTGCTCACTGTCACCCTGTCCTGCATGGGAACCAGTGGTGATAGGGTGCTGCTGGAGACAGTGCCTGCACTGCTGTGATGTCCTCACATCCAGTCCTACTTTCTGCTCCTGTCTTAGCCCTGTTTGGAAAGAGGAAAGGCTTCCTTGATGGGAGAGAAATGGCTCCCAAACTTTGTAATGCTTGCAGGGCCTAGAAGGCCGTGCCTCTTTGTTTTTTCCTTTCTTCTCCCTCACCCCCCTCCACCCCGCTTCTCCCTCTCTGTGTCCTCTGCATCACAACCCAGTGAAAAATAGCCTGAGGGGAGAAAACATTTCATTCAGGAGATGAGCCTTTTACTACTAATGACTCCGGCAGAAATAGGTGTTTCTGGACCTCTTTCCCATCTGCTCAGTGAGCTCTGCAGATCTCCCCTACCATGGTTACCCACCGGTGGCCCCATGGCAGAAGTGGTCCAGCATGGTCCTCAGGACAAGATCCATGGACACACTTCTGTCCCCCACTGCATAAAACAGGGCAGTTTGATTTGTCAGGATCTGGGCTGAAAAGCTGCATAGAGCTCGCAGTGTTTTGGTGGGTAAGCTCTCCAGGGCAGGGACTCTGCCCGCCTGGGTGCTTGCTCACTGAACAGCAAAGTGACTCCACGCTGCTAATTCAGACCCTGTAGGCATTAATGCAATATAAACTGCAAATAGTCATCATAAGAATTAATAAACATGCCGAAACAAAAATGTTCTCCTGGTTTAATTAACATCAGTCTTCAGCAGCTTTATCTTGGGGTGAGTGGCTACTTTGTTGGTGCTCTGCCTTCCCACCCTGCCTTGCCCTCTGTGGCTGGGGCGGGCAAGTCTTTGCTGTGCAGATGGGAAGGTCTCCTTTTTGCTCAAGCTCCAACTGAATGACTTTGAACTAGCATCTTGCAGACTGCCTCTCACCTGAGAGAAAGGCTATATAGCAAGAGAAATAGCAGCCGGAGAAGCCCGGTAGCTATCTTTACCTTGCCAGGAATAGAGGCTGAGTACATCCAAGGATAAGCATTAGAGCCAGAGGAAAACAAGAAGTGGAAAGCTTTTGGGTGAGCTGGCTTAGAAAGAGGCTCATAAAATGATTTGTGTCTCTAAGTGAGAAGATGGCAGCCCCCTGGAGCAAGGGACATGAGTCTATATGCCGTACATGGTTCCCCTGAGGAGCAGAGTGCTGCAGGGGGGCATTGCAGGTTCAGGAGTGGGGGAGTTACCTGCGAGCTGCAGAGCCTCGCCAGCATAAACCAGGCACTGGCCTGGCAACATCCACAAAACCTTCAGGTACAGCTGGGGAGCCACAAGCATTGGGTATCGAGTCATCATCCCTCACCCTGAGGTCACAGCTGAGTTTTTGAGGGGCTCTGAGCAGCGTTTGGGTAAAGTCCCTGGAGCAGGAGACCTGTAAGCCAGGTGCCCTGTGCAAATGTATTCCCAGACAGCGACATTGCACTGGCCGAACCAAATGCCAAGCTGAGACTGCTGGAAGCACACAAGGAGCTCCAGCCTTGCTCGCAACTCCCTCCCACCACACTTATCGGGGCGGCTGAAGGCTCAGCCCTTGACCCCTTGCAAGCAGATGGGGTGGAAAGGCGTCCCTGGGGGTTTGTGCGGCCCCGGGGGGGAGCAGGGATGCCGTTCGCCTGCCCCACGCTCCAATTTCTGCTGCTTTGAAGAAGCACATCTGTAATCTTTACAAGGCCTTGGAGATAGGAGCGCTCAGGGTACACGCTAAACCATGCTGGCCATCTGCTCCTGTCTCCCTCTGCTTCCCCCCAAATCCCTCCCCACTGACTCAATCTGAGCTGTAGTCATTGCCATCACAGTGAAGGTTTATAGGGCCCTATCTGCTGACAGTGAGCCAAGTAAATTGAAGGTCCTGGGCTCCATCCTAAGGCGACTGAGAAGGAGGTAACCAAGGGGAGGAGATGGCTGTGCCAGGAGGCTAGGTAGCATCCATGGCCAAAAGGGTAACAGGACAAACAGACGAGCAAGGCTGGTGCTCAGGTGTCACCTGCTTGGCCTCATCCCATCGCCCTAATGCTTTGAACCTCCAAGAAGTGCCCTGTTTTGCTGCAGGACTCATTAGGGAAATACAGACTGGAGGCACCACCAGAGCTGGTGCCAAGGTCCCGGTGAGCATGTAATTCCCAGGGTCTTATTTCTGCCTGTTCGAAGAGGGATGTAAAGCACACACAGTGGGCATTGTGGGGGTCAAAATACGGAATATAAGGGAAAATAGAGAGTTCTTGGCACCTGAGCTGCCTGGCCGTGTTGGGCTCTCAATCCAAGGTGAACACTGCAGTGGCTGCAGAAGCATTTCCCAGCAGAGCTCACCCTGGGCAGCACGAAGGGTTTGGGCTTGCAAAAACAGGGCCAGAACAGGGGTGCAGGGGACTGGTGTGGTCAGGCTCCACCGGTCCACTGGCCATGCCCTCTCCCTCCGTTGAGATGCAGGAGATAGGGCAGCGGCTCGCCCAGCCGCCTGGGTACACCAGGGATGCAGACATACATGCAGGCTCTTGCAGGCTCAGGCTTCCTGATGGGGATCTGCTGTCCTCCTGGTTTTTTAATGAGAACTTCTTGTAATCGCCCCTATAAAACTAAGGGTGGGGAGCTGTTACTTATTAACATCCGTTGTCTCTGGGGAAAGTGGAAGGGGGGATCTGCTGGCAAAATCAGCATCAGGTGGGCTGCAGCACACCATAGTATGGCAGAGAGGTACGCACACCAGCACGTGCGTGTAGCCACACGTGTGCACGCTCCTCCTCCAGCTGTCTGGTGTGAGACGCCATCGCCAACCCCCTCTGCTACCATGTCCTTGGATCTCTGCTGGTCCTAGAAGCTCTTTGCAGCAGCCCACAAAGCAGGAATGATAGCAGAGGTGCAGAAGTCCTTTTTGGTGATTAATACATCATGTGTACAAAGAAGGTCTGTGGTGAACGGAGGCTGGAGCCAGGATTAATTGCATACCTTGAAGTGGAGAGATTTATGTAAGGAAACAGACTTGGCGGGCTGCCCCGCTCCGGGCTGTGTTTACCTGCCTGCGCCTCCACACCTGTCGTGCTACAGCAGCAAAATATTATTTAATAACATTTGAAGGGAGATCTTAATGGCCGCGCAACCTCCCCGCCTCGCCCAGCCTCGCCGGGTGCCGTGGTGAAGCTCGGCCTTGCTTTTCCAGCCTCATCGGTGGGCTCCTTGGGTGGTGAGTCAGCCTGCTCCCCCCCAGCACTTGCCTGCAAGGGGCAGGCCCATGGCACCCTCAAAGCACTCGCTGTCCGAGGCGAGGAAGGATGAGGTGGCTGGAGAAGAAGATGAGGCAGGCTAACGCTGGGGGTCGTCCCCTGAACTGATGCTAACCCTACTGGCTCCCCCAAAATCCATGAGCAAAGCAAGCCTTCCTCAAAACACTGACTGGATTCACAAACATTTGCATGCATGCAGGACTATGCATACACACACACACACACACACGTGTATATATATGAACAGCACGGTTCAAAATGTTTATAATGACCATTCAAATAAGAAGCAAATATTTGGTAAAACCCGGTTCAGAAATGCTCAAACTTGAGGCTCTTTCTTGAAAGGGATTTGGCTATTAATTGCAGTTCGTTTGTTCATTTGCATACTTATCAGCAAGGGACAAGACCAAAAAGGGCCCCGTGGGCCTCTAATGGGAGCACGTGCAGTTTTATTTCTTACCAACAAAGCCTCTTGGTGATTATAAGCAAATGAGGGAGCGCTAAGGACTGTTGAAGGAGGGGAGAAGTGCATCCCACCTGCCCACCAGAGCTTCCTTCCTGGGATTACGAGCCCTGGGTTGGTCCCTACTGAAGGTCCTGGCTGTTTCATATTCCCCTAGTGCCCAACCAGTGTGTGACCCATCGGATGCTCGCCCCAAGCTGACAGCGTTGCCTGCCCAAGAAACACAAACCCCAGCACCGAGCCACCACCACTCAGGCAGGCAGGCGAGCAAACCCTCTCACCCAAAGGTGTAAACTTTGGCCTTGGAAACCATCAGGTAGAAAATACCCTGTGTTAACATGGAGCACGGCGGTGAAATGCCGGGTGTTAAGTGCAGGTGTAGTTCAAACGGTCTTGTCAGCTTTTCCTTCTCAGCCTGCTGCAGCGTGCCAAGCCTCAGCATCCGGGAGCCCCATGCACACTGCTGAGGCTGGGTCCAGCTCAGGGCAGTGGCTCTGTTTTAACCAGGGACCTGAGAAAAATCACAGGAGAGCTTGTTTTCACATAGACACTCTACCACTGTCATAACAGCATGCGAGGTGCTCCATGCCCTGGCCTCAGCTGAGCAACCCCAAATATAAGCACTTGAGACCACCTTCCCTTTCCACCCCCGTCCAGTAGCAGGGATGAACAATCCCAGCTGAAGACTTTAAATGGGGGTTGTAATAAACTAGGAAATCATTGCCATCATTTCTTGAAAGCAAGGACCATATTTTATCCTGTGTTGGTACAGCACTAGCAGAGCCAGGGTCACTTGATACTACTCACATAGGAGGGAAAACAGGGAGAGGTCAAGCGGAACTCTCGCCCCTATGGTAATTGTCCCATGGTTTTACACTTTCTCTTCTGCAAATAAATGTCACATACTGCACAAGGCAGGTGAGCTGACTTCTTTCAGCACCACCACTGCCACTAACCCCAACTGTCCCAATCCTGATTTCCTCCTGCATTATTGAAGGAAAATACTGGGGTTTGGGGTTTTTTTTTTACCCCTGCAGAACAAACTTCAAAGGAGCAACTGAGACCTTGCCATTTCAATATGAAAAGACCAAGAGATCTGTTCTCCAGGGTTCAGTACATACGCATGCCGCCTCATTTCACCCGATAATCTCAGCGGGGGGCTCTGGAGGGGGATGGATGGCCAAGGGGGAGCGGGGGGACAAGGTTCCCAAGGTTAATCACAAACTGCCTGCCGCATTCATCGCAGCAGTGCCTGATTGATGGGCACCATTAATCACTGCCCAGAGAGGCTGGAGGTAAGGCAGGAGCACCAGGAGGGGTGGCTGCGAGGACAGGGAGAGGGTACTGGGACGGGAGCAGCGACACCCAGCCGGCGTGGGTTGGGAGACATACAGCTGCCACATCTGCTTGCCTACAGAAAATATGTATAGTAGGGCTTCCTTAAAGGCAGAAAAGTTTACCTGTCCCTTCACTCGCTGTGTGGTATATACATGCCCTCCTGCAATGCAAAGGACAGAAGTGGAGGCAGAGCGAAGGAGGTCTCTCCAGCCCCTTGAAATTCCCCATGGCTTTCGGTGAGCAATCAGGACTGGGGATTCTGGCAAGGAGGAGGGTTCAGGGCAAGGTAAGGGTGGGCTTGTCTTGCAGCCATAAAGCAGTTAATAGAGTTTCTATCATCTTTATAGACTGAAATCTATCTGAGGTTTTTATAGGAACAATGAAGGCAGTAAAAACCACCCAAGTGAGGTGTGGGCGAGTGACTATTTGGATATGGGATACTGGCATGTGATTTTTCTACCATTCCTGACAATTTAATATACTTCTTTCATTCTCATCCTAGCTGATGCTCACATTTCTAGACAGGCTGAGGCTCTGCCTGTAGTAATGAAATTTGCATCAGCATTAACTACCTGGCTGCAAATGATAGCGAGGGCTTGCAGCAGGGCTTGGCACATGGCAATGTAACCCTCTGTGTTATGGAAGCAAGCCGTGATTTCCACTGCAGAAGTTTGAGACGTGCTCGGGCAGCTGTGCCAGGAGGCCTGGGATGATTTGCTTGTCCCACTACAATTGCTTCTGACATGAGCTGCAGGACAACTCATTTTGCTAAATGATCTGACGTTTCTCAATTTTCTTCTTCATCCCATCTCCTGATGTCTCTGGCCTTGGCCACAGGAGTTAGTTCCTCAAGAACATGTGCAGTCCTTCTCCTAAGCCTCTTGTCCAAAGCAACAAGAAGGAAACTGTGGTTTCTAATCCTGCAAGTTCACTTTTTTAATTGTTTCACATGGACCAGCTGTGTGACATTTTCAGGTTTTGCTCTTGCAATGTCAAAGGCAGTAGCATTTGAATCCCATATGACTGCTAGGACATGAAAAGCATATTACCCAGCTTTTGGTGGATACATTTAGTGCCATTAAAAGATGAAGGCTTGATGGCCAGTGGGTGAGGCTGTGGGCTTTTCAATCTGATCTGTGTTGTAGATCAGATACGGTGACCACCAGCAGCAAAACAGGGTCCATTTCTGATATTGACTCAGATGCATTACTACAGACATGAGGCCACTGAAAGCTACAGGAACCTGGACTGCAGTGAACTTTGGGCTGAATACGTGTTATTTCAGAGGTGACTTTCTGGATGATGGGAAGTGCTTCAGCATCCATGAGCACTTGGCTATATAGAGCAGGAGGCAACTCATCTACCCATGGCCACATAAAGCTGGCTACAACTGATGCATCTGCTCACCACGGACCCACCTACAGCCGTCAGGAGGGACAGGCATCACCCAGGGGCGATTGATCCCACGTCAAATAGTCATCCTACAGCAACCAGAATGAATTGCTCTCAGAAAATGCCTTTGTCTTCATGGGCTATTAAAATAGATGACTAGTCAAATGACTAACTTAAAGTAGGCACCACACTCCTAGATGGCCGAAGGGAGATATTTGGGCTGGATTCTTATCCTCTCCAGTTGCACCCAAGAGCACCTCTTTCATCAGAGGCTGTTGACTTTGAAATGGAGTTTCTGCAACATCCACTGATAGAGAAGAAATCATCAGAAAATGTGGTTTCCTTTGATTTCGCGATATTCTTTCCATAACTAAGGTTGTCAGGCTTGTGGACATGGTCATTTTTAAGCATAGCCATCTCTGATCCCCAGGAAGGGCTTTGTAATTCAGGTATTATGCTGAATTAACTTACTCTACGGCAGTTATCTCCTCCCATCAGCACTTCTTCCTTTTTCTTTGCGCCTGGCCATGAATGTGTTTAGTTTTTTCACAAAGAGCATCTTTTAGCATAAGAGTTTTCCCCCAGAGAGTTAATCATCAATAGCTACCTTATTTTAAGCCCCTATTTTAATCTGAATAACATTCCCTGTATAGACCAGCATTAAAAAAGCTAAGAGATATAACTCCCTGTTAAAGTGAGTGCCATCATTGCCCAGTTGCAGTGGGTCTGGCACTTTGGGCATTGTCCACAGCTCTTGGGGGTCTACAGAAAAATTCGGCTCCATTGGGAACCTGCATTTAGGCTTGCTCACTGGCTCAGGCAGCCTGGGTGTATTGACATCTTTTACCATCCTCGCCTCGCTTTTACTTTTGGATCTTAACTCCTGCCTTACGAAATCTGCCTCTTGAACTGCATCAACAGGGATGAGGGTGGGCTGGGCATCTCGGGGCGGGCGGCTTCTTTGTGTGAAGGGAGGCATGGTCCTTGGGCCTGGAAACATCTCTAAGTCAGGGCTGTTTTGCCATCCTGGGTGCATGTTTCAACGGCAACATTATTGTAAAACAGCTTTGTGTTTACTTTGTGTACAGAAAAGATAAAATCAGCATTTATATGCAAACATGAACCAACAAGGAATTTCAAAATCCTGCCATTTCACTCCTCTGAGAAGGAGAGCCAGGGTTATTGTGTAACCAGAAACATCTGAAAGCTGGGGATTTTCTGGGTCTAAATTCAATTTAGATTATAAGAGGCTAATTTAGTATCTGACTGTATCACCTTGGGCAGCCAAAATAGGATCTGAAACACATGGAGACAAGGGCTTTGGGGTGGAGAGTTCTCCGTTTTGGACTACCTGGGGCACTGTGTGGATCTGAGCTCTCCCTTTACAAATAAAGAAGGTGAAGAAATAAGAGCCAGCTGCTCAGCTGGGATGAGCCCACTCTGATGTCCCTGTCTACCCTAGGGGACAGGGGTGCTCATACGCCCACCCCAGCTCTGCCTTTCCAGAGCAGCCAGTGTGAACAGCTGGAACAGAGCTCAACAGAGGTGCGGCCACTTGAATGTCAAGGTCTGAGAGCATCAAATATGCAGAATAAGGGTTTTTAGTGGGATTTCATAGCTGGAGCGCTGTATCATGCCTCCACGCATTTGTGATTGCTCAGGGACACATGCCGGGCTGGGTGGGGGGAACTAGGAAATACGTGGTTCAAAGCAGAGCGCTTTTCTAAAAGAAAATACTAACAGTAAAAACTTCAGGGCACAGGTGTTACCCATCTCTTGGAGGTCTTTATGCCTGTTAAGGACCCTGGAGAAAAAGGCTGACTTCATTTAACGCAGAGCTTTAGCCCTAGGCGTGCAGCCTCAGCAGCAGCAAGCGTGGCCCTGCCTCTGGCTGATCAGAGCTGAGAGCCTCTTGTTCCTCCAGTGGAACTACACCAGGCCAAGGGCATCATTTCTAAACACCTTCACCGGCTTTAAAAAGTATATGCAAGGAGAGCCCAGCGTGACGGATGCTTAAACCCTGTTCAAGGAGAAAAATAACTCCGTGGGAAGCACTTGTGAACAAGATAACCTTCCTCACCAGGTCCAACACCATGCCAGTGGTCCCAATGGTGGGTTCAGCTTCCCGTGTGCTGATACATCCCTGCCTGGTAAGCAGGAAAGCAAGGTGTCCTGCACCGCCTCACTGCCCGCCTGCCTGCCTGCAGGGAAGCAGGACATGGGGGTGTTTCTCAGGTGACCTGAGGATGAAAAAGGAGTGGTGGGACTGTTTGTGGTGCTTGCTCAAGGGTCCCTGTTGCATCACCATCCCTTGCAGCCAGCAAAGGTGAAGCTGCCATGTAGGGCCACAGCCCTGGCAGGTGGCTGAGCTCCGCCAAAGCGAGCAGTGACTAAATAAAGATTGATAAACCAGCAGAAACCAAAGGGAAACAAAGGCAGGGGGCAGAAAAGCCAGGAGGGGAGTGAGCAGGCCACAGGCACAGCGGGACAAGCTGTGGGTAGGCTCTTGCTGCACCCGGACCAGCAAATGTTTTTGTTTCTCCCCCAGCAAACATCCCTGGTGTAGGCTGCAGCTGGATATTTTCTCCTTGAAGGCCCGTACCCGAGTGCCCTAGGCCACCCCAATCCAAACCTGGCTCTGTCCCCTCCCAGGGGATGGCTGCTATGGACATTTATATACAGTGGAAAAGGGGACACGCTCACTTTTGGGGCCAAATCTGCAAAATCTCTCTGCATCCCTTGGCTCACTGCAGGATGCTGGGCAAGATGGTTCACCCCCGGGGACCACCACCCCCTAATAACATCCCCAGGCTCCAATGCCACCCCTGCGTGCCCGGGACAAGTGGGGCTGCAAAAGGGAGCATCTCCCTTAGGGCTGCCCCCTCCCCGGGGGCACTCTCCCTCACAGCTGCCACCCTCCCCTCGCCCCGGGCTTTATTTACCCCGGGGCACAGGTCTAAATGGGGGTAAGGAGATAGAAAAGGTCGCCTGGGTGGTGACCACAAAAGGGGACATTGTG
The DNA here is from genome assembly GCA_002844005.1 of Limosa lapponica baueri. NCBI lineage: Eukaryota > Metazoa > Chordata > Aves > Charadriiformes > Scolopacidae > Limosa > Limosa lapponica. The sequence goes on along the minus strand of KZ505641.1, from coordinate 2,625,370 downwards.
CCTCCAGGAAGGGGGAGGGAGCGGAAAGGCCTGGGGAAAGGGGGGCACTTCGATGCAGTCTGGATGAAAGGGGGAAGGGGAGGGGAGCGGGGAAGAGAGGAAGGGGGAGCAAACAGGGGGAGGGGACAACACCAAAACCTCTCCCAGCTGGGACACAAGTCAGGACGGTCCATTTCTTTAGATGGATAGAGCCAGGAGGATGGGGCAGCTGGGGGCGAGCCTGCCCAGTCCTTTCTCCACCCCAGCCCTTTAAGCCCTTCAAGCCCTTCCTCCCCTCTCCCTCCTTAGCCTCTCACTTTCTTCCATTTTTCACATTTTCTTTCTTTCCTTCACTCCCCTGCTCCACCTCCTGCTTCCAACTCTTTCTCCCGTGGTGAAAGCACCAAGAGAGAAAAGGGGGAGATATTACAATGCAAAGTTAATTTCAAGGAGTGGTGGGAAGGGCAAGAGCAAAAGCAGTGGTGGAGAAAAACAGGCTTGGGGAACCTATGAGGAGACTGTCCACCCACACGAGCCATGACATCTATGTTTCAGCACGTTTTTTGGACACCCATGCAAGCTGTGGACTGCAGATCCTATGGCAAGGCTGAATCCTGGGCAGAGAGTTCTTGTGGCTGTTAAGCCATACAGACCCTTGCCCTCTGAGATGCTTTAGGAGCATACAGCTGGAGCATCAAGGATACCCCCAGGCCTGGAGGAGTTTGGGGACAAGCTGTACCACACATCCGCATCTCTACAGATGCCACCAGCTGCTCTTATGGGGTTTGGTGGGGGAAATTTCTTGCCATGGGGGTGGCTGCAGGCTGGGGCATTGCCCCTCAGATGCCTGGGCTTGCTGCTGGCTTGAATCTCCTCCACGTTTCTAGCCCCTCAGTAAGGAAGGAAGTCTAAAGTCCTACTGCCACAAGTCAAAACACAAGGCAAGTCAACAAAACTAAAACCCCACCATATGTGTTATTTCTTCCAACATGCTGGTTTTCAGCTGGCCACCTGACTTTTTCCAACACAGCCTTGCTAGCACTTTAAGATAGAGGCAGAGCCCAGGATTTTTCAGGTAGCTCAGTCATCATCACTGTACTTTGATGCTGCAATTCAAAGGTGCTTCAAAATCTCCAGAAAACTGAATTTTTAACATAAGTTGATCCAAAGTGGAGTCTTTGCTTCAGCAAATGGTCTGTTGTACATTTTGACCATGCAGAACTCTGGAGATTTCAACAAAATGTTTAACATTTTGGAATCAAAATCATTCCATCCAAACAACTCCCAAAATGAATAATTTTCTAACCCAAATGCTGCACTTATAAAATGCTTCTTATTCACTGCATCTTCTTTTTTACTAAAAGAAAAAGCTACATGGGAAAAAGTCTCCATTCAGACAATAAATTATCAGGGGAAAGAAAGCAACAACAAATCCCCCACTTAGTTTATTTTCAATAAAGAAATTAGTCGGCTCTGGCAAACTAATAGGTTCCATAATGCTCAGCCCAGAACCTAGTTGGAAGTTCATTGTTTGCTTTGTCACACACTGGCAAGCAATGCTTGAAGTGAATTATTTTAACTCTCCTACAGAAGTCTCAGCTCACTTTTCTTATTAAAATAGAACAAAACAAATCTAAATGGCCGTGAATAAATTAACACAAGAAATTTACTTTGCACTTATCTTCACTCTTCTGGCTTGGGACAATTTCCTAGGAAAGAGCTATACAGCTATTTGGATTGCCTCTGTTCAAGCAGGCGTGCATCAATACCCACCACCTGACTATGCATAGCCCACTGCCCTGGCTGTGTCAGGGCTAATCCAGCCATGCAGTGGGATGGAGTAGCCTGCACTGAGCTCCTTCAGTGATGCTTAAGCTGCTTCTTGCTGTCTCTGTACCAATTGCCCTCCGCAGTGGCTGAAGACAGCAGCTGCAAGACCCGGTTATCATGCCCTGTACGAGGATGCAGTGATGTGATGGTGCACCAACACGGTGATGATGCTATTTCTTCAGATCAAGGCTGATGGTGGTGAGAATCTGGGATGGGAAGGTGGCAGCGGAGTGCAGATGGCAGTTTGATTCACTGGCAAGGAACGGTCCCCAATACTATGCCCCCAAATGCAGCAGAAACAAACAACTTGCAGACAGCCTGCCTCTCCTCCCACCCCAGCCTGTGCCCCTGGCAGCCTCAGAAGGCCTCGTCCTCTGCTCCTTGTCCAGCTCTGGGTGATTTTTGCAAAACACACGCCAAGTGCAGCCACCATCCTGTACCCCAGATCCCACCAAGGGTCCTGTCCATGCAGCTCAGGCCAAATCAGCCATGGGATGTACAAGACATGAACACTGCCCTTGCTTTCTCCAGCGGGTTTTGCTGCACTGGGGGGGTTGGTTATGATTTCTGTTGGGCCTGAAAGAGTGCTCAGAGGTCACTTTAACAAGTTGTGTGCTTTAACGGCAAGACTTGCCTGCCGGCAACCATTAGCTCTCTTCAGCATCATAAACAGAGTCAAATTCAGCTTACACCACGTCTGAACTTGGCTTGGACACTAGTTTTTCTGCCAGTACATCACTGTTTTCAACTCCAGTCAGCACTGGTTTGAAGCTATTACTGTCTGGTGGTTGGGGTTTTTTTGGTGGTGTATGCATCCTAAATGAGCTTTGTGGTCTCCCCACTTCAAAAGCCTCTATGCTCTCACCCCTCTTTACTGGCTGTCCTCTAGCAAGACCAAAGACCAAAGGGTATAAACTATCTCAGCAGCATCCCAAGTCCATGCAGCAGGCAGGGATGCAGCCTGCGGACAGTCATCCGGGTTGCTAGAGACAGAGTTTGGGGGAATCAGGCAAGGAGAAGGTGCAGAGCCACACTGGGGCACACACTGGCACCCGGGCCCCATCCTTGTCTCCATTCAAATCAGATCCAAATACAGTGCACACTGCAAATTTCAAGCTGCTTAAAGCACGTTTCACCCTCTCTGTTGCCCAGTTTACTCTGGTGCCAGGTGTCTCCTGGGCAAGGAGAAGCAGTGATGGGTGCTGGCTGGCCAATGCAGAGCCCCCTCGGCAGGGAAATCGCACACAGGTGCTTCAACGGGGGGAGAAGCTGCTTCCACTGACACCAATTGGTTTTCCTTTTATATAAGCCAGCCCATGCTGAAGGCAGGTTGGTGCCAGGGATGTGGGAGCCAGCAGCCTGTGAGGAGGGCTTTGCAGGTACTATGCTGGTAAGAGGATGATGGTATTTACTAATGCTTCTAAACTAGATTTTTATTTACTCAGTGGGTTTCACCTGTTCTTTCTGTGTATGGTTCTGCTAAAGGGACTGTGGCTTCTTTGTGAAGCCTTGAAGGAATTGTGTGTGTGAAAGTGGGAAACAGAGAGAAAGGGAAAATATGTTACAGTATTGCAACACTTCCTCCTAGTATTTAATATCCTAACAAAATTCATCTTTTTCTAAAGAAAAAATCTTGAAGTGCTTCACTCAAGGGAAAGATATTTGCTGTGTTATAAAAATGTCAACATTTCACTTACAAATTGGTCATTATTTTGGCAGTGACTTTAACAAAAAATTCCCCTTGGGGCTATCATGCCTCTCTGTTGGTTTTTCTTCCCCTTTAAAAAAAAAAACAAAAACAAACAACTTAAAAAGCAAGCACAATTTACTGGGTCTGGTGACTGGATAACTATTGTATTGTAGGCTTTAAGTGGTAGGGCTGAGGCCAGGAGATGAAAGGAGATCAAGAGGGGAGAGAGCTGAAGCTTCTCCAGCAGCAAGGTGGATGCTCATAGGTCAAAGCCTGAATCCCTGCCCTGGTCCCTGTGGCTGAACAATCATCTCACCAGAAGTTTCTTCTTTTCTGCTGTTTAAATCTCTGATCTTACTAACATCTACCTATAAACAAAAACATTCATAAAGTTGGGGGGTGCACATCCTGATACTTGAAGTAATTTCTCTGTGCTTCTTGCTCTGATTTAATGACCTATGCCTTCTACTGCTGACCAATTTCTTGCACTTGTTTCTCCTTTCCATTTCCATGTTCTTGTACATGGCTGTTTATTTCTCCTTTTGTAAAACAACACTGATAACTTGAGCAGGTATTAAATGTCTGTCTTGTCTTGGGTTTTTCCTGCTCATCGTGTGTAGATGCTGGTGTGGGAGCCTGGTTGGGGTTTCTCTGAGGATCTCTCTCCTGCCTCACCTTTATGTAGCACAGCCATGCTAGGACTTGTGTGGATCACTTCACTTATTCTTTTGCCATCTTATTGTGCCCTGGGGCAAAAGAAAGGTGACAACAGGAGTGAGGGGGCAGGCAGCACTCCACAGAAAACGTTCAGATCAGGATGAATAAATCATCAATGATCTCTGTCTGACTGTAGGTTCTCAAAAACAAAGAATGTCCATTTAAAATACAGCAGAAATCCCAGCTTCTGGTTTGCCACACTTTCCCTAAGCTAAGGATGCTGATGTTCCCCTTCAATTTTTCCCTCTTGATGATCGTGACAGCAGAGATGCAAAGCAGCCTCTCTTACCGGGAAGTACCTTAGCTATGCCACTTCTCCTGTTCTTGTACTAGCTTTAGCCTCTTCCTCAGTAGATCTTTATTATGGGAAAATAATGGATGGAAGAAACTACTTGGATATAATAAAAAGACTGAGCACTGCGAAGTGTAAAACCTCTCCATGTCCTCACTTGGCTACTGGAGCACCCATTTGCTTCTCTGAAGACCAAGCCCCAGGGACCAGCTTGGGATGACCCATGATGAGGTCCCAAGGGATGCTCTGAAAGCACCTGGCAGAGCTCCTCTGTTCACATGTGCCAGGGCATGCACATAGCTCAAAAGGAGCCAGGGCTTCATGGTGTCCCCAGGATTCTAAGTCATTTGTTATACTGCCTGATAGCCTCTTAAGGGTGCAACATTAACTTGTGATTACAACTGGTGATGCTTTAATATGTTAGTCTCGGGTACACCTTTGGCTAATGCTTTGTTGAGGGTAGTTCCTGGGAAGAAAACTGAACCCTTGTTGGCTGATGCCCAAGCTGGGCAAAGCCAGGCCAGCTCTGCCTGCTGTTGACTGTGCAAGGGGCTGCCTTTCTCTCTTAACTACGCACACTCCCAGGCTCCTGGCCCACATCCAATCCAGATAAGAAATGACTGAAAATTGTTACTGTTAGCTGGCTATTCTGTGACCTGCACGAAAAGAGCGAAATGACCTCGGGACTAGTCTTAGCACACAGCCGTCTGCCCACAAACCGTGGCAGGCGAAAAGCCTTGGTAGGCAGACCAAAGGCTGGCAAAGCAAGTATTTTCCTGGCGGCTGCTCCCTGCAGACGGGAGGGGAGGCAGAAGCAAGCTGATACTCAGAAGCTTGCCTCACTGCCTGCTGTGCTTGGTCTGTAACAAGATCTTTACAAGGTGTTAATGTAAAAGGGAGTTGTTATAAACTGGAAACCAACCGTTGGCTGTTCTCTGCAGGAGGATCTGTGGTAAAGCTGGTACTTGCTGGTGATATCATGTGGTGGTAGGAATAGGAGAAAGCTCTCTTCCCTTGGACTCTTGTCTCTTAATGTGCTCCAAGGCAGTGCTCTCCTGGAGACCCCCGTGGTGCTGAGGCCCTGCTGCAGCCACTTGCCCTACAAGAAGGACCAGCAATGCCATCCTGCCATGGAGGCACTGCAGGACACCCTTGTGCCTACTTCCTAGTGCTTCTTGTGGTGTGCAAGCCTTCAAGCAGGCTACATAGCCCTTTTCTACAAAGCCACTTTCTTAAGCACGTGAAGAAATTTGAAAGAAGCGTACCCACGGAGCTGAACCTGAGGTTGCCCATGAAGGGTGACAGCCTCATTTAAACACTAGAGAGCACTAATGTGTGGTTCATTGCAAGGAACTATTTTTACCATGTGCTGGGCTGCACATGCTCTGGGTAACAAGAAAAGCTTCAGCCTAAGCAACTTAAAATGCCCAAAGGAAGGCACCATGGTTGAAAAATGAAAGGTTCTTTCAGCCCGGGGAGGGGGACAGCTAATCCTGACACTATTTCTGCTTCATTAGACATGTCTGTGACTTGTGAAATCCTTCACAGGAAAATGGGAACCTGTCGGTGGATGTGGATATGAGAGGTTTACAGAAGTGTGCTATGTAGCTGCACACTGACAAGCCTGTGCCTCCTGGCGCCCTCGGCTTGCTGCTGCTTTTTTTTTTTTTTCCTTAATTCTCAGAATTCCTTGGAGTATTTCTTCTGCCTGAATCTGACTCTTCTGCAGCCCTGTGGTTTAGGGCTGGGTTTGTGTCTTCCTGGGAAGCTGGAGTTTCCATTTGAGGCACTGAATTTCTAGTTATACATCTAAAGAGAAACAATGTGTTCATCAGAAACATTCCCCATCCCTGCCACAAGTGTTTCAGGTAGCAGGTTAGGCAGGCACCCAGTCTTCCTGGAAGTCCCCACGGCAGCCCTTGGGTGATGGCAGCTAACTCAGATGCTGAAGATCCCACCATCAGGTGGAGGTGGCTCCTCCAGGTAGGGGAAGCACCTGACTGAGAAGGCAGATCTGGTGTTACTCTTGCTGCTTACAAGTGACTCTTGTGGTCAGAGGGCTTTCATCTCCAACTCTTTGCTCTGGCACTATTTTGCATAAACGGAGCAGAGCGGTCTAGATGTGAGCTTGTAGTTGACAATCTTCTCAACTTGGTCCAAGAAGTCTTCAGGTAGCTGCTGTAGAGAACAGGAGTGAGCGAGGTGGCTGGAGGTACCTGCCATCTCTGCAACTGCCAGAAAACCTACCTTGCATCCTCCACAAGGGCAGGATGATTCAATACCCTTCTCTCTAGTGTAGCATCTTTAGCAGCTTGATCTAAGAATCTGCTAGTGACTTGTGGTCACCATGACTGGAGAAAGAAGACCCTCTGTCCACCTTGTGTTTCTGAAACAGGTATACATCCTTCTCCCTGCACCCTCTTTCCCCTCAAGTGTTCGGAATACTCCCGACACCTTGGGGTTTTTTTTCAAAGTAAATTGTGCATTCCTGATTTTGCCCTACTTAGTTTCTACTGAAACACTGGCTGAAAGTATTAAGGTAACTTGTGATGCTGACTAAGCTCTCTGTTGTTTGGTTTTTTTCCCTTTATATTAATATTGCTTAAGTAAAAACTGTTAACAGCTATTTTCTTGCCAATACAGTTACAGTTGCTGCTACTTTAATGTTGCTGCAACTGTATCTTAATGTAATGAACCTAGTAATGTTGCTGGGAGTTACTTGACTGAGACCTAAATATTGCTTTTGGAAATACAAAAATGATCAGTGCTCCTAAGGAAGGAAAACAAACATCCTGTGAAGCAGTAGTAAAACTCTCTGAACAAATGCATTCTGCCACAATGGAGCACTCGTGCAGATAAATGCAGCAGTTCTGTTTTCTAAATTGCTTGGAAAAGATGGCATGCTGATGTTTTAGGCTGAGAGTAAGAATTTGACTTTTTCTTTTTTGTAGGTCATCTGTGAGGAAGGCAGCCCTAAAACGACACTGGGGAAAGCTACTGTGTAAGCCTCCACCCCACCAGCCCTATCTGCTGCTTCTGCCAAGTACAGCAGATCACTTAACACCCAGGTCAGCTCACAGCTCTTTGCAAGTAATTTATTAAGCACTACAATTCCCAGGGCCTTTGAAATGGGCCCATTTATTAGAGCAACTTCGAATGGTGAAAGAACTTAAAGGACACTAACTTGCGCTTGTTTGCAGGCTCCTAAATGCCGCTTGCTGTTAGAGCCTGCATTTTCCCATGGTTGTTCTTGTTTTGTTTTTTTCAAGTAGAATCATGTATGTGGAATACTCTTATAGATCTAGATTACGGAGCATCTACTGCAATTACTGAATTTGGGGCTGCTGAGTGATCATACTCCTGGAGACTTCTACCCTACCAGTACTAACACAGCAGAGAGATTATACACACAGTCCCTGCAAAGTAGGTCAATTTTAATAATCCTTTCTGCTTTGTGTTCACTCAGCATATTCTATAGGCCAGCCCATTTTGCTCCATTAGAGTTATAATATTTACTAGAGCTATTTAAGGGAAGTAACAGCCTCTGCTTTAGTCTTTCATGCTATCATCACCGTGTTTTGTTTCACAGCAATCTGTCTTACCTCTGCCTCACCTCCACTGAAGCAGGTCTTCAGTCTGAGCCCAAAAGTAATGGACAGAGCTTAGGAGCCTCTGACAATAGTTTCTAAGGAACAATTCATGTTTGCTTATTGCAGTTATCTAAAGTATATGCACATGCAGTTGAAGTTAGAACAGGTGAGAGGGGGACACTGTTGGATATGTGTGGCTGTTGAATGACAACACTGTTCTCAGAGATGCTGCTCTCCTGAATAAATGTACACATTATTCTGGAGAGTAGCTGCTGGGACACAAACTTCAGATACACACACACACACCCCCCCCTTTACTTTCCCATGAGTCTCCCATCACTGTAGGCAAGGGCAGCACAGCCTGCAGCACCTTCTGCATACCATGGAAAGGAGTTACCAGCACTGAACCTGCCCTGTCTCCTAGACACATGTGAATCTCTCCACACATCATCTCTGCAGTACTTGCACCAAGTGCTGAGTTCAGGAAACTTGAATAGGAGGAAAAAAGCAAGCCTGGAGGTTATACTGTGCTGCTCCTTATTCTCTTCTGTACATGGAACCTGGCCCAAGGGAACTGACTCCCTGCAGTACAGCTCATTCCTTCCCTCTCCCACCCCCTCAAGCAGAAGTACTTTGGGCACTTCTGACAAATAGATGCATCTTACAGCCCTGAAGCCATTTATAAATAGATTTTTATTTATAAAGTCAATTTACATAAAATATGATACTCTTTTAAAAACCGCATATGTACAACTTAAGAAATCCTAGCAAGTGCATACAAAAATGCCTTCAATACATTTTCTTTTTTAAAAAAAAACAAACTTCAGTTTTCAGAGAAGTGGACCTTCACACCAGGCAAACTTGGACACCACGTTAAGACATAACTTTACAGTCTTTTACTAAAGTGTTTGGAGAGAGAAAAAAAAATCCACCTTTTTATATAAACCATGTAATGTTCCCAAAACATTCTAGCTGGCAGTGTTTAAGAACAAGGGAATAGGACTTGCTAAAAATAGAACTATCTCCTCACCCCTTTTCTCTAAGGTTTCTTGTACAAAAATAAGTCTTCATACACCAGTGTTCCCATAGGCAGTTCAAGTTACATATAAAATAGAATCTGACATGATAAAAAATTCCCTCCCCCTCCAGAAACAAGGAAGCATCAAGTGTTTTCAATTATTTTTTTTTCCGCCCCTCCAAAGCAACACCGGGAAGCGGCCGCGGGGGGAAGCAGAGTCGCTGGGGCTCCTCTCCGTCGGCAGCTCCCGGCGGGCAGGTGGAGCCGCTGCCCCAGGATCGAGTCGCGGAGCCCCGGCCAGTCTTTTACACCATTGCACTTTCCACAGCCCGAAGACGAGGGGTGAACCCGGCGAGGAACGCAGCCAGCGGGGTCGGGACTGGGGTGTGTATTTTCGGGGGAGGGGGATGCCGGCTGCTGCGGAGAGCGAGGGCGCTGAGGTACTGCAGGCTGAGCGCGGCTGCGGAGAGACGTGCAGAGAGCCCCGGTGGGTACGTGTCCCGCTCCCCCGGGGGACGTGGGGGGAAGCGGCACCCCCCTCACCTCCCCTCCGGATCCCCCCTCACCTCCCGCTGGCTCAGTAGCTCCCGAGCCAACTGGTGAAGTCCAGCAGCTCCCGCTCCTCGGGGCTGAGCGCCGCGTCGTAGCCGCTCTCCTCGGAGGAGCAAGGCGAGCCGGGCACGGAGGAGGCGAAGGAGGGCGAAGCAGAGGAGTAGCCGCCGCCGCCTCCTCCTTCCCCGACGGCCGCCCGCCCGCGGCCGTCGGGGAAGGCGGCGGCGGCGTCGTGCTCGTCGAGGAGCCGCTGCAAGGCGCGGATGTACTCGACGGCGGAGCGGAGGGTCTCCACCTTGCTCATCTTTTTGCTGGCGGCGCCGTGGGGGACGTGCTGGCGGAGGGCGGCGAAGCCCAGGTTGACCAGCCGGACTCGGTTGCGCTC
>KZ505641.1:2565764-2614751 GCA_002844005.1 Limosa lapponica baueri | reverse complement strand
CTTCCCGTGAGAAGGGGGTCGCGCTCCCTTCCCCCGTTTTGCAACTTTTTCCTTTAATTACCGCTTCCACTTTCATATTTTTAGTACTTTAATTTGATTTAATTTTCATGATTATTGGTGGGCGGGGCACCCCTCTCGCCCCGCCTCCCCTCTGCTCCCCCTCTCCCCCCACCCCACACCGGTACGAGCACCGGGGGTGCCAACGCCGGCTCCTCTCCCGTCAAACGTGCCCTTTCCCCCACCCCGAAACCAGGCAGCGGGCTGTCCCCGCGGGGCAGCGAGCGGCAGCAGCTCCACCACCCCACACCGGGGTCGGGACGGTGCAGGCACCTGGCTGCCCGTTGGCGTTTGTTTGACGAAGTGAAGGGATGTACCGGGACTCTGCTTTGTTCCACGTAAAAAAAAAAATAATAAAAATAAAAAAAAATCAACCCCAAATCCCCAAACTTACAGCAGTTGCGTGAGTCACCTCACAAAGGCTGTTCTCTCTTCTTTCCAGGCTTAAATGAGAGTTTCAGGGATAAAGGCATGGAGAGGAGAAGAAAAATGCAAAGTTTTCGTGGCTCGGGAGTTGTGCCCCCACTTCCCACTCGGCTGAGCAGTCCCGCTCGGCTGGCTGCTTCCAGCTCCAGCAGGGTAAGGTGCTTTCGGGTGGCTGAATTTCACAGGGAGGACAATGGAGCTGCTGCTTGCTAGCCCAGGAGCTCGTGGTGAGAAATGACTCGCACGGTGTGGAGGGGCTGCTACGTGCACCCACTACCCAGGGGCTGTGGTCCACTCTCGGCTTCAGCACAGCTTGCACTACCTGCTGCCCTCAGGGCTTTGCTCCTGCCTAGCCTTTAAAAAAAAAAACCTACCCAAAACCCAGTGTGATGCTAAGACATCTCCAACAGACCCTTCCACTGGCTTTGGTGGGGTCAGCTCAGGCTCTTTCTGCCTTGTGCCCTGTGCCATCCACCAAGCTGGTGCTCATGCAGCCCCTTGATGCAACCATCTGCAGGAGGTGGAGGGTGCTCATCCACTTGAGGGTTTGCAGCAGCTGTTAATTGGGGTAAGAAAAGTGCTAATTGCCTTCTGCAGGGTCTCCCTCCACCTAGATGTGTGAGGGCAGGGAGGGGTGGGGATGGTTTAGTTATGGGGCCTCATTTTTTGGCAGGGAACGTAACCCTTTCCCAGGATGATGCTCAAAAGCCCAGGTCTCTAGCAGCAACCTGATGGCAGAGACGTGTGTGTGCCCACAGCAGAGGCATCACTGCACAGGTAGGTGCCAGCGATGCTCTGTGGCACGATGCAGAGCCAAAGTGAGGCTCTGTATCCTCCTGGCTGCCCGGAACTGGTCTGGTGCTGCTCCTAGGGTCTATCTAAGTCAAAATTGGTAACACAAAAAGCCATCCATGATTTCTAGATGTGACACGAAGGAGGCTTTTTTCTACTTCTGTGGGCTATTTAGGGAGCAGCAAGGCTCCACTGGGCTGGAAGAGAAGTATCTCTCCCAGGGACTGGTCACAATGGCAGTGGGTTGAAGGAGTAAGCCCTGCTGCAGTGTCACAGGTGGATGGGCTGAAATTCCTGGAAGTGACAGGAAGGACCCTGCAAGTGCTTTGTGTGTCTGGAAATCCCGCTCAAGCACGCATCAGGCTTAGCACCCAAATTCGGTGGCTTTAAGAGGTACTTGGCCTGTGCCATAGACCTGGGGGAAAAAACCATGAGCAGCCAGGCAGCTGCTCTGAAGGGTTTGGCCCACAAGAAGCAGCTTGTGGTGTGTAGTGCAGGCAGGGGTGTTCTGCCTGATGGGTTCCTGGGAAGCGAAGGGGAGCTGCTTGGGTGTGTAAATGTGCTTGTGTGTGTGAGCGGTCACCAGATCACTTCCTCAGCTCAAGCCATGTAATGCTGGCGCTTGTCTTCAGCATCTGCAAAGCTGGCTTGGCTGGTGCAGGGGGCTTCTCTTGAGCTCACTGGCAGTAGTGGCTTAGGCAGAAAGGGCACTATTGCAGTGGAGTAATATCGATGGTCTTTTCTTACCCCATCTTTAATTTCTGATGCAAGCCCTTGTCACCGGAAAGAGGAAGCTGCTGTCTTTGAAGCTTTTCAGGAGAAAACCTTATGTATCAAAGAGCCACACTCAAGAGTAATAACTGGATTTTTATTGTACAAAAATGACTAAAGGGATTTTTTTTTTTTCATTAATAACGCACCACTCAAACACCAGTAAATCCAGTCTCAAGGGAGAGTGTGCAGCCTCCAGCCCCAGTGATTCTACACTCAGCTTCATGACAAACTGGACTTGGCCAAATTAGCTTGAGGGCTGCTGATGGCAATGTGTGTTTCCAGCCAGATGAGGCTTTCGGGTCTGAGCCTGAGCACAGCACAGAGCAACTGCTTATGCTTTCTTAACAATACAACTGGCTTCCCGATAGTCTGAAGGTATGTACATCTCGTAGTCTGAGAAGTGTAATCTTATTTGAAATCTCTTTATAAAGTTAATGACTATGTAAGATCCAGTAGAACAAGACATCATTAACACTGTCTGTGTTCACAATCAACTTCCTGATCATAATCTGGGGGGAGAGAGAAAGCATCCAGCAATGTGCTACCCATCCCCAGAGGGTGGGGAGAAGAAATTATCCTCTCTTGGCCCAGGTAAGGCAAAAGTGATAGACGCATGGTTGGTCTGGAGACCTCGTGGCCCTGTGAGGCTTTGGCCAGTGTGGTGCAATGTGGGAGAACTCTGCTTGGAGAGAGGGTAACTCTGCAGTGAAGGGCCTCCAACCACTCGCACTACATATTATTTCTTGTGTCTGCCAAAGGTGAAGGCAAAACAGTCACCTGAGTTGGCGTGTGTGTTGGTGGGAACTTTGCAGACAAGGTGCTGGGTCAGTCCGGCTGAGAACCATGCCTTACAGGCAGCCGACATGAGCTTCTGGGGTTTTTTTGCCAAAACTTTCTGGACCTCAGTGGAAAGCAATAGAGGTCCCATTGTGATAAGGCTCGAGAGAGCAAATGCCAGAAATAAATGGTAATGGGCAGTCAAGCACCCCCATTCTCCCTGGTGAGCAGGTGAATCCCTGGCTTGCCAGGCTGGGCTCTGCTTATGCTGGTTTTGCTGGGAGCAGGACTGGAGTTGTGTCTTTAGGTTTACCGCTGACACAGCTGGCTCCTGAGCAGTTCTGGTTTGCAATTAGATACCATGTGGAAAAGAAAAAGGAATTTAGTCTAGGCAGGAGTGTATGCTTTAGAGTTATGAATACAGTTTTCTCACTTTGGGGGGGAACAAAGTTTATTTGAGTTTATTCTTTGAAGGGAATTCCCTGTCTTCAGCTTATGCTCTTTTCAAATGTAATCTTTCTTGGGCTTGATGAACTTTTTTCTAATAACTCTTCTGATGTGTTTTTGCACACCTACAATTAGTTTCAAAATGCTTGAGAATAACCGGAGGATTTCTGAGATGCACTTTGAAAATAATAATAATTTAAAAAGTCCGTCAGAGATTTTATGATTTCTCTCTGGTTTTGTTTCTTCCAAGGCAGCCTCTGGCCAGCCTTGTTTCTATTCACAGACAGTTGCATGGTGCATCTAATGCTTGGCAAAGCCCAGCACCTCCCCCTTTTCTCTTCTCCTTCTCCTCTTGAAAAGAGGCAGCCCTGGGTTTAAAAGTTGATTTTTAGCTTTGATTGTGCGTATGTGCTATATGAATGCTAAGCAGCCTTTACAATGCACCCTTGTGATGCGCCCAGGAAGGCAGACACAGGCTGTGAGGTCTTCCAGGGCTTCTCATCATTCATACAGTTTCAGTGCGGTTTGATATGGGCATGTTTTATTTACGAGCGAGCTCTAGGGTGAATATAGCTGTGTTACGGGCAGCAGCTGAGGGACCCAATGGGCTGAGCCAGTAACACCTGTAAATCTGCCACATTTGGAGCTATTTTCTATAGTGGAGGAGAAGTATTTCCCCTAACAATGGTGTGGGCTGGCAAAGGAGGCAGCTCCCAAGAGGAGGCATGGACCTGGCATGGATGTGTCCTGCCTGAACAATGGGTGTAGTTTTGCCTCCTGGGGCCACCCCCTCTTCCCTGCCTCCAGCCCATCCTCTAGCATGAGCAAAAGTGGCAGCACCCCAAAGCCAAGGGTGAGATTTCTCTTACCCACTGCCCAGCTGGAGTTCAAGCAGCTGGGGATGGGGTGCTGCTGTTGCATCGTTGGTGGCTGCACTGATGGAGCACGAGCGAGAAAAGCGGATGGTGAGAAAAGCACTAGCATGAATTCAGCCTCTTCTCCTCCATTTATGTTTAGTCTCCCAAGTTCACCCCATGCAGCATTAACACATCAAATCCCTCAGCTCTTTTAGGACATCCTTCTGACAGTGTGGGCAGTGTTTCCCCCTAGTTCAGAAGAGGATTGAATGTTTTATAGCTCTGCAAAAAATATCATTTGGCTCTGTTCCCTTGTTTAAATTAGTCCTTTCCTTCTGGACTAGGCAGGCACATCCTTCCAACACCCATGCAGCTGGGGGTGCCAGTATACATTTTCACAGCCTAACAGAAGGCTGCAGGCTGCCACAAGGCTCGAGGAAGAGGGCACCTGGGCTTCACAGGGTATTTTCAGCCTCGCTACTCTCTTTCCACGCTCCGGCCGATAACCAGAGATAAGGGAGGAAGCCGCAGGCAGGAGCTGTGGTCACCTCTGGTTTTTGTACCATATTTGGGAGCAATAAGTTGTGCTCTTGCAAAGGGAACCAACTGATAAAACCCAGCAGGGTGGGCAGTAGGCTGAGTCTTGCCAGAAAAGCCACGCTGCCATCCAGCCTGTGTGCCGGCTGCCAGGACAGTTTCCCAGTGTGCTTCCAGCCCTCCCTCTCTTCCCAGTGGGATGGGGCTGGGGGGACACCCAGCTTCTCACCAGGGCTCCCTGGGCAGAGAGCTGCCGAGGCAGGCATATTGCAATGACACAGCACCCAGAGGACATTTAATCCCAGAGAAAGTGAAGTGTTGTAAAGACTCCCTCTCCATGGCCACGGTTAAGATGAGCACGCATGTTCCCCCTGCGCTCACTTCAGTAGTGCTCTTGCATGTGCTGAATGTGCCTCCCTTATTCAGAGCCCAACCTCTTAATGCCCAAATCCAGTGCTGTGCCAGAGCAGGTAATCGAGGGAGCAGACACAAAGGCAGACCGCCAAGCACTGGAGGTAGGAGAAGCATCTGAAGCATCAGAGGACATGGGCAAACTACCCAAGAATAGGCATTCGTGACCAAATCAGAAGAAACATCTGTTTAAACCCAGGTGTTTAAAGTTAGAGACCTGCTTTGAGAGCCTAGTGAGGTGCTGAAAGCACCTGTTTATATGGCTGGGGACAAAAGGAGGTACAGCATCTTTTGTGGAGAGAGTAGGAGCACTTTCAAGGGGTGTAGACGAAGATTTTGTGACCTCTCAGGTGGTCCTGCAGTGAGGTGTGAGGCTCCTGCAAGGACAGAGGAGATCTCTGGGGAACTGGGAAGGGAACTGCCCATCTATTCCCTTCAGAAAGCCGACTTGAATCATCCAGGCCTTCGGGAAGGGTTTCTGCTGGCCTGTGGGGACCTCTAGTGTGAGATCTGGCTTTGCACAGGTCTCTGGTAGCATGCGTTTAGGGTTGAGGAAGGAAACTGGGGTCTAGGGGAAAACGAAGATGGGCCTCATGGCCCTTGCTGTGAAACAGGCTCAAGGTGTGCTGGCAGTGTGCACCGCGGCTGTGCCCTCACTTCTAACTTACCATCACTCTTGGTCAGGCTTCTGTCACTGGTTTTACATGCAGACCTGTGCTTCGTACCTTGTTGCAATCCTTTCAGATTTAAATGTAACTCCACCCATGGACCAACCCGGCTGCCTTTATACCCATGCCCCTTTGGTGGTCATTGTCCTTGAAAATGCAGGTGACAACACCGCCATCTGTCCCATAGTGCCAGAAAAAAATGAAGGGTGCTAACAACTCTGCGTTTGGATGGAGTCCTAACTCCACCACAGTGTTTTATAAGGCACTTTCCCCACCTGGCCCATGGTGGGAACCACACAGACATGGTCACCTTGCAGCTGTACTCCCGTCCTAGGGGGGTCTGTGCTGCTGTGGATGGTGTTGGGTTCCTGCTCCTGGACATGTGTGGCTGAGCATCAGCTGCCTCCCCAGCCCATTGCCCTCTCTCTGTAGTCCTCTCCTCACTGTTTTCCTTCCCTGCTGTCCATCTGTTGGTCTTCCTCAGGTGTTTTCCAGTTGGTGGCTGGAGTAGGAAGGTCTCTGTATGCACATGGGTACATCAGTGTCCCCCACTGGTCATCAGGGAGCCCAACCAGGGCAGGGACCCATGAGCCATGGAGGACACCCATTTTTGGAAACACCTGTGGCAGTTCTCATTGGCGTCTCGGGAGATTGCAACCGAGATGTTTTGCAAGAAAGCTTGCAAGAAAACTAGTGATGTAGTCACAAAATCATTACTTGCTTTTTCCTGTGCACATGGCTTTGTGCAACTCACTTTTTCTTGCTTCTCTTTGATCTACAAAACACATCTTCCTTCCTTTTTTCACTCCTCCTTCTTTGTTATTTTCCTGTAGCTACAGGCACTGATGTAGGATGGTTTTACTTTCTCCCCCACTTTCTTTGCCACCTTGGGGGAGTGCAACTATTTTCCATTATTCTGTTTCACCTCTTTTCCACCGGTATAGCTCTGAAACTAAGGATGATTAAGGCACTCAGTCATTTGGTCTCCCTTTGGCCAGATTGTTCTTGAGGCTTCTTTGCAATTCATTTTTGGGAAATATGCATCCAGCAGGCAGCTGGTTTTGAAGATCAGAAGTTACCTGAGCTTCTGTAGCTATGTATCCATGGGGTTTTCAGTGCTAGGAGAAGGGAAAGGACAGAGTCAGGTAACAGTCTCCTGAGCAGGGGTTTATATTTACGTATAGCCAGTTTCCTGGATAGAATACTACAAAGGGATTTTTTTCCCCTCGTCTGCAAATAGAATTTTTATTAGAGCCTCAGCCACAGGTCATTGCCATGTGGTGGTTTCCAAATGGGGAGGGAAGACTCTTATGCAGACCTGATTGGGGGTTTTGATGTCTTCTTTAAACAACAGGTTATTTCTTTTTAAACATTTTCCTAAACTTTTTCCCACGATACTATTTATGCAGATTTAAAAAAAAAATAGTTAGTGACAGTGTTCATAAAGCAAAACTGTGTCCCAGTGAAAGTGAAAAACGGGGTATTTTGATACTGACTCTGAATTGAACAGTTTCAAAAATTTTTTTAAGGAGCTTTGCTCTGAGCCTCTGTGAAAGGCTGTTTTTCTGTATGCCTTTTCTCCTTTCCCAGCTGACTGCATGTAAGAGCTGATGGCAGCCCACCAAGAGGCCAGGCAGAAGGCGGCTGCTCTAAACAGGATTTAATAATTGGGCAGGAGGAGGTGCATCAGCACGTGGTGGGGACTACACTTCCCGAGAGGCTCCGCTGTGGCCATGCCTCCCTTTGGTGGAAACCCAGGCTTTATCAAGAGCTGGAGGGAACAACTGCCAGCTCTCTCTGGGGACAACCAGCCATGGGACTGAGGTGCGGGATGAGGACCACCAAGTGCCAGCTGCTGGTGACCAGCCTCTGCGTCATGGTGAGCAGGCAGGTTTGGGGGGATCTCTGCAAAATCGAGGTGAACCGTTGCCTTTCCTGTCCCTGCTCAGGGAGGGTCGGATTTTCCCACCCTGTTTTTCATGGGTGGAGGGCAAGCAAAGCCAACTGCCTGGGTTATCATTACGCCCTGGGTAGTTATCGCTGGCAGCCAGCATCGCCCCCCCTCTGCTGATAGACTTCTGGTTTCTCAGGGCTGTCACGCCGCTGTAGCTCTTTCACAACCCGGCAGCCACCTCAAAGCAGAAAGGAAAGGTTGCTGCCGGCAGAATGGGTGGTTTCCAGCAAAAGGATATTTGCTCCAGGCTCCTCGCAGCAAAAAAGGGAGGATGGACCTGCTGCACTTGTTGCTGGGAGGGTGGTCAGCTGCAGGGACTATCAGTGAGGATGTGAAACCGCAAGGCTTCAGCGGAAGTATACGTGAGACCTGGGGATCTGCACTGCAAAGCAAAAGCAGTTTTAGGGATCCTTTCTGTCAGCTTTTGAAGCAAATTCAAGGGGAGCCTTTTAGCACCTGCTTTTAGAGCTGATGGAAAATGGTGAAAACTGGGGAACGGTTCTAGAAGCTAGGTGTTTTTGAGTTGAGTGCGCTTGTTGCATTTTCACTTCTTCAAAACTTGCAAACTTAAAAAATAATAATAGTCTGTATTTAGTTCAAAGAGGGCTGGTGTCTTGGAAAGGGTGTAATTAAAAGGTGATGCCTTATTTTGGGCCACATGTGGAACTTACAGTTTGTCCAAATTTCAATATTTCAGGACCATTGGCTGTAGTGGCTTTGCATTGTTCTCTCTTCCAAATAGCAGAATATGTCATTTGGAGAAAATCAAAAGAGGCTTGTTACCAAAGATGTTTAGAGGAGATGCTAAGGCACAGCTGCCATGGATGGCAAGAATCACATTATTGTTGTTGGGAGGATTTTAGACTGGTGTTTCTCAGAAATCTGAGCTAACTGTTGTTGCACTTAGCATTTTGCTCCGTGTGAATTGATATACATGAAGGATAAGTAGGTGCCACAGATTAGGTTATTTATAAGCAGAAATTGTGTATTTGCTGTATTTAGTCTCTGAAACTATAACTCTCCAGCAAGAGCTATTAGTCTGCTCTGGAAGAAAATGTCATACAGTGGGGATTATGTTGACGCTAGACTGTCACATTGACACAGGGATAGCTGTCTTGTGTTTCCATATTGCAAAGGCACAAAATGCTGAAACCATATCTTGGGACCTAGGAGTAGCCTCGCATCTTGTATTTTCCAGATTGATTACACTAGGGTTGGAACTGTTTTTAACTGTCCCACTGTGGTGGTGCGTCTGTCCCAGCTCTGCCACCAGTTCTGCTGCAAGGAGCCCTGCTCTAGAGCCAGGTGCCATCAGAAATGTTCCCCCTCCAGCACCTGGACTTGCTCTGGGCAACACAGAGGGTAAAGTGCTGGTAGTCACCCCATGCCTTAGGCATACCAGTGCTTTCAGGGATGGGCAGACACAGACAAACACAGACAGCCCAGCGGGATGCTGTGGAGACAGAAACCAGCACAGATTACTTAAGAGTAATAGAAAACTCAGCTCTTTGCACTCTATAATAGGAAATACAGCCAGTAGCAGGCAGTGGGACTAGCATTGCAAAGAGCAAAGCAGAGAACATTGTCCCTGCCCAAAACCACCCTTGAAGCTGGCAGCCCTCATAACTGCATGTGCGTACTCTGCAGAGCAGGGTGGGACTGCACGGCTGTGCTGCAAGGGCATCGATCTTCTGCGCTTTCCTCATGTGATGAGAATTTCATCCACAGACACTGGCCAAGATACCATGGGTTGTGTGGTGTCATGTGCACTCATTATCCAAGAGATAAAAAGAGCTTTAGTATGTTTAAGTGTCCAGGCTTTGTCTTTTTATGTGCATTTTGGGGTACATGCAGTGGTCCTTGGATATCAGGCTGTCTGCCTCTGTGTGGGGCTCAGGAGTATCCAGATACACCTCAAAGCTTTGTGCATACTCAGAAGGAGATGCTGCCTTGTCAATCTCTTCCTGACAACCTTCTTTTCCAGCTGCTGGGGTTGTCCATTGCCACACTGAGCACAGTCACTCACTACGGGCTCCATTTCACCCTCTTCAGCAACATCTCCCTGGAGAGCAACGCCTACAGGGTCATCCACCACACAGGTAGGTTGCGGTCGCATCCCAGTGAGACCTGTGGTGAACCCAGGACAGAATCCCCCAGATCAGCAAAGGAAATGCAGAGGCATCACAGGAGGAGGCAGGGGCTGGCTTTTGAAGGATGCACTAGGGGTGCTGCAGTCCCACAGGCAATTTTTTCTGTATTGGACCCTCACGCCTGGCATCAAGGGTGCTGTGGGAGCACAGGGTGCTCAGGTACTGCTGCATTCACTCCTGTTCCTCTGCTCACCATCTCCCCATCCTTCCCCTGCACTGCAGTGAAAGCTCAAGGGGAGCTGAGCCATAGATGGACCCAGAGGTGCAGTGGGGCTGGAAGGACCCTGGGAACATGGGGAGAGGAGCGGATGAGAGAGAGAGCATGGGCTGTTACAGGAGTTGATGCAGAGCATAGAAAATTGAAGCTGCGAGGAGAAATGTATGGAAGCACCTGTTTTTGCAGGAAATGTGAGGTTTTTTCTATACACAACAGAGAATAAACTGAGTCTCAGTTACAAGAGTAGAGCAAAGAGATGAGAACAGCCCAGACACTGAAATACTCTGCTTGCCTCTGCTGCCCTTGCATCTGCTGCTTCTCACGAGCTATACTCTGGGCTTAAACATGCTCATACCCTCTCTAGATCCCAGTTCTCAATTTCAGTTTAGCAAGGCAAGTGTAAAAACTGTGTTAGTCCAGAGCTGAGGTACAGCCCTCCTCCCTTTCCTAACCGCACCAGGGGTTATATAGATTGGCACTTAATGCAGCCTTGCAGGCTCTCCCTTCCCAGCCACCCTTCTCCAGCAATGCATCCACTTGCTTTGCTTGCAGGCACTAACTCTTTGCGGGATTAACCCTGAGTGAGGTTTGCAAAGCCTTTCTCCGTGCTGTGTTCCCTGAGCCCTGCCCCGGGGTACTGGCTGTGACCCTGCCTTAGCCAGGAGGAAACCGGAGAGCAAGTGTTGCACCAGATTAGCAGTGAGCGGAGTCCCTGTAGGGGCTGTGGGACAGCTGCTCTGCATCAGCACCCCCAGTGCAGGGGGATCCTTATCAGAGCACCAAAATAATTGACAGCTTGTGGTCTGTTGGGTGGACCAACACCCTTTTAGGGTGCTTTACTCAGCTGGAGCTGTGGGAACAGCTCAGAGGTTTACAGCCCTGCCACACAAGCAAAGTGTACGCAGATGGGAGGTAGTGAATCAATTATAAAACAATTTCAGTTCTGCAACCTGGTCCTGTTGAAACAGCTCCCCAAAATGCACTTTGTGGCCCCTCTCTGGGCAAAAGCATCGGAACAGGCCTCTGTTAGCCCTAAAGTCTGACCACAGCTCCCATATACAACTTCCTTCCAGCTTTCTACTTTGGGATCTGCCTCAGCATGACCCTGATCCTCGCAGCCCTGCTGAGCTCTGCCGCCATGGTACGGGAATCGCAGTGTCTCACCGCCATGGTGCGTATTGGGAGGGACTGGATGGGAGGGGGCTTTTTGTAACCTTGGCCTGATACCCTTAAAATGCAGTACTGGGGGCTGTTTTGCCTTGTGCCTGGGAGCCTGCACGCCTGGGGAAGGACATGCTGTTGCCCCACCCTGTGCTGCAAGGGGACATTTTTGTAAAAGGCCTGACCTTGCAGAGCTCTTCCAGCTGAGGATTGCATCCTTCTGCACCTTGTTTCTTTTGCCAAGGTACTGTGTATCTAGCTTTCAGAGTGGGGTCAAAGGGAGGTGCATATCTGCCAAAGCAATTGCAATGATGATGGTACCCAGCGTTTTTTGGGGGTTTTTTCTCACCAGGTCAACATGTGGTTTGTGTGGGGAAGCCTTAGCAATGCAATTTTTAGAGTCCCACATTGTTCCTCTGACTTGTGACAGCGGTTAACTTCCCTCCTTCCCCCCTCATTGCAAATATCCATCACAGTGGTGGTGCAAGGCATCCAAAGCATGGCAGCTTTGAGCTGGACCTCAGTTTCAGGCTCCAAGGAGAAGGTGAATGGGTAGCACAAGACCTGAAATGCCATCTTTCTCCTCTCAATCATCCACAGTGAAGTGCCTGTTTGGGCCCGGACCATGCCTGCATTAGTAACATGGACTGTGAGCTCAGCTCCATTTAAAAGCACAGCCTGCACACAGCGCTTAGTCTGTACAGAGCAGCTTAACATAAAATAATTGCATTGCTGTCATACATAAACTAGCTTTCAAGAGATTTATCTAATCTATGGAATTGGGAAAAATAATACTGATGGTGGAAATGAGAAGGGGATACCTTTAAAACTTAGTGTAAAGCAGCTACTGAAGTTAATGTTTTCACCTTTCACGCAGTCTTCCTCTCTGTCTGAGATGCTCAAAGGGGCCTGAGTGACACAGTGCCCATGAATGCTGCTAGCAGAGTGTGTATAATTTACCTCTCTTTTGCTGAAGTATATGTTAGTGTATGCCTGCAATTACCACATCTAAAGTAACAGGTGGGTACATACACACTAATGGAGATTGTCAGGGCTGCTTGAAAATATAGTTGAACTTCTCTGTAACATTTATTTGGTTACCTTACTCCATGTGTAGTATGGTTTGGGACATGCCACAAAGTAAAAGAAATTGTTAAAATTATAGCTGTTTCCTGAAGGGATTAGTTGAAGGAAAACATATCCAGCAAACACCAGCGTTGCCGTCCCTCCTCCAATGGCCACCTCGTGCTGCTCTCCTTTCCCCTTGCCATGGGGGTGAGGATGAGTAGGTCCTTTCCTCCAGCCCCCCGTGGACTTCCCCAGTCCGGATGGTTTGGTGTAACAGAGCCAAGCTCTGTTACACCAAAGAAACCCCAAACTCTGTGGCTCCTTGGGCATCCTGTTCATTTTGCTTTAGCATTCACAGTTTGGGTCCTCTGGGGGACGTGGCCGTCTTCATTTTGGATCTCTGATGATACCATTGCGGTGAAGACACGATATCATTGTCTTGTGGGAAGAGGAGGAAAGGGTGCAAGGTGCTTTCCCCGCTGCTGTGGCAATGAGGCATTCATCCCGCTCTGCTCTCCGCAAGGGTTAACGGGATGCCCCTTGGTGTCCTTTAAGCTCCGTTTCCACCGTCTCCGACAGCATGAGGGGCTCGCAGGGAGTGTGAAGGTGCAGGGCAGGCTGGCGAGGGGAGAGGGGGCAGCTCGCACCCGAGCGAGGGGCCGCTCCACCGCGGCGCTTCCCCGGCAGCGTCCGACCCTGCTGCGCCTCCGCCGCTGGAGGGGGCCGCGGGCCCGCCGAGCTCCCGCTCCCCGCCCCGCCGGGCCGTGGCACTCGGCACCGGCAGATGCAGGGGAAACGCTCCGGGTAAGGGAGTAGCCACCGTAACCACTGCTGGGGCGGTGGTGTGTCCCCAGCCCTTCAGAAATTAACGGGGGGCCCTGGGAAATAGCCAAGAGGCGGTCATCAGCAACCTTATTCTCTGCTTCTCCTTGCTCAAGCAGCTCATCAGCATCTTAAATCACATATGGGGACCTTTGCTGATGCCTATAAATTGTCCCCCCTGTTCTAACTGTCAGTATCTTACAGCAAGAGCCAGGCCACTGCTTGTTTTCCCACCAGTTCCTACCCCCTCCCAAGGCTCATATTGAATCTCTGATCTGCAAGCGAGAAAAGCAGGCAGGGAGAGCTGGCCCCTGAGGCTGTGGTGAGATGTAATCGCAGGGAGGAGTGGGGCTCAGCCCTGTGGGGCTCTGAAACTTGTTATCGGTGTCACGTCCTGCCCTGCTGATACCTGCTGGGCTGTAGCTGGCACAAGTGATCAGCCCCCTGGCTTGTAGCTTTTTTTCCTACTTGTTAATAGAGAGAATTTTTCACCTTCTCCCGCTATTGATTTTAAAGGACTTTTCCTCTCCTGCAAAGCATGTGTCTTGTTTAGAGAACCATTTAATTCACTTTTTAATCAAAGAGGGAAGACACCAGAGTATTGGTGCCTGACATCTGTGGCTATGTAGGAAACTGAGCCATGTTCAGGGGATGTCTGCATCGATGCGGCTAATCCACCACAATGCCACTTGGTAAACCAGCTACTCAGGGGAAATGCTAGCCAGGATGCAGATGGGCTTAGAGGAACATTGCCCTGGTCGCTGACCTGTTGGGTAGATCCTGTCTCCCTGAGCCTCAGTTTTCCTCCTGACTTTTTTTTTTTCTTTTTGGTCTATTTAGGTTATAAATGCTCACTCTGCCTGGCTATTGTTTAAAGCTCACTTATCTCAGGAGCTTGTCTTGTAGCTGCATTAGCAGCATCACCAGACCAGACACGTGCCACTGTGCCTCTACTGATGCTTGCAAGGAAGCTGGTTTCTAGAGAGTGACTGAGAACTGAGAAGGATAGAAAATTATGTTCTAAAATCCTAGACTATTATCCCCAAAGCTCCTCTTAAACAGGGAGAGCAGTGATAGGTTTATTGACTGTCCTCCAGTTCTGGCAAACCCTGCTTTTTGGTGATCCATGGTCCATCATGCAGTCAGTCCTGAATGTAAACATCCTGCAGCTCTCACGGCCCCTGAAGGCCACATCACTATTGAAGGGGAGGAGAAGGAAGGAAAACTGCAGTTTTGCTAGTACTGCTTGTACAAAGGAAAGGTTCTGGCTCCGGTGCGGTTTAAGGCACAGTGAGCTCTTATCTGGTTGGGCAAAGAGAGGAGGTGAGGGGATTACAAAAGAAAAAAAAGCAGGGAGCAATGTGCCAACCAGGATATCCCAGCTGAAATTCTTTTACCTGAAATTTCCAGCCTAAAAAAATGCTTATCTAGAGCAAAATTTGTGTTCAGGGTGGAGCAGCTGTTCCAAGCACCAATACCAGACAATTTCTGTGGTAAACATGCTCCAGTGAATGTCCAGTTTTTCACTGAGAGCGATGTGCTAGTAGGGCCAGCAGACAGCACAGGCCATTTGCTTTAGTGTTCCCAGATGTATCATTGCAGGCAAGCGTGTAGAGGGCCCTTAATAACACCACAGCGCATGTCAGCATCTTGCTTTTGCAATGAATCTGTCTCCCGTGCTCTCCCTCATGGTGCAGCACTCCTGAGTGAGGCATCCGTGTGCCAGTGCTCCCTGGGGAGCAGGCATGGGCAGAGCCGATGTGCTCAGTTGGAGCCAAGGACACATTCCTCCTTCGGACTGAGATCACTGGCTTGTGTTTGCTATGTGGAAAGGCAAAAATATCACATGCTTTTAAATAAACTGGGTCAGGGAGGGAGGGATGCAACCTGATGGATGCAATCTGAAATTAGCTCCCCTCTTCCCTGCCCCTGGGCTGTGAAGTCTGGCAGGGAGCTGGCCACAGCAATGGCCACAGCGGCACCAAAAGCAGCTGGAACTGAGCAGGACACGGGTCAGCTCCTTCCCTGGGCGTGGGGAGGTTTGGCAGAGCTACCGAACCCAGTCAGAGCTAAGGAATCCCTCCTTCATCCAAAGTGGACCTCCTTAACCAAAGGGGGAGCATCAGAAAGGTGAATTAAAAGACACACCGGGCAACAGACAAGAGATTGCTTCTGCAGATTCTGCCAAGTCTCTCGAAGACAAATTGTTCCTTGCAGCAAGGATGGAAACAAGGTCATTCATAAAAGAGTAATTGATGTCTGGCTGGTGACAGCCCTCCGCGGGGCTGATGTGGCTGCCTCCTGCAAAGGGAGCAGGCAGCAGCCCACAGCCAGCTCCAAGAGTCTGGGAGATGGTGAACCAGCCTCGACCCTTCTGCATTTTGTATGCAAACTATGTGTTGCTTTTTTTTTTTTTCCTCCGAATGTCTTCTAATGTAATTAGAAAGTTGCTCTTCCAAAAGCCTTTTGGCTGGGAAGGGAAAGAGCAGGCTATAATTCATTTATAAGATGTTCTCGGAGCCATGTAATTGCTCCACACCAGCTGGATGGAGAGGGAGCTTCCCAAGGGGCTACATCTCAGTATTCCCAGAGAAGCTAGAGAGAAATAAAGGGAGACCTGATGCTGGAAGTGAAGGACTGAGATGTGGGGTGGAGCTGAGAAAGGGGAGATGAGGAGGATGATTTTAATCTTAGGCCAGAGAGATTGCCTAAGTGCTGGAGCTGGTGGGGGAGAGCATGGGGGGAGAAATTTAGGTGGTGTCACCAGCGTGTTGTTGTTCCCACTCTCAGGTTCATGGTGGGTCTTCTCGATTGCACCCTTACTGGAACAATGTGTGGAAGAGCTTTCACAATGCTATCAGTGCAGGTTTTTTTCATCTGCCATAATTTTCCCTTTTTTTCTTGTCTTTGAGCCTGATTCTGGTGAAAACATTGACTTTGTTATGCTGTTTGTTTGGGGGGAAAGTTGTTGGAGGAGGTGCAAAGTGCAGGGTCTGGTCCTAGTGAGGAGCAACCTGAAACGTGCGTGTAACCTCACCTCCTCCCCCCTCCAATTTGTGCTGTACCTGCAGGGGGTGAACCACCCACCCAGCCAGGTTCAGTCTTGGTCATGCCATGCTTTGGTCCGTGGCATCTCGCCCTGCATGCTCTTCCCCACCTTCACTACTCCTACCCCCATTGTCACATCAGCGTTTGATCAGACTTTCCTCTCCTTTAGGGTCCCATTTCTCCTGTTATCCCATTTCAGCTCCTGGCAAGGCAGCAAGTGATCTCACCACCTATTTGGCCAGGCAGCTGCCAAAAAAATAAAAGTAAAGGAGAGACTGGACATAAATAATTTAAGATTTTTCGCAAGAGTGGGGAAATGCCAATGGCATTCTTACTCTTCCTGGAGCAAAGCCCCCAGGCAGGGCATCGTCTTGCTACGAGCAGAAAAACACAGCAGGCAGCAGATGGACAAAAACCAGCAAAAGTCATTTTATTGGCACATTCACATTCATTTCCAGGATTTGAAGTAACACATTTTCCTTTCTTGCTGCATATGGAGGAGTTTGTGGCTTTTTGGTTTTTTTACACCGTACTTTTTAAGCGAAAGTTTTTTGGTGAAGCAGAATTGGTAGCAGCAACACTCTTCTTCCTTTCCTTAAACTTGAATTTGGTAAACTTCCATGAAAAATTTCGTCTTTTTGAAGTGATTTCAACTACATCATACTATTGAAATGCTCATAGAAAAAAAATAAAAAACGAAATAAGCTGCTGTCAGCTGGGTAATTTTGCCCTGCTCCATAACTCCATGTTGGAAGAGGGGCAGTTTCATGGAAAAACTTGTAAAGGCAATAATTTTTGTCTGGTGCTTATTCATCATCTTTTGCCATTCCAAGACTAAGCTGTGGATTCATACTTGATGAGCCCATTTGGCCTTCAAATGCTTTACAGGCACTTTTTTGCTTCCTTTTAATTTTTTTTTTTTTTTTTTTTGTAATGTGAACAAGATCCTTTGGTCCAGCTGTCACAACAGGCAAGCAATGTTTACATCAGGGGTTTTTTTTTGATCAGATTTGTTCAAATAAAGAGACAACGTGTCTAACTTCCAGCTCTGCATGCCTAGGGAAGAAGGCAAAAGTCAAGCTGCCTCCTGTGTCGTTGCCGTTATTGTTTTGACACTTCAGGGTCAGTTGCTGGCCTTGATTATATTTCTGTCATCCTTTTGTCTAACTGAGATGGTGCTGATTGTGCTGAAGAAGGCAGCTTGGCCGTGCAGCTGCCACCTTGTGAACAGGGTAGAGTCCAACTCCTTTTCCAGAGCAGGCTGTTCTCCAGACTAGGAACTCACTTTATGGACTGCTTGTGTGGGTCTTTCCCCCTTTGAAACTGATAGCTGTTTTAAGCACAGGGGGGTTGAACCCCATGAGTAAGCAGGAGGTATTCTGGGGCATGGTCCTGCTGCAGAAGAGGAACATACTGTAAATACAATGGTTTTCTTTCCCCCCCTTTTTTTTTTTTCCCTCTGCAGGAAGCCAGGTCCTTTTTGGTCAATTCCTTCAAAAAGCCACGGTGTAATTAGAGGGCTCCTGATGGAGAATCACATTATTATCTATCTAATTTCTTTTAAATAACCAGCACTGTGAGGGTTATTTAAAGAAGGTGATGTTTAGCTCCAATTTTAACTAAACTTGCTCAAGCGAGCGTATTAAATACATCCCGATGGTGTTTTCAAATGGATGTTTTTCTCCCCATGCTGTAACTGATGGTATTTTTCCTCTTTATCCTCAGGGATTTTTCTGTTTTGCTCTGGCCTTCTTGGGATTGATCCCAGCTGCCTGCTGGAGATACACACACAGCACAGAGGTAAGCATCGGCTGCTAGGAAATACCACCAGCATCTTGTCAGATGGAGATTTTTTTGTAGCAATGCTTTCTCCCGTAAAAGGGACATTTGGTGGTAATTAAACCGTCCATGCAGAGCTCTATCACATCCGTCCTTTGCAAGAATGAGGCTGCCTTCATCAGCCGCCTCTCCGATGGGGTCATCTGAAGGGAGAAGCCACGAAAACCCTCACACAGGGCAAACACTTTGTCCTGAAGGCCAAACAAAGTGCAAGTTTCATTTTAAATAGCTTTGGGATTTTTTTTTTGCAGGGGATGTTTTGTTTTGTTTTGTTTTTTTTAGTTGAGATGCTTGACTTTTCAGAAGTCACTTCCAGCCAGCTCTAATTCCTGCTAACGTCAATTGGGAGCCTCTATTGAAAGGTGGCAGCAGGTTGTGACTGTTCAGGTTGTCTCTGGCAGCGGCCAGGAGAAACACCCAGGAGGTGTGTTTATTCACAGGCAGCAGTGATACAGTAAAAACACTAGAGTGAGAAATGGTGGTTTGGGTCACTGTCACACTGGACCAGAAAGAGAAGAGGGTATGAGGCTGAATTTGCCAGAAAGTTGGGGTTTGAATTGTTAACATGGAGCTTGCTGGTGGTGTGATAGATGGTGTGGGAGACTCAAGATGCTGGGGAAACTGAGGCAAGGTGTGTAGAGTTGCTAAGGGATAGCCCCAAGTACCTCAGTGGGTACCCTTGCCCCGTCACTGGGATGGCTCTGGGGCCGGGGTAGCAGGATGCTGGGGAAAGTAGAAATTGGGCTTAATATTAAGCAGCCTAAAGAAGCTTAGGCTTTTTTTTTAACCCTTTCCTAATCTGATATAATTTGCTTTTTGTATATTTATTCCTCTTCTCATTCAGAGGAATTTGTTGCTGCTTGGTCTTAATTTCCCTTCATGCATCCCTGCACAATAAAAAGAAAAAAAAACCAAAAAAAACCCAACCAAACATTTTAAGAGACTTAAGTGTGCAAAAAAAAGTCATGATTCCTATTTTTTGAAAGCAGAACACAGATATTTCAGGCAAGTATCCGAATTATCTAACACTAATTCAGATAAGAGTTTGGGACTTCGATAGAAGTTTCATGCAGCTGGTTGGTCCTCATCTCCATTTTGCTCCTACCCAGCCCCAGGCACGTGCCGCAACCTGCGATGCTCTGGCCAGCGGTGAGGGTATGGGTGGTGTGAAACATCATCCCGACGAATTAGGGTCATGTTGATGCTGCCGTTTCATCTCTGTAGGGTTACAGATGTTGTGGGGAATCGAAGACCAGTATGTCAGGAAAAGAGCATCAGAAGGGATTTCATTCCGTGCTGGGGGAGCACTCCACCAAAACCCCAGAGACTCGATCCATGCTAGGACTGCGGCAATTGCACTTCTTGGGGTCAAGAAGCCCTCTCCCATAACGTTTCAGTGTCCTGTGCAAAAATTAAAATCCAGTCCTTTTGGAAGCAGAAGTCTAAAGGGCAAAGTCTAGGTCAAGGGGAGGGGTAAGGTCCTGCTTCTCTAGGAAGTTTGTCCAGAGCTAGCCAATGGCCACAGTAGTTGAAAATCCTTTGAAATACACAGGTGGCTACACTGAATGAGACCAAAGGTGCCCACTGTCAGACAGGCACATCCTCTAAGGTAGGAGCATAAAAACCCAGTGAGCGCAAAGCAATGATTTTTCAGATGCTAACAGCTTGTGGCTCAGATGCCTGCTGGTGGTACCTGCTGGTGGCACCTGCTGGTGCCTTTGTCTATAATGCTCTCAGTGGATTTTTTCTCTGTGAGTTTATTCAGCTGCTTTGGAAACATTAGGATGAGTGCTGATGGCACAGCAGCACCTTTTATCTTTACACTTACCTGGCTGAAGCAGATTCAGTCAGAGCTGAGACGTCCATGAAAAAGAGTCTTTGAATTTGGAACATAGGAGGTTCCACTCAAATATGAGAAAAAACTTCTTCCCGGTGAGGGTGACAGAGCCCTGGAACAGGCTGCCCAGGGAGGTTGTGGAGTCCCCTTCTTTGGAGATTTTCAAGACCCGCCTGGATGTGGTCCTGAGTAACGTTCTCTAAGCAATCCTGCTTCAGCAGGGGAGTTGGACTAGATGATCTGTATGGTCCCTTCCAACTCTAAAAAATTCAGTGAAATTCGGTGAAATATATTTTCCCTGGTTTCATGGAAAACTATCAAAATGTATTATTTTCACACTAACAATTTAATATGGAAATAATTTTGTTTTCCTGACCAACGCAGAAGGGAGGCCTTGAGCACAGTTTCTACCTTCTTCTGCAGAAGTTTGTAATGAGAGATTGAAACAAAAGCTTTGTTGGTAAAGGATAAATGACACCAGAAAGTGTGTCTGGTTGGGCCTCTGAAATTGTGTTATCCAATAGACTGTTTCTGCAAACATGGGTGTAAAAAGGCTCAAGAAAAAGTTGTACATTGTGTTAATACAGAGATATGCCATTCAGAAAAATATTTTGCTGAAAATATTTAAAGGAGAAAGGCTTTCTCTGTATATCTCTTAATCACTACTTCTGTTTTTACTTCAAATTATTTTCCTGGTTTTTTTGAGTGCCCTGCCCATAAATGGACCCATGTGTTATGGTTAGCTTTAGGAGTTGGTTGGGTTTCTTTAAGCAAAACAGTTTCCACTAGGCAAAATAAGGGTTTTTTGTAAAATGTTTACTTTCTGGGTAAAGAAAGCCAGCAGTGTTTCTCACAACAGAAAAATTAAAATACCATTAGAGGTAGTCTTGGGTTTGTCTGCTTTCTAAAATGCAAAGACAAACATATAAATGAGGAAAGATTTAATTAGGAGTGTCACTTACAAAACATGTGGAAATTTGGTTTTGCTTGAAAGGTAACCTGTCTCACCAGTGAGAGAAATGCAGATGTGAGACAGAAATGCAAATGAGAGAGAAATGCAGATGTGACTGCCCCTACAGGACAGAAAGACAGGGAGTGCAGTGGCGCAGAAAACCAAATAGAGCTGGGGGAAGACTCCTGAAGTTTCGTTATAGAGCCATTTGTTTGTCTGACTTTCTCAAAGTAAAGAGCAAAATTAAAGCAGGTGTCCTTCCCCAGCCTACTGCTTGTCCGTACTGTTAGAAATAGTTAATTGTGGTAATATGGGGGAAAAAATCAAACACAGCCAACTTGATGGGTATCTTGTAAGCCTAATGGGATGTACACAGCTATCAAGAAAATAAGAGAATTTGCAGATGTAAAACTGAATATGGATGAATATGCCCACTACACATGCCTGAATCAGTGCCTCTGAGAGGACCGAGGTACTACTGCCCCCGCGTTCATGGCTAAAAAGAAAATTTGCATCTTTCCAATGAAAAATACATCGACTTTCCAGTGAAAGGCCAGGCAGAAAATCAGCCTGTTTCATTTGGAAATGCCAGCTGGGAGCTGGCATTGGCAGATCCCATCCTCTCCCTCCCCATGGGCGAGGTGCCGAATAGAGTGCTGAAAGTGGAGCCCTCCCCTCCCTCTGCAAGCCAGGAGATGGGAGATGCCTCCTGCACCAAACCATGGCAGATGCTCTCAGTGGTTTACTCCTCCTGATAAAAAAAAAAAAAGAATCTAAATTTTCTTCATAAAGCAGACCCTTCTTACAGAAAATCATCTAAAATAGAAAAGCCCAGTTTTCAGTTGAAAAATTGTTTTGATGGTTGTTTTCAAGAGGCAGTGGATAGAAATGTCATTTGAACATGATGAAAGCAAGATGCTCTTTTTGCCTTTGTGACTCCTTTAGTGGCCTGTTTACAGTACTTCTTACAGAGAAGCTATACAGGACAGGAGAAAAAGAAGAGTTATTTGCAAATATTCTATATTCTTAGACATAGACACTGTAAACAAAATGTGAATCTTCTGGTTTCCCAATTTTTTCTGCATTTGTGACCTTATGTAGCTCCTAGACGAATTCTTTCAGACAGACACGTGTTTTAAGTTCAAGTTACCTGCATGCCAGATAGACTCAGTGTCACCTGTCTTTATTCTCAAAATAACCGAACATGCAAAAATCTTGAATCTGAGGCTTACCGTGTTTAGCCCTAAAAGGTTGATCCGTCTGTTCGGCATTGTAATTATTGCTTATTCCTGCTCTATTGACCTATGCATGTGGCCAATTAATGGGTTTTGAGAGGTCTAGACCTCCTCTGTACTGTCTTCTCAGGAAGCTTTGCATTCATCAGCCTGCGATAAAGTACTTTTAATGAGGAACTATTAAACTACTCATGAACAAAATGGGGTAGAACAAATTACAAGAGTAACATCCCAGATCCTCTCCCTGTCTTGCCAGCATGTATAATGCAGTCTTTCTTTTAGGGTCTACCCCTAGTTTACAAAGAAATACTTTGCCTCTTAGCCAATGGTGCCAACAGAAAAGGTGGTGCTGTCACTTGCAAAGGTATGAAAACCTCTCTGGGCAGGTCAGCTGCTCAAAAGAAAATCTGAAATGAAAATATTTGTAATCTGGAGGTTGTTGAAGGACCATTTCTCCTGCTAGTTGTTAGTGCTGAGTCATTCATGTTTTGGTATTTTCTAGCTCGGCTTGTTCCTGAGCCCCATTCTCACCTGCTGCACCCAATACTCCTTCTTCACCTCTGTCCTATCATGTTCTCAAGCCTATGGCTCCAGAAACACCCCAGCCCAGCCTCCAAGCCTCTGTGAAACTCTAGTGTGCTTTTCTGTCTGGCCCAAATCACTTGAGGGAGTTGATCCTTTTTGACGTCCAACCTAGTGCAGACAAGGGTCTCCACAAAGGTGAGGAGCACGTTTGGTTGCCCTCCCTATGGGCCATCTGGCCAAAACATGGTCTCGGTGGGAAATGTGATCTTGGTAGGAAAGCATAACAAACCTGTCTGAGGATTGACACTGGTGGTGCAACCAAAGCGAACGAGGAATGACGTACAAGAAAGGGCAGGGAGAAAGACCTCTATGCGAGCACTTTTGATGCAACGGCTGTGGTACCCATGGAAATGATGAAGTTTTTGGCTGGTTTTTCAGCTACGTTAGGAAGTCCTGATTCCTGAAGCCAAAGAGCTAAGTGTTGTTTTCCAAAGTTGTTTTCATGGCACTTCCTTTACCACAAACTGCTGCCTATTTAGGTGAGGTCTTTCAGTCATTCCCAGCATGGCCCAATGCAGCTGTGACCCGGGATGTGGAGAAGGGTGTAGGAGAGATTTATGCCACATCTGGCACAGCTGTGGGGAAGGCTGCTTCTTCCTTTTCCCCTTCCCCAGCTTTCCTTCTCTCCTTATCCATTAACTGCTGCTTTAAAAACCTACCTGCAGAGAGGAAAAGGGTGGCTTTGCAGCTGTGATATATAAGACTTTTGGTACCCTTGCTAACTAACACAAAAACAGGTTTGGGGTTTCGTTCTGGGCCCCACTGTGAAAGAGGCTGGAGGAGTTTCAACGTCACATCATCTTCTGCTGTTCCCCTTCTCTGCAGCAGCTTAGACGGTCCTTCCAGCAGCCCTGCGACGCCTGCCCCATAAGCTGGTCAGGGTGGCATGGTGAATCAGCAAAAATAAAATTGCTGCAACATGAAAGAGTTTTGCAACAAAACAAGCTTTTTAATTACAGAGATTCATTTGCAGGTAAACCTTAGCTTAAAACCAATGAAATTATGATTTCGCAATTTGGGAAAATTTGTAACTAAGCACTAGTGCAAATAGTTGCGCATACTTCTGGCATAAAGGCCTGGCTTCCCACATCCTTTGGGTGAAGAGGTCACTTAGGTTTGCACTGGCTGCAATGACATAGCAATCTCTTAATTTTCAAATGCTCTCTTAAGTTACTGGGTGATTTCAAAAGGAGGTTTCACCAGTGGCTTTTGGCTCCACATACGTAGAAAAGCATTAGCCTCTCTGCATTGCACTGCATGTACTCAGAGAATAAACATGAGGATTTAACTCTTTATGGGATGGGGAACACAAACCACTCATGCACACTCTGGTTCTCCCGCAGTCTTGCTCTGCTTGAAACTCCCTTCAGATGAATCTCTTTGCTCTCCCCTCCTCGTACTGGGAAGGAGAAACAGGGTCCTTATGCTTTGCTAGTGAGCAAGGTGGCATCTTTTGAGGTGGTGATTTTCTAACAGGGCCTGGGATTAACAGTTGCAGCCGTTAAATAACGAGCATTGTTACACCTGGGGCTCGTTCTTGAAAAGAGCATCTTCCCTGCATGTGGGATCAGTGCTGGTCTTCTCCTGTCTGTGGCTCTTCCTCCAAACCAGCGCCTTTGTGATGCTGGGTGCATCGTCGCCTGGGTCCCCAGGACGTGAATCCTGTCTTTGCATGCTCAAACCCGGCACGTGTATTGCTTGTTCCTGCAGGTATGCAAGGAGTCACCCGGTACCTCCCAGGGGATTTCTTAAGTGGGATTGTAGAGGTCCTTCCAGTGGCAAAACAATTTTGTGTTTTTTCTGGGATGTGTTTATTTCTGTTGCTGCTGGTGTGTGTTGGGGCAAACTCTTACAGGTCCCAGTCTGTCGCATCCAAAGGCAATGCTTCAAAGCAGGCTTAAGTCCTAGAGGTTTTAGTGGGACTGAAACACAAGCTGAAGGTGTGTTCAGGTGCTCTCTGAAATCAGACCCGAAGCATGCAGGTGCTTTCCTTTTGTTTTCTGATTCAGTGGGGCTGGATCAGGATTGTAGCCACTCACAGGGGTCTTTCAAGACCATTTTCAAAAAAGCTGTGATTTGGCTGCCAAAACACTGTGAATAATCTGATGTTCCCCTTGCTCTGACTGTTATTCTGCTAAGCACAATCACTTTAAAGTAGGCACTTAGCTTTTCCCAGTCTCTGAAGTCGATTGGAAAAAAAAAAAAGGGGGGGGGGGGAACTGCCCCCTTCCTTAATGGTTTTAAAAATTGTGACTCTTTCCTAGTGTTTATATTCTCATCGCATAATAACGGCCCGCTTCCCCCAGCAAGACTCTGCTGTCCTTTGTCTGATGTGCCACACAGGCATTTGCATGCATCAGTTTTATAATTTATGGCTGCCCTGACGCTGAACCCGCGCGGCCCCATTTCTGCTGCTTTCCATGGCACGGTGTTAGCTGGAGCTCCCATCTCCAGCAGTGTCAGCTGTGGTACCTGAGGCCACTCAGATGGTCACTGTGGCACATCCAACCTTCCATGGCTGTAGGATGCTCACCGCAGCAGGGCAGCCACCTCCAGCTTGGAGGTGACAGTGCTGCTCTGGGACTAGCTCTGCTGCTGATGCAAGTTTTTTTAAGTGAAACGTGTTTTCAACTTTTTTTCAATACTTTCTGTTGGACAGTCTTGCCTGGCAGTGGTTTCAAGTACTATGCAAGAGAGGGGGGAATATCAAGATAATTTGACCACAATGTTGGGAGGTTCATAAATTGCTGGATCGTGTGTGTGAATGATGGAAACACAAAAGATCAGCATGGACCCTTGTTAGTGTGTTGGGTTTGCAGTTCTGTTATAAATGGACCAAAATACTTAAAGTTTGTTTTAAAAACCAAGCAAACAAAAAAAACCCAACAAAAACCCAAGAGGACCTTGATACACTGAGGCTGGTGTTACTTGTAAGGGATGCAGCCCCAGATCTTGAGGATTTAGGGAAAAAACTTGTTGTTGTTGATTGACTGCTTACCTGGGTTTTCTGTGCTTCCCTGTAAAGCAGCTGGTGCTTTGCCACTGTCACAAAATGGTGGTCCTGTCTGCATCCAAGTAGCACAGATGTGGCCTCAGGGGTTTATGGCTTGAGCATGAGTATGTGATGTCGCTCTGCCTGGTGGCTGGGCGTGCTGTATAGCACCCATACAGCTAGACTCTTGCTGCTGTTTTTGGGTGTGGAGATGGGAAATGAGGAGGTGGTGAGCAGTGTAACAGCTCAGCATTTTCTCCTGTTTAAAATGTTTTGCACAAGGACCTGATGGAAGCACTAGAATCAGAGACAAACAGCTTCGTAAGGCTTCGCTTTTCCTGAATTTTTGGTCTACAATGGTTTTTGTTCTCTCTCCTTCTCAGTGATGGACAAAAAGATGGTCAAGGGTTGCCTGGTCCTCTTCCAATAACAGAAAGTGGGGGGAAGTGCATGAGTTATTAAAAAAAAAAAAAAGTATATATAATATATATTTATATATACTGGAAGGAGAAGGTGAAAACCATTTAGCTAAAAGCCTCATCTGGATCTCCTTCTTTTGGTATCAGTAGTCCCTAGTGACCACCAGCAGTCAGAGAGGGAGCAGCACCTTCTTACCTTCTGCAGTTTTCCACAGGGGGCCTCAAAGGCTGCTTTGTTTCGCAGTGCTGGCTGAATTTCTGCAGCTGGGATTGATTGGCTTGAGAGGAGGGGAGCTGACATGCTATTAAGGAAATACAAAGCTGCAGCATGTTGTAATAACTGTGTTAGATATGGCAATGAAGACCTGGTTGAGCGTGGGGTGGGGAGAGCCCTTCTTACCACGTGCTCAATCCGCGTGACGGGAGTTGCTCTGCAACCTGGCTAAAGCACCCGGAGCAGTTTTCCCTCCTCTGTTTCACTGCAGTTGCACCGTTGCTGTATCTAAACCCAAGCAGTTGCATCTGCCCCCTCCTCCTTTCTGACATGCTGTGAACAAGTGCGTTTCTGCATTCCAGGGAGGAATGGGAAGACAGAAGCAGTGAAACTGAAAAAGTGTTTTTCTTACTGGAGCAGGGAAGGATTTCAAGTGGGTCAACTGTTTTATTCCAGTTTCATATCTTAACTGACTAACTTGCAGCTTATAGCTAAGCAAGGCGGTCTGTGGTGGCCGCTGCTGAAGGGGTATTTCTGAGTGGCGCTGGTGAGTACATCCCTCTGTGTGACACTGAAAGAACATGAAGTTCTGACGCTGCAGTGCATGTGTTCAGCTTGCTACCTCAAAGGCATGAAGAGCCACAGGAGAGGAGGATCCTCCATACTTGCCTTCCTCCTCTGCCATGTCAAAAGCATCTCTGTTAAGCAGAAAGGAAGAGAGATGGGCTTGTCTCTAAGACAATCCTGACATCTCCTTTCACTATGTTCTCCTTGAGCTCCAGCTATTCAGAGAGATTTTTGGCCAATGACTGTTGCAAAGATCTCTCACCCAGTAGGTCTCAGGCTCTTCTTCTTGGTGTGAGTCTACATGAGACTAGCTCAGGTTGCCTAGGTTCGAGTATTCACTGGCAGCAGGAGGGGGATTCATTGACACCTCTGGCTTCCAAAGGGATCA
Organism: Limosa lapponica baueri; assembly: GCA_002844005.1. NCBI lineage: Eukaryota > Metazoa > Chordata > Aves > Charadriiformes > Scolopacidae > Limosa > Limosa lapponica. Next base: position 2,587,557 of record KZ505641.1, on the reverse strand, counting down.
GGAACTGAAGGCTGACCTCCTCCTCTCTTCTTTCTGTTCCAAATCCAATTACAGGTAAAAATTATCCTTGATAAATAACCCAAGTCAAAAATGTCAGTTTTCCTCTTGAAGGAGGTAAGACTGAAATTTGCTTTAGTTTCTAATAGCCAAGGGCAAGAACACTAATGGCTTAGAGTAAATGCCTTCTTGCAGTCATAAATTCTGCTTCTTGGGGGATAAAGGATTTAGAGGATGATAAACAATCTCAAAGATCCTTCTTTCTTTTACTTTAAGTGAAAAATGCTACTCTGTTGAGTCAGCTGGAGTCAGCCGCATCAATCTCAGTGGTGATTTTCCATTTGTTGTATCCAAGAACCCATCGATAGCATCCCTAAATGAATGTTTCATTAAGGAATGCAGACAGAAATGGGAGGCAGCAATTATTTGACTAATTTAGAGCTGGAACATTTCACCCAGCACCTTCCAGGAAAAGAATGTAAGGTGTGACCTCCATATCACTTAACCTGGAGATTTTTCTTAAGCCAAAGCCCAACTGATGCTTCATCTTCAGCTGTCAATGTTTTTTACTGATGGACAGTAAAAAACACAGGCGCCATCTCCTTTCAAGGGAGAGGTTTGTCCAGAAATACTCCTCCAGCAGTGGGTCACAATATATCACTAGGAACAGGAAGATCCACTTGACCATAATGATGCTAATGTGGGGGGGGAGTGTAAGACCTTTTGAAAAGAAGCCCAGACAGACTTTCTCTTCTCCAGCTGTATTGATCCATTACTTGCTAACTACTGTCTGAGTTAAAGGATGAAGCACAGCTGTGGTTTTCTTAAAGCATGTTATTAACACTATCAGTGTAACCACTCAAACTCAAAAGGCATCCTGTTGCTTAACTGTGAGAGAAAGCACCCTGTTTGTTTGTAATTTTTTTTCTCCAACACATGGTATAAGAAACGGAAAAAGAAAATTCTTTTGAGACAGTGGACTGAAAGTTGCCCATCAGTGAAATGTGTGATGGGAATCTGCTGAGGACAGCACAAAGCAGTGCTGCAGTCTAGCTCTTCACTTTGTTATGTCCCAGGTCAAAGGAAAATATAGGGATGAACTTGCGTCTGCTGGATACAGTAATGTTGCAAATAAAGATAGTTCATGAAACCACCTGGTGACTCTGTCTCATGCTTTCAGGTTTCATTTTTTACATCATTAGGCATGCATGAGTTAGCATGCCATTTTGGGCTGGATAGACACTGTCATGCGTGACTGGTGCTTCAGAGCTCGACTGCAGCTCTGAGTGTAAACAAAACCCCATCCCAGGCAGAAAAGCTGCTAAGATGATGGTTCATTAGTGCAATCTTTTTTGCTCTTGTATTTCTTCTTCATAAACGAGACCTCTCGCATGCTCTGTGGCACAATCTCCTGCACAGAAGGAAACAGTCAGTGACTAATACTAATAATTTAGTACTTCATACCCACCTCTGAAATATTTAAATGAGAAACAGATTTAGTACTTTATACCCACCTCTGAAATATTTAAATGAGAAAGCTCTCTGCGGTAATCTTTGAAAACATACTGCCACGTTGTATAAGGACACCAATTTTCCCCTCCAAAATCAAATGATCCTAGAAAAAATCAGAAAGATGATGTGGAGAAACTACAGTCAATTCACTCTTTAAAGAATGGCTTTTTAGTTTGATGTTCCCTTACCAGGACCTGAATGGTGTATTCAGATAATAGCTGGATATAAATGCTAGATGTAATTGCTAGATAGAAATGCTGAGAAAGATTAATCAGCAAATTGTAGTCTTAGGCTTGCCCGGACACACATTCTAAAAGGAAATTATTGCTATAAAACACTTTACACTTAATCGTTTGTGCTTTCAGTTCTTGCAGGCTGCTTGACAAAATGAAAAAAAAATAAATCAGTAAATAACCAAGAAGCCAGCTCACAAGGAAGCTCAGAAACAGGCTGCAATTGAAGTTTTTAGCAGTCCTTATATACTTGCAGATTACCCTCATCATCATCACCATTGCTGTACTCAAGCTGACTGTGAAACTGCTGTGGTTTCTTCCCTTGTTGTTTCCAACAGTTGGAATGATTTTCTGCCATAGCTTTGTTATGGCGATCGTGTTCCTTCAGTTCTTTCCTGGCCACTCTTTTCCTTCAAGCAGCCTCAGTCTCAATGTTTCCTGTCATTGCATGGTACCTAATATAATAAGGAAGGTGCAAGTGTGCAGCACTGCATCAGGCAGGACCTCTCCTGGTCAAATAGGTCCTCTCCTGGTTTCATGCAGCCTGCAGGAGCTTGCCAGTCTGGCAGCTGCCACAGGCTATGGGCAGTGGCCAGCAGCTGCCAACATCTGGGCAGTTCACCTGCCCTTCTCCCAGGTTGATTAGTGCAGCATGACCACCTAAGAAGCTGATGTGGAGGATATCATCCTCAGTTGGGCCCTGGGGCTTATTATCAGGACAAAATACTGATGAGCATTGACTTTCCAGCATAGACAATTGGTTATCAGTGGCGTGGTCAGAGATTGCTCTAGTGCTAGGGAGCCTGTGATGGTCTTTGCAGATGAAGCATCACTGGACAAAGTCTCATCTTACCTTGGTTTAAGTTGACTAGAATTGTAAAGCAAGCAGCCGAATCTGGCCCAAAACTCACTGAAATTAAAGGACCGTTTTTGCTTGGTTTTGTGAGGTTTTGGGGAATGTGCCCAGGCAAGGCAAAGGGCTAAAAACTACCTGTCCCAGCATTTCCTGGCCCACTGTTTAGCAGACCTTTAATGTTAAACTTCTGGACTGTTTCCAACTCTTGTACTCTTGCTTGAACCTAGCAAATTGCTTGAACCCAGCAACCTGCTTGAATATCCTTTTTTTTTTCCTTTTTTTCAAGTCATCAAAATTTAGACCTTTTGGAAGGAAACTCAGGATCCTGAGCCTAATGATAAATATAAAAAGGCAAAAATTGCACATGCAACACCATTACCTTACCAAGATCCAAATGTATGTTGTCACAACACAAAATAGTTTTTATTCCTGCATCTTAGTCTGGGGTTGGGATATTCAAAAGGTAACAATCTCTTGAGTTAAGAAGCCATCTGCTCTGTTCTTCCTTACTTCCTCAGCAACACAAGGCTACAAAAGGAGGTCAAAAGATTATTCTTTTTTTCCGTTACTGTTAATCTAATTCTTTGGTGGAAATGGATGCTCTTTTTATTGAATCCATTTATTTAATTGCTGCTGCTGGAAAGCTATTTCATGACCCACAAGAAGTTAGAGAAGCTTGGATGTTTTCCTTTTTATTGGGGTTCAAGGTTTGCTCAGGGGAAGGATGGTGCACAAGTCTGCTAGAGACCTTGTCTTACTGCTGTGCCCGTCCTGCTCAGTGCACTCTGATACACGGGGGTGACAAAATGAGCATCCTCTCTCCTCACCTGTGTGGGACAGCTCAGCATCGTGCACCTTGCTATGGAGGATTTTTTCCTTGGCTTGGAATACCTGTGCCCTGTCCGTTATCAGCTGTCTCTCATTAAAGCTGGGTTGCTCCTGCCTCACCTTCTGATTGCTCCGTGATGGGTGATCGAGCATCCTGGGAGGACAGCAGCTTTGCTGCTGAGAAACACCCCAAGACCCTCCACTTCTATGCCATGTTGACAGCCATGGAAAATCTTCCAACGTGAGTCTTTAAACTCTATTCCTGGTGGCACAGAGCCGAGTCAGATATAAGTAATCTTCCTAACCTCCCTCTCTCCCCTCCCCAGTTATGAGCCTCTGTTACTTGTCTGCTTTTTGGACAGACAGGAAGAGTAGAGAAATATTGCAGTGATGGCTGTAATGATAGAATTATAGAATGGTTAGAGCTGGAAGGGACCTTAAAAATCATCTAGTTCCAACCCCCCCTGCCATGGGCAGGGACACCTCCCACTAGACCAGTTTGCTCAAAGTCCCATCCAGCCTGGCCTTGAACACTTCCAGGGATGGGGCTTCAGCTTCTCTGAGAAACCTGTTCCAGTGCCTCACCACCCTCACAGTAAAGAATTTCTTCCTAGTATCTAGTCTAAATTGATGCCCTTTCAGTTTAAAACCATTACCCCTTGTCCTATCACTACACTCCCTGATAAACTGTCCCTCCCCATCTCTCCTGTGGGCCCCCTTCAGGTACTGGAATCACCTCAAATGACCCCGGTTTCACCCCCAAGCACATGGTATTGGGTTTTTTCCCCCTAAGAGTAATTTCCAAGCACAGCCCCTTAAGACTGAGCTGAAAAGCCTCACTGAGAGATGGCTCTGCTGCTGGAGTGCCCACCCCTCCCTGTGTGGCCACCCACTCCCTCTGTCTCGCTGATCAATTTTCCCCTCCTGAAAGCCAAGCGCTGCCTGCAGGTCCTCTCGGATCGATGCTGGTGAGGAAGCGAGGGAAAAAGAAAGGAAGAAAAGGTTTTGACTGCAGGCGCTGAAGGCAATTGTCATATTTTTTCCCTTTGAAACCCGAGTGGGAGTTGGCTAGGATCTGTCAAGCTGCAAGTTCTCACACGTATGGTAAATATTTAGGGACTGATTCACCACTGAATCACTCTGTTATTTTTTTGGCTCTATTTGGAGGAACTCCTCCATCGCTGGGATAATGCCAGCCATCTGAGGTCCTCTTATCTTTTTATTTTAGCATCTCATGGTCATGTGTGCCTGTCCTCACAGTCACCCCTCAGGACAGGGAGAAGGTGTCGTCCCTGCCTGGCAGAGGGACTTGGAGACACACACTGGTCACAGGCACCAGAGTTCTTCTCTGACCCTAACTTCAAAACTGGCCAAAAGCTCCAGCCATCAGCTGGTGAGATCCTGGTGTGAAGCTTCTAGCAGAAGGTGGTACATGTGCAGCATCGCTGCCTGTCTCATGGGACTCGCCATGCTGTAAGTGACCCTTGGTGCGTGGTGGGTCATACACCACCTCCTGCTGCTGTGTGGTAGTCATTTAATAGCTGCACTACTTGTCTGGCTATAGCTGGGAGACCTTCTGAGAGGATGTGAGATGAGTGTATTTCCCTTCAGGGATGACCACAGCCAGTATTTTCCACATAAATATCTCTGCTTTCATTGCAGGTGGAAGAGAGCATGATGGATGTATACGATCTTGTGTACGAGGAGGTGAGGAGGAATGCTTCCATCTTCAGGAGGCATGAGCTGACTGCCATCCATGAAACAGTAAGTTTTCTTTCAGCCTTAGCAGAAAAACTTGCCCTGGGGTATCTTCCCAATGGTTTCAGCAGGCTGGGGCTGATGCCTGTGCTCTGCCTTGTGGATGCTGCAATGCCATTTTCCCTTGCGAACCAAATCCTCCAGCCTGCTGTGAAGTCTGCTCCTCCTTCCTACTCTTCCTTTCTGAGGTTTGACCAACCAGATTATCAACAGGAGGAAAGGGCCACCTACTGGAACATCACTCCGGTGCGAGATCTTCAAAGCTTCCGCAGTGTAGCTGATATATATACGTATATTGTCTGTCTTGGCAGGCCCTCTGCCATGCTCCCTATCTGTAGTATCCACTGAAGAAGTGGATATACAGCTTTCTGGTGTCCCTGGTCACATAGAGAGAGCGGGGAAATTCCACATTGTCCAGCAAAACTATTTGAACTTGGTTATTTCTGTTTACCTTTGAGTTTATGGTTGAGTACTGGAGGTTACGTGGCCTCTTGCAATACTGGAGGCTGCAAGCAAGCTCCCCAAAACCACCACCCAGGATGCTGTTGGCACAGAGGACTTCTCTGTAACAAGGGTGGTTGCCTGGAGCACAGGGAGGACACTTGCCCTCAAAGCCACCGGAGATGAGTGAGGATGTCCCCTGTGGTGGGTAACTCCCAAGTCCCCACTGAGTAAAAGGAGATGCTGTCTCCTTGTGCAGCAGGGCCTGTTTGGGTAGTGAGTTCATGGCACACAGCAGGGCTGTACGGGAAGATCAGCTCCACTCGCCTGTTTCCAATCACCTCCCATGCAGCTCTCTTTATCCTTCTGTGTTTTCTTAAATCATTGTAACAAGTACTCCAAAGCTGTTTTCATTTGTTCTTCTCAAAACACAGAAAAGGGCAAATATTTCTTATTGCAACAATGGTGGTGGCCCTCATGACCAGGCATGGTGGTGCTTGATCTGCAGTCTTGTGGAGCAGCCCACCTAGAGTCCCCCTTGGCAAGGAGAACCAGGCACAATATCCAGCTTCACCAGTTGCTTATTTTAGCCACTTTAATTGATGGAGAAACAGTCCTTCTACTCCTATTTTTTTTCCCTTCTGCTAATGCTCCAAGCTGGCCAGTTCACCCTGGCTGTAGGAAAGCAGTTCCACAGGTGTTGCTGGGGACCCACCCCCTCAAGCCCACAACAAGCACTGGAAAGATGGGTCTGTGCATCCCTGGGTCTTCCAGAGCAGCCACTGTGAGAGCTGGGGCAACCATGGAGGGAGGGCTTGGCCCCAGCCCCAGGCAGCAGTCCTGGAGGAGCAAAGGCAAGCTTGGGTCCAGACCCATCCACCTCCTCTGAATTTAACCTCCACTGCTGCAGCTGTTGATTGCATAACTACATGCTTTGCTCCTTGCAGCCATGGTTGTAGAGCCCTGCCTGGGGCAGCAGGAAGTGTGGCCCATCAACGGCACCTGCTGCCACAGCAGTTGGGGGTGAGGGGACAGGCCTGGCCAGCAGCTGGCAGATGTCTCCCTCTCTTCCAGTTCCTCTGCTGTGGGAAGCGGTCTCCGTTTGGGGACGCAACCAACATCGAACACGAGACATGTCCATCCAGCCAGCTGCGTGATGCAGGGCAGGTAAGGGAAAGATTTCTTCCACCTCATATTGGGGTTGTGCCGCTACTTGCTAACTGTTAAAATCTCACTGGTTTTTAAGCATTAAGGAGAATTGTGGCTTTTTCTTAGTTTGGGGTTGCTATGGGTTGGGGTTTGTTTTGCTAGGGGGTTGTTGTTTCAATAAGAAGGCACCTCACCTGCTGGAGGAGCCCCGGTGGATCAGCAGGTCTCAGACCTGCAGATGTAGTTTCCTTTCCACCTCTAAATAGCCTTCAAAAATGCTTGTATTTGCAGCCTGTCACTTCCCTCCAGCTTCCTCCTCATTTCCTGCCTCTGCAGAGAGTGTGAGGTATCACAGGCATATGTCTGAGCTCAAAAGAACTGTTGGACTTTTCCACATGACACTAGTTTCTGAGGCTAAAAAGGCATCCTGCTAACAGCAAAGGTGGAGTTTTCTGTAATTCCTTTTTCCCAGGGCATTAAATAGGTATTAAAATGAGAAACTCATGAAGCAGGGGGATGTCATCCAACAGTAGCTTCATCCAGGACACTTCATTCCTCCTCTTTGGAGTATCTCGGTGAGGCTGATGGAGAAGCCACCAGTATTAGACTGCCTCTGCACTGAAGCCACAATGTAGGCTTCATACTCTCTGAGCAAATCTTATGTATGATTATTTTTCTTCCACTGGAGTAGCCAAATCAGCTGAAGTAGCTAAAGCCACCAGCATCAATATGCTGTCCCTAGGAAAAACAGAACCACGTTGCTACAGCTATACGCAAACGTTGTTAGGCAAAGACGTCAAGCGCTCAGAGGACGCCGTGATGCGCAGGCACGTGTCGGCCCGTGGGGCAGCATTTCAAAGCGCTGCCTCCGGCAACGTCACATCTTGAAGCAGGGTTGAGCTCAGCTCAAAGAGCAGGAAGGTAGAGCAGAGCGAAACTGGCACCATAGGGGTGACTCCATATCCCCCCTGGTCCCACCAATGGTTTGTGTTTCCTCCGGTGGCGAGCCTGGGGAGGTGGGTGGGAGGAGGCATTTTTCAACCCAGGAAACCTCAGAGTTTGGTAGCGGCACTACATTCACTCTTGGCTTTGAGGACTCTTACCTCACTCTGCAAATCACTTCATCAAGGGTATGCTCTTGCATTTTTGAAATGGCTCTCTTGGCTAACACCTCCTGCATTCTCGTGGGGCTGCTGGCATGCTTAAGGCTAATGTATATTAATGCTTGCAACACCTTGCGAAATTGATCTGTTCATTAGTATCTCTGGGGAATGTATTTAGCACTATGGTGTGCCCTGCTTTTCCATTTTTCATTTCCCTCTTTCCATTTTCCAGTGGGTGGAAAGGAAAAAGCTTGTGCATGACCATGCTTACCTGTGTGCACACACATCCCCCCACAGCCCGAAACGCATCTTACCAAGAAAATCGTAGGCATATTGTAATAGCAGAAAATATACTGCAAGCAGCAGAAAAAAGGAGAGCTGCCCACAGAGCAGCCCAGCCGTACAATGCTGTGTCTCTCTCTTGCCTCCCTTTCTATCCGGTGTTGTGGCAAGTGCTACTGGGGGGACAAAGCCCCCCACTGAGCTGCTCCCATACTGCAAGGGGTGTCTCTCTCTTGCCAGGACTGCCTGCAAGAGATCCGGGGCTTCCTGAAGAAGCACATGGACTTCATCTCCATACTGCTGGGCATCACCATCGGCTTCACGGTAGCTATGTCTGTTCCTTCACATTTTGACCCTGAGAGACAGGCTTCTAAATTAGCCCCCAGAAGCTAGGATTTCAGATGAGTTTGGAGACTGGCAGCAGAGAAACAAGCGCTAGTAGACTGGAAATTAAGAAAGGGCCAGGTCCTGTCTTGGCGAGGCTGATGGCTGGAGGGGTTTTCCTGTTCCTGCAGTTTTTCTGCCCGAACTAGGCACGGCAGCTGGGAGCAGGGAGCAGCGGGAGCGAGCTGCAGCAGTGTTTGTGTTTCATCTGACCAGGCTTGCCTGTGTCTCTTCTCCAGCAAGTGAGAGGCCGTGTCACCTGGTGCAGGGCTTGCGGATCTGGTGGGAAGCTGGCAGCAATTGTGGAAAAGGAGATGCAATAACAGCTTCATGTTTTAGGAAACTTGCTGTCTCTCCTTGCCCAGTGCTTGCTGGCTGCCTCCCAGCTCAGCCTGGGAAGTCCCCTTGTGCGGCCAGAGCTGGAAGGTCTTGAAAGCTACTGAGCACCAGCACTGGAGCAGGAGAGCTCTGCAGAAAGGGAAAGTCTCATCCTATTAATGACCACTAACGAACCTGGTAAGGTGCATCTCAGGCAGTGGGTGAGTGAAGCACAGGCTTGAAAGGAGCAGCTGCAAAGAAGAAGAGTAGAGCTTGTTGCCTGGACTCCCAGACACCGTCTTTGAAGAAGGATCCTGCAGAGGAGGGATAGGATCATCTTCAGAGGATGGCTTGGGTAGAAAGGGTCTGCACTGAATTTGTGAGTCTTATTTGGGGGAGGACAAAAGGAAAAAATGAAATGCTGAGAGCAGCGTGTGTTCTTCAGTGGTGAGGGGGCTCAGTGGCTGCATGGAGACGGTACCTTCAGAGCTGGAGAGTACCGCTAATTAAAACAAGCCTGCTCGTATTCCCACCCACTGTTTGGCAGAGGTGTATCACTAATTACCTCTACACGAGGGCCCTGCATGTGTGGTGAAGCATGCCAGAAAAAAGTACATGCCAGGAGACTCATTTCTTCACCACAAAGTGAGGTTTGGTCTGCCATGATACCTCCATGCTGCTCCCCAGCTGGGGCAACCCTTCCTGACTGAATGCGTGTTTGGAGATTGTTTTACTACTCGTGTCTGCTGTGGCACAACTATGGGTTAAAAGTATCTTCTCCATCTAAATAAAACCCAGAGGAGCAAACACTTTAGTGTTTTATACTGCTGGTAGTAAATTAGGAAACCCATCAGGCACTGCTATGGAGCTATAAATGTAAAATCATGTGTGAACATTTGGTGTCACTTTCTAATTTTTCTCAGGTAGAGGAAGAATTTCACTGGAGCTATATTCAGACAAAAGCCGGAGAGTTTTTATATATATGTATCTTTTTTCACAGCTTGATGCTATAGCCAGAAAAGGCAGCTATCTTTGAAGCATGTGCAAGAGGAAGTCTCTCTGCACAGTTCACTATTGTGATGGCAGGATGCAAAGGAAGCACGCGAGGAGGGCTATAGCTGCTCTGATGTCATTGTCCCTCAGTCAACAACGCACACATGTCCTCAGATCAAGCTCCCAGCAAAGGCGCTTGCACATTAAGGCAGACTTTTAGGAAAGAGCATGTTGTTGCAGCCCTTGTTATCCTTCTCATAGCAGCCTTATCTTTGATATGTTGCCTGTGTAAATGCTAATGTGTGATATCCCAGGCAGACTATCACAATACAGAGGAAGTATACTGTCCTCTGCATTCACAGCCGTGCACGTGCATGGGGTGGGGTTTGGGTTTTGTTAGGGTCTTTTTTGTTTTGTTGGGTTTTTTACTTCAAACAATACTCGAGGTTCGGTTTTTTTCTCCCTGTGTTATCTTTACAAAGGGCTATTATTATCAGAGAGATATGTTTGTTTGCATAGAGGAATGTTTTGTGGCAGGATTTTTAAATCTGAATTTCCTGGTTTCATCTCATTTCTTGGTATTTTTAGGAACGAGTTTGAGCCATACTGTGCTAATTTCAGTCAGATGCTTTAACCACATATCAAGGGGTTTTTTCTCCAGTGTTGGAACTGGCGTTCACCATTTCATGGGAAAACAGCTCTCTTAAGAAAAATGTGACATCCTGATACATAAAGTCAGAAGTTCCAAATGGACTATCAGGCAACATTTATAGTCACTTATTTGCACAGATGGAGCATCACAATCAGTTAGGTATTTAATTGTGTGCTGGTCTCATTTATCTCCTTTTAGGTTTATGGGATGATCCTGACTTCATTCCTCTGGTTCTCCATCCATTTCAGCAGCAACCTGGACCGGAAAGGCAAATACATCCTGAGAGAGAGGTAGAAACCTGCTGCCTGGGCATCCCTACCAGGTAGAGCCAGGTCTTGGAGCAGGAAGATGTCTGAAGTCACCCACAAAATCTCCAGGGAAGGCTTTGCGTGGGGTCAAGTAGTGGGATATGTGTCATGTGTTTCCCCTTCCTGCACTATGAGCTGTCATGCATTTCCAAGCTGGTCAGAGCAGACAATGCTCTGTGGCAGAGCAGTCCCACACCTTCGTGGAAAACAGACAAGAACAGAAACATGCACCTGGGCTTGGAGCTGCAGATTGACTCGCTGGGGGACATATGGGCTGTAGCTCCACAAGCAGCACACGAAGAGCCCCTTGGGACAAAAATAGAGAGAAAAGCCCAGCAAAAATCATAGCGTTAAACCAAATTTTTCTTGCACTGTCATCTGAGCAGTTTCCTGTGACCCCCAAAGATGCAATGTTTCTAGGAAGATGGGTTTGGATCACAGCCCAGGACCGATCTTTTGCTATCAGCAAATACATGGACACAAAGTGTGTCATTGCTGATAGGAGATATGCTTTCCTAGCCTGGACACTCGTAATGATTGACTTTGGGCATGCTTCTGATCATGCTTGAGTATGTAGGCATCCAGTGACTGTCAACTGTTTTTCCCCTGTTTTCAAATATTGCCAGATTTACAGACCTTTTGGAGTAGATCAGGAAAAAAAAATCAGAAAGCTTTGAAACAAATGACTAGCATAAGGACATATTCCTCCTTGCTAATGCAATACACCATTATTTTTTAATTCTTAGGATTTAGTCAGCCTCCTAGAGCTTGATGCCACACTGATCTCACAGGGGCTTGTTCCACTTCCAGTCTTAGCACTGTGTTTATCTGGCTTCACTAACCCACTGCGCCGCTGTGCAATACAAAAGGACTTTGATATTACACATAGACGCAGGACTGAAGTTTAAATCTATAAGAGGACAGGACTGATCTCCAGCCAGGTCAAACAATACAAAGTCCAACTCCATGTCCTCTTTACATCACCTTATCAATAACAAACAGAAATGTAAAAAGCCTCAATCAACTGAAGAACTCGGCTCAGTCTAGCTCAAACGACAGCTCCCTGGTGTGTTTTGCCCTCGTTGCAAGCAGGCAGAGCTGCTTCTGAGCTGAAACCTGTCATTGCAATAGATCTAGCTCCTGCTGGAAAACCTGCTGTAAACTGTGTGATGATGTGAAATGTCTGTTGAACCAATAACAGCTTTCACTCCTCTCCTTCGATGTGTCTTTTAGCCATGAAAAACAGTAAGTAGCAATTGTTTATTGAGATAAATGTGGAAACCCCCGTGCTGATGTTCAGGACGGGTCCTGGCCCTCAAGCAGGGGCTGCTACACGTACAAGAACAGCAGTACAACCTACAGCACCTGGTTAGCATTTTAACATGGCACAAACCTCTTGCATTGGAAAGAATTTCATTTGGGGCATGGAAAGGGCTATCACTCCTCGTCCCACTCCCTTGGAACCAGCGGAGCTTCACCATTGGCTTCACTGGAAGCTAGCTCAAGTTCAAACCACTCCAGAGTATTACTCAAGCTACCTCCCGGCAGTCACCAACACGCTTCAGTCTAACAGGGGCTTAATGGTGACGTGTATTTGCCAACGTACCCACTTGGTAGCAGAGGAGAAAGATTCATTTATAGGTATTTATGTACTATTAAATATATTGCTCTCTGGGGCGAGACAATCTCCCTTGTGAGCTCCAGCTGCTATTGTCCAGGCCACTGCTATTGTTATTCCTCAGGCCAGCTGGCAGCTCGTGTGACTCATGGTAGCTTCAATAAAGATGAATTTCTTGCAAAAGGCCATCATTCCTTCTCTTTTTCTGCCGTGCATGAGGCTGCCTGCATTGCTTGGGGGGTTGCATCATGAAGAGCCCTCAGTAATTCTTTCAGTGCTGGGAAGAGATATTCCCCGGGCAGCTGGCGCTTGCCGGTCCCAGCAGCCAGCAAGCCTTAGCACCCAGAAGGAGAGGATGGCATTGGTCTTTTAGAGGAAAAGGAGCTGCTCATGAGCCTCATCCTACCCTTGGCCAGCTGCTGGAACAGCAGGCAGGCACTGCACGAGGAGTAACGCACACAGGGCCAGGAAAAAAGCTTAAGGACATGTTTAAGCAATAAAGCAGAGTACTTATATGAAAGAAATCTCTACAGTTTCGCTTTTTTAAACACTAGGTAGTCAGGTCTTGTCCACCACTCTGTATTGGCTGGACAACTGATGATGTTCTGCTATACCAAAAAACATTGGAGATTGAGCAAGTCAGTGGAGTCCCATGTTACTGGCGTGGTTTACCTGCTTAAGCCTCATCAACTACTAGGAAAGATCTCTGTTAAAACTTCACCACCAGGACTGCTAAAGCTTTAGGTGCTTTTTCCCGGGTCAAGTTTTAATATAAAGGGATGATTATGGACAGGGATAACGTGTATGTATATATATATATGACAAAGAAACCTGAAAGGCTCTTGTATCTCCCTCCCCCAGCTCTTGTTTCCCTTGAATCACTTGTGATCACTGAAACTTCACCAGAAGAAGCAGGCACCTTTCCAGCACTGACCAGATAGGTGTGCGTGTGTGTAGCTGCTGTTTTCACACCTCTGTAATGATTTCTGCTGCTTGTGGCAAGGATGAGAACATGACCTGCACCAAACCATCTCACAAGGGGATAATGCGCCCAGAGAGTCATCATTTCTTCTTCCCAACAAGCAGCAGATTGGAAGCACGCAATTTCTTGTCCTGAGGAGCTGGAAGTTCCCTTTCTTCCTCTGAATGCCAACCATGGGGTTTAGGGAATTTTTTTGGTACAAAGTACTCCAACAAACTATAATTACAAAAAAGCAAACTTTGTTCTGTATGTATGTGCTGGCCATCTCGTAATCTTTATTCCCATTTCACCTGCTGCTGGAGTTCCCCTGCAAAAAGCAGCACCTTTAGTGAGCAGGTAGCAGAGCGGTGCCTGGCCGGACATGCTCTTCTACCAGAGCTCGAGCTGTGTGTAGCAGCATGGGCTCCTGCTGCCCTGTGATGGCATCCTGCTGTCATTTTCAGGAGCAGGTCAGAGTGTACCTTCAACTCCACAGTTTTTAGAAACCTGTTGCAGAAAAAGCACAGTGTTACCATTTGGTTCACAGTCATAGAAATGGCAGCACCAGGAATGGCTGGATGGAAGCTGTGAATCATTGAGCAGGTTTTTTTACACCTGTGCTAACAAAAAAATCCCTGTCCTGCAGTCAATGTGCTTGCACTTACCAGTTCCTAATTTGCTGGTCACTAGGGACAAATTACACCTCTTGTGCAACCAGAACAAAACCCCAGGAACTTATTTGTAAGTGCTGCTGAGATTTACCCAGTATTGAGAAGAGCAAGAGAGAGCTTTTGTCAGGATAAGAGCATGGAATTGAGCAGTGGGGATGCAAAGCCAGCAGCTGGGCTAGGAAACACCTGCAGACCCAGGGCCTGCACAAGGGGAAGCTGGTTGTTATAAGTGTGTCAGCACTCAGACTCTGATAGGAAAGAAATCCTTATTTATGTAGGCATAGGCAAGAGAAAAAAAAAAAAAAAAAAAAAAGAGAGACCAAAGGTGCAAAGTTCAATATTTAATTGTGAATTGGCTCCAATTAATTGTCAAGTAAGCTCCAGCAATTATCAATTAGTTCCGTTAAGGTCACCAAATTGTAGTTTGGCTTCTCTATGGGTATGAGTTAGTTTGTGTTCATGTGTTACCCTTTTCCTTTTATTTTAGGTAAAACCCTAGCTCTATCTGAGGACATGGGCAGAGGGAGCAACCTAAGGCCAGGCAATTACCTATGGGGCTGGGGAACAGCAGCCCTTTGTGCTGCTCCGTCCTTCGCTGCCCATGCACCACTCAGGTCCTGCTCTGCCGGCGTGAGCATTAATTTCACCTGAGGCTTTACATGGGGCTCACCACGTGCCTGTGGGTGGCCTAACCACAGCTTGCTATCCAGCCAGGGGACCTTTCCCAGTGCCTGCTCCGAGGGCAGCAGATGCTGTTGTTTGATGTACTTCTCAGACAGAACTGCAGGTGATCAGGGAGCAGGTTTGCACAGCAGCCGAGGATGCTCAGTGCTTCTGCAAATTGGGTTTTTCAGTACCGAGAAAAAATATCTGAGGAGCTCACAGCACTTGTGAAAAGCACAGGTCAAGCAATTTACTGACTCTCTAGAGGGATGTGGTGGTGATGAGAGTGGGAATCTTTCAGCCTCATGGTGCTCTGGCTTGGCTCCAAAATGTTCTGCTATTTCCTGCCCTTATTGACTCTGTGTTTGCCAGTTCCCACCGCCAGCAAAATACCACTTCCTCATGCAACAACCCCTTTGTTGTCCCTAAATAAGGGTTCTTCATCCAGTGTCCAAAAAACCAATTAACAGACCAAGTTGAGATATTTGTCTTTATTTCAATTTTGCAGAATCAGGTGTCAGGCATTTAACAATAGCCAGCACAGCACACATTTCTGACAGTCCAATATCTATACACCTGATACACCTGATTGGTGAGCTACAGTTTCTTTACCATCCCCCATCATACATATGCATTCAAGTTAATGTTTTAAACATTTTGGGAGATCCCCTTACTTAGCGTGCTCATTATTTACAAGGGGGTGTGCATTTTAGTATTATAATCTCCTAAGGTTCCTCTTGGGCACACTCTCATCTAGACTCCATTGCGAAGTATAGGCATCTTGTCATCCTGTACTTAGACCAGAGACCAGGACTGTACTCACTCCATGAGCCTTGGTTGCCTTCAGTAAACTCTCAATGTGGTAATCCTTCTACAGTTCAATTTCTTTGATGTAAGTTTTGGTTAATTGTTTCTACATCCAGTCCAGGTGGATGTGCAAGGACACAACTAAGTTTAATTGTTTCTACATCTAGTCCAGGTGCAAAAGGGCCAATAAAGTTTTGATTTCAGGAGTTTAGCTAAGGTTCAATCAAAGTTCTATTGCAATTTTATACAAAGCGCTTATGTAACTTTTTAACCATGTTCTTTTGACATCACCTTTGCCATGCAACTCTGATTCACGCCTGCAGCGAGCTCCCAGAGGAGATACTGCTGAGCAAGTCCTTCCGAAGCCTTGTAAGTTGGCAAATTTGGGTGGACCTTTGCAGTCCTGGGGTGGTAAGGAACCCATCCCCTGCCAAGGTAAAGCTGCATTTCTGAGCCGCAGAAGTATGAAATATTTTTCAAAGAAATAGTTGGTAGACAATTTTTTTTTAGCCATGCCCAAAAGCAGTGCATTTGCAAAAGCAGCTGGCTATAATTTTCCTTTAGACATGCAGCCAGAGGTGGTAGATGCTCCACGCAGGAGATCTCCGCCAGCATAGCTGAAGGTGAGTAAGGTCAGAAGCTGCTTTGAATACATGGTCAGATCACACATGCCCTAAAACTTTCACATGAAGTGTCATTGCAGTTCTCT
This sequence comes from Limosa lapponica baueri, assembly GCA_002844005.1. Lineage (NCBI taxonomy): Eukaryota > Metazoa > Chordata > Aves > Charadriiformes > Scolopacidae > Limosa > Limosa lapponica. Next base: position 2,571,314 of record KZ505641.1, on the reverse strand, counting down.
CTTTTAGTAAAATACTATATTGGGGTGAAAAGGGATTTTTTTCTTAACTGTGTATTTCCTCTTCTGAGAGTCTGAGCAACCAGCGGTGAGCATCAACCCCATCCCCTGGGAGACGTAGCACCGGGTGGGTCGGTGGGGGAGAGCATGGGAGCAAGGAGGGGGAGCCCTGGAGCAGCCTCAGAGGCCGTTTTGGAAAAACACACGTGGTGCATGTTTTGCAGCTTTGGCCATAGCTGCCAAACCTGTGACCGGTTGCAGGCCTGCCAGTGAGGCTGCTCCACTCGCTGCCGTGCTGTTCCTCTCACCCCCAGCACAGATCCAGTGGTATCTTTAGTCACCCACGTTTTGGGGGTCCATCAAACAAATTAATGCCTGGAAGCAATCTGCATTTCTACCCCTGCCAGGAAAAAAACCTGTCTCTTTATCTGGAAGAGATACAGGGCGGTTGCTCAGCTTGTGAGGAATCGGCACATCTTGGGAAAAATACTTTCAGCTGAGCCCAGAGGTGCCCACCCACAGCTAATACCCTCCTGTCTACCAGATGCTATTCCCTTAGACTCCAGCAAGTGAAAAGGAAAGGTCCTTCCTGGCATTTTTGCCAGGAAGAAGCATTTCCCTGCGTTGCTCTCCCTGGAGTCGCTGGCAGCCAGCTAGCCGGGTTGTTTATGTTGTCCCAAGGCAAGATCCCCCTTCTCTCCCCTCAGCATCACTGAGTGCTATTGTTTAACCCCCGTGTGCACCAGCTTGCTCACGGATGTGCTTGCTTTCTTTTTAGCCCCGTTACATCAGCAATAATCTATTCCAGTCTTTATTCACCTACTAATGAATTATACATTGATTATACAACAGAAGCTCTCTGCATCGATGGGCTGGGCTCCTGCTCTCCCACATGGCACCTCACGAAGTGCAGCTAAGCCCAGCTGCGGCTCGGCCCTCTCTAATGCCCTGAGAAAAATGAATGTTCACTTCCTGGGCTCGTGAGCAGCAGAGCATGAGCTGAGAAGAGGGACTGTCTGGGCTGGATGGGGAAATCCACTCGGGTTTGCTGTGCCTCTGCCACAGCTCTGGCAGGAGACAATGCTGCTCTTCCCTACCGCCTCCCCCCCTTTTCCTCCTCTTCTTTATATAACCTGACCCATCACCATAGATACGTTGACATAAATATTTAAAGATGGCAGAGAGACAGACCACGCAGACGGGAACCATTTGTTGAGTTTATTAGAAACAGAAACTTCAGGCGCAGCTACAGGTCTCTGCTTGCCGTATCCCCAACAAAGGCTGCGAGGCAAACGTGACCCCCCCTAGGCTATCATGGTGCTTTGGCTGAATTTGCAGAGCTGGGCACAGGGATTTTCAGGTAAGCAGGGACCAGCTGCTCCCATGGGGGCACAGAAAAGATATTCTGGAGATGTCACCTTAGATACATGGATGAGACTGTTAATGTTGGTTTTTCTACTCAAGATGAAGGCATTGGCTGGCTCCCCGGGGATGCAGGTGGGCCTCTCCTGAGGCGATGGAGCTCCATCTTCCCACTGCCATAGGCCAGTCCATGCCCTGCAGCTTGCCTTTGCTCAGTCCCTGTCTTGAAAAACAGTATTATGGGATGTTGGCTGCCTAGGAAGTTATTCCTATGCACTCTGGGACTATTAGCCTTCCACAGGATGAATTTCTGAGCTTCTTTTCATGTATCTCCAAAATGTCCTATTTAAAGATTTTTGGTGATGCTGTTGTTTCTTGGGGGTTTTTCTATCACCACAGGTAAACTGGAAATCCAGGCTATTTCTGCCATATTTTCCACAGAAAATAAGATGTGTTGGTTAAAAGCTAACTAGGTAGGACCTCCCCTGCAAAATTAGTGCGTTTTATTCCCGCGGTTTGTCTTTATTTTTTGCCCTGGCTGTGAGGAGGGCAGGGGGATTGCCACACAAACCCAAGCCACGCAGCCAGAGTAGCACATCAGCAGCCATCCTGCGGTTCCCAGTGAATGGGGGACTCCCATCTGCTCCCCCAGTTCTCCTAGACCCCAGATGTTAGGTGTTTAGAGCCTGCCTTGATGCTAATCACTTCATACTGTGGTTGCCAGCTCTCTAGGCATGTGTATGAGGTGAGAAGGATGCAGGTCTGTCCTCTCCCCTCATCCCCTACATCGCTTTTTATTAAACACAAGTGTTTTTTAAGGTGGAACTGCTGGAAGGTTGGCGGGCATCTCCCTGCGAGAAGCAGGCTCAAAGTCCCACGGACTGGGCTCGCTGAGTCCTGCTGGTAAGGGATAGTGGCTAAACCCAGGGCTGGGAGGCAGCTCGAGCTGAATCTGCTCTAACAAACATACGACTCTATGTGAGTCATACCCGTAGATGTTAGCCATGCCAAAACCCACAAGTGTGACACTGACTTTTATAAACAGGTTCACAAAAAAACAACCAACCAACCAACCAACCAACAACCCAAGCCCAGCAGACAGAGGAAAAACACTGCAAGCATCTCCTCTCTCTGCTGCTTCACTCTGCCTGCAAACCTAATTGCAAAAGCAATTCAAATGGCCTCTCGGGGACAGGGTTGGTTTTTTTTATTTGGGGGCTTTTTTAAAATCTTTTTTGGAGTTTGCTTTTTTTCTTTCAGTCATGTGAGGCTTAGGAGGTTGGTTGCTTCTTCACAGACCTGCCTGCAGCTGGCTGCTCTGTAAATGACTATGGGCGCACCACTGAGCACTCAAACCGAGCCCATCCTCCTAAAGAGGGAAGTCATCAGCCCTATTCATAGCGCTTACACTCAATACCGGCATGTGACACCGACACATGAACTGAATTTGTGTAAATTAGTTTTACTTATTTATACGGCAGCATTTTCTAAAGAGCTGATCAAGCTGCTGAGAGTCTTTGAAACGCAGTTTTGGTACTTTATGGACTGTACAGCAAGTAATACAGCATGACAAATGACTAGACAACATCTGAAAGTACACGTAATCTTGTGAAACACTGTATGTTATCTTGACACTGCCATGGTTGTGGATTTTTTCTTCCTGTAACTTAATGTCAAAGTTTTCAAATGTACTCAGCTGAGCTGCTTAAAAAAAACCCAAACCAAAAAATATTTGGATAAAGCTTGAAATCCTTTTCCACTTCCAAGTTTTGGAGATGTCTTTCTTAGTATGGCCAGATGGGTGAACCCAGCTTAGATTGTAACTGGGAGCTACTCGATGCAGGAGATGGCGGGGCTATGCCCCTGCTCCCCCTGCCAGAGCCACATCTGTACTTGAGCCCTGGACAGCACGTGGCTCCATCGCAGCCTGAAGGAAGGTCCCAGAAATCGGACTGAAAAGCATTTATTTCTTTTTCCTTTTTTTTTTTTTTCACTTCCCAACAGAAGAGGAAAAAAAGCAAATCAGAAAGCGAGAAAAGAAAAGCCACAGTGACCAAAAAAAGAAAAAAAAAAGCAATCCTGGCTCCCTAGAAGTAGTTTCAATGCCAAATTTCTGGCAGTGATTGCAGCTGGGGTTGCCAGCCCTCCAGTGCACAAAAGTTGATTTGAGAGTTGTTTTCCTTCATAGCCAGCAGGGCTGCTGCTGCTGCTGAAGGCCTTATCGGTTTGCAGCTGGTTCCTTCATCTCCCTCACAGATTCTCCAAGCAGCACCTCTTAGAGTTTTTCTGGAAACAGCCGGCTAAGTAGATACGAGAGGCTTCTTGCCTCATGTACCCTCCTGTCTTCAACCTCTCTGGTTGGAGTGTGGGGACGTATTTTTGTTTAAATATTTATAGCTGGAAAGGACGAAGGTGTGGGAAAAAAGATGTGTGGGATGCCATGATGTAGCAAGAGAGCATCTTCAAGGTCCTGCCATTGTCCTTTGGGTTGACGAGCAGGAGCCACACAGGATTACAGCTATTGCTGTAACCAGATGGGTCGTACTGATAATTTGGGATAGCAGTTACATGCATAAATAACCTTGCAAACCTCCAGCTTTGTTGGTAAGGCTGGATGAGTGAATGTGGCTTAGAGACAAAGGGTTTATGCATCCATGACAAGCCCACAATCAGGGACGTACTTAGCATAAGTAATTGGGAATGGGGCCAACTTCTATTCATCCCCTGTCCCCACCACCATGGAGCCCTGTGGGCTGTTACTGAGAGGCAAAGAAGGGTCTGATGAACAGGACGGAACCTTAGACCAACTCATCCCTGAGGGCAGCAGGATGATTTTGGAACAAGTTGACTCATTTTCAGCATCCATGTGTAGGAAATGTGTGCTTACCGAACAGCACATTTCTGCTTATGGGATGCATGGCAGGGAAGACTTTTCTGCTTATGGGATGCATGGCAGGGAAGACTCCATCAAGTGTGAAAATTTTGGGCTCAGAAGCTGCCCCCTGAAATGCTTTCACTAGCAGAAAGTGCCCAGCCAGAAATAGGGCAGGCTTCCATGGACAATGCTGCAGGTGGGTGCCAAGTTCACATTTAGCATGGTGAGGTCCCAGCCTTTGCTGGAACTGCTGGCTGCTGCCTTTACCAGAAATCCTCTTACACTCTGATTATGTGACTTACTGTCCTGCCCCTAGAAGCAGTGAATGAGCTTGCTGGAAGCATAATGTGGGGTGGGAGCAATTGATATTTCTAGGGATAACCAAGTGGGCCAAAGTGGTGTTTGGCCAAAAGATTGGGAAATTTCATCGTGCTTCTGTTGCACAGCTTTGAGGTTTTTTAAACTACAATTTAACTAAAGTTTCCAAGCCATAATATGAGGCTTAACTTGAACTGTGGACACATGTGACCCAAATCATTTTGGTGGGCAGACCTGAAGCCCCCCAGATGCTCATGCAACACAATAACTGAGGGAAAACATCCTTAGTTGTTCTGCTGAACTTGATGCAATTGCTTGCAGCAATAAAGCAACAAGCTTAGGCAAAAAGGGTTTGGCAGCTCAGAGCTTAGGATAAAATAGGAGGGGGAAACAAATGAGGAAATGCTTCTCTGAATTTCAGACTGTGAGTTGTAATGTAAAAATCCTTTTTGCCCCTTTTTTTGGGGGGGGGGTGGGGGTCCCTCATGGATGCACCCTAAAACTTCTGTACATAGAAATACAAATCCTCTCGCATCCCACACCTGTTCACAGCAGTTTCTCCCTGCACCGATTCGCAGCAATTTGTACGCCCATCCAGGGCTGTCTGGTGAGGTTCAGAGAACAGCGGTGAGGTTTAAAAGAGATAGGTTTAAGAGATAACGGTACTACAGCCCCTCAACAACCCTCCTTGTGGTTGCCACTTGCATGTAGGAAATGCTTTGTTGTGAGCTGTGCCTGGTGAGTGGGGAAAAAACGAAAAAAAGGGGAAAATAAACAAACACAAACATAAAAAAAAGAGAAAAAAGGAAAAAAGGAGAAGATAAACAAACACAATTATGATAAAAAAGGAAAAAGGAAAAAAGAAAAAAGATAAAACAAAAAGATAAAAGAGAAAAAATAAAAAAGGAAAAAGAAAGAAGAAAAAAGAAAAAAGGAAAAGAGAAGGAAGAAGAAAGAAGAAAAGGGGGAAGAGACATGAAAAAAGAAGAAAGAAAAAA
>KZ505641.1:2539772-2565447 GCA_002844005.1 Limosa lapponica baueri | reverse complement strand
TGGGGGTGGAAGGCTGCACCAAGTGCATCAAATACCTCCTCTTCGTCTTCAACTTCATTTTCTGGGTGAGCCGCAGGGCAGCGCGGGGGTCCGCGTCTGGGGGGGGGAAGGGGGAGCTGAGCCACCCCAGTGCTTGAAATAACGGGGCTCCAATATGGCTCGTCTGCCCGCGCCTGGTTTTAACCTCTTCTTCCCCCCCCCCCTCCGCGCAGCGTTAAGACCCGCTGCCTGGGATATGCCTTAGGGGTTGCTTTTTTTAGGGAGGGGGAAGGGGGTAGTGTCTGCTTATCCTTTGCTTTATTTTTATGCGTGCCTATGTATATTTATTTATTTGCACATGCATATCTATTTATATATATATCTTGTATATCGATAGATAGATAGATGTTTATAGGCATCCTTTCCGAGCGGAAGAGCGGGGGGTGCCTTGCTCTCGCTCGGGGGTGCCGAGCTAGGGTGGGGCGGGGGCCGCAGCGGGTCGGGGTCCCCTCCGGGGGCTGCTGCTCCCGAACCCCCTGTTGCTGGGGGTCTCGCTTGGAACAGCGGCGTTTCTCAGCCAGCCAGGGAGGGAGGGATGGAAGGAGGGAGGGAGGGAGGGAGAGATGCTGCCAGGCGGAGGGAGGAGAGACGCTGGCCCAGCCGCCCACCGCAGAGGAGCCGGAGAGGAGAGGGTGGCGAAAAAATATATGGGTGATCGGGGCTAGTTTCGCTCTTGGGGTGCGCATGGGGCTCGATGGCCCTGGAACTGTGTCGGGACCCAGGCTCAACACCCGCATTTGCGTCGTGCCAGAGCTGGGGACCACCGTCTCTGCTGCCTGGGAAGTTATTTTAGGATGCAAATTTTACCCAGGCTGGAGAGGTTGTGTCTCCTGAGAAAGTTTGTCATGAAATAATCTATCCAGACAAGCGGCTAATAGAGCAAAAAGCAGCGTACCCTGGTTTCCCTGCAAACCAGGTTTGTCCCGGTTAGAAACACCCTCCGGCAGCGAGGGGCTGGGGTGGCGAGAAACGCTCTCTCCCCACTCCTGTGCCTGGGAGAGACGAAATGTGCCCAAGCAGGCTGCTTTTTTTTTAATTGTTATTTTATTTTTCAAATAGGCTGTTTTGCATTCCCCAAAATGCTGTTTTTCTCACAAGCAAGCCCAGCCCCTCCCCTGGGAGGCAAGGCACCACTTGCTGAGCTCTGGCTGCGTGGTCAGGATGCCCCCCTTGTCCAACACCCTGCTCTGCTGACAAGGAGTTTGGAGGTTTTCTTGATGTTTTCTTGCAGCAGCAAATGCAGCAAGGAGGGCTGGAGAGGTGGGGAGAGGAGCAATGCCTTCCAGAGACAGCTTGGCCTCAACACCAGGAGCCTCCACCTGCTGCCTTCTCCCTGGGGCTGCACGGTGAAGTTCTTGGGAGGGTCTCCACCACTGGGAGGTGTAGGGCGTACTGCTGCATGGGAGTGAGGGCTGTCAAATCCGGCCTGATTTCAGGCCTTTTCGCCTTGTTTCTGGGTATAACGCTGACCAAGGGAGAGATGAGGAGCTGTGACGACAGTGGTGTTAATTGATACCTGATGCTGATACCTGATGCGTGACCGGCTGCAGGATGAACATGGGACAGTCCTGGGGTATTTTTTTTTTAACCTCTTCCTCCACCCTTAAAATGGCAAGATGGAGGCGGGTAGGCTCTTCTGTGAAGTGTTGTTCCTTCCGAGTTACCGTGCTTGTCCTGGGGCTTTTTCTTCTCTTCTGGTCCTAATTTCCTGCAATTCTTGTCGCTGAAGCTGCTGGGTGTGGATGTGAGGGAGGAAGGGTCTCCTGGGCGGCAGGAAGGATGCAGGGGGGCTATACGCAGCTGCTGCTCCTGAGCAAGCTCGCTCGCTCACCCCAGTGTGCGTTTGCAAAACAGTTTATCTTTTATAAATAGGCATTTTGCTCTCAAGAGGAATAGCCCATCCATTTGGTTTCCCTGTTAGGATTTGTGATGCCTTACCATACCCCTTGGAGGGAGCCTGGTGCCTACTCCTGGTGAGGACTGGGGGGGATGCTCTAGTTCCTCCCAAGGAGCGGTGCTTGTGAGCCGGGACCCACCGGCTCCCCAAAACACCTCCCAGTGCTGGGCTGGCGTGCGGCTGGGCTTTGTTAGAATTAACGATGCTTTCTGGAAGGCTGGCCAGATGAAGGGTGGTTGAACACTGGTCTTGCGGTTTTCAAGCCCTTTTGTGTTGTTTTTTAAACCAGTAGTCAAGGGGAATTCTAGGTTTACCACCGTGCAAAGGCGATTAGCAGACAACCTTGCATGCCCAGCTGGGGAGAGATGCCTTAGTCGCCACCAAAGTGCAGAGGTCCGTTTTATGGGGTGGCATTTAAAGGCTGAAAGTGGTGCTGAGCACCCTTGCTGCAGGGTGACTGTTGTCAGCACCCCAGCTCTGACCCCGGGGAGGTGCCAGGTGAGGCCCTCGCAGCCCTGTGGTCCTGCCAGCTGGTTAGCATGCAAGAGCTGCTGGGCTCCTCGTGCTTATTTGCTTACCAATTGCTTTGTGCCCAGCCGAGGTCGGGTGCTGTTAATGAAAACAAGCAGGAGACAGAGCCCAAAGTTTGGCAGGCTCTGCATCGTGCTGCACGGGAGCTTGCTCCGGCGCCTGAGAGGAGGAAAGGAAGCAATTCTCCGCAGTAACGGTGTTAACAAATAAGAAGGGAACTCCGATAACTTTTTTAAGTAGCCCTGCTGTCCTGCCGGAGTCTAAATAAACTGACACCCCTTTGGCTTCCCCACCTCCTTCCTTCCCCTGGCGGTGCAGGGGGAGTTTTACAAAGCTGCTGTGTTGAAAAGCAAAAGGAAAAGGTGGCCCTGCTGCCAGCTCCCTGGTGCGCCTTGGCAGCCCTCTCTGCCTGAGGTGTTTTGGTTTTATTTTATTTTTTGGGGTGGTTTTTCCTTTGCATGTGCATTTTTTTAGAAGAAGGTGCCAGGGTTATGTGCTCAGTCCAGGGTGGCTCTCAAGGAGGGAGCAGTGGCTGCTGCATGGACCACACGTACAAGCGGGTGCCCACCCTGCAAGAGGAAGGGTCCCCACATGTTTCACGGTGGCATTGGCTGACTGAAGTGGTGGAGGAGGCCACAGGCAGCACCTGGGGACCTCACCTGGTTACTAAAACACAGGGCTGGTGAGACGAAAGCTTTTCTGTGCTGCAAACTTGCCCTGAAACTGTGGGGTGGCCGGTGGCAAGGGGATGCTCCCAGGGGAGGGATTCTTTGTCAGGGAGTGGAGCGATAGGACGAGGGGTAACAGTTTTAAACTGAAAGACTGGAGATTTAGATTAGATATTAGGAAGAAATTATTTGCTGCGAGGGTGGTGAGACACTGGAACAGGTTACCCAGAAAAGTTGTGGATGCCCAATCCCTGGAGATGTTCAGGCCAGGCTGGATGGGGCTTTGAGCAAGCTGGTCTAGTGGGAGGTGTCCCTGCCCATGGCAGGGGGGACTGGAACAAGATGATCTTTAATGTCCTTTCCAACCTAAACCATTCTATGATTCCCTGCCCTGTGAGAGGGAGCAGTAGCCGTACCTGTTACTGGGTGGTTTTGGTGGTGTGGTGGGCAGTCCCAGCTCACCCTTCAGCCCAAAGCGGGGCTGGACTGGGCACATAGTGGGGTGGAGCTGCTCCTCCATCCCACTCTCAGTAGTCGGCTGGACTTCAACTGCTCTCCTGGATTATCCCAATCTGATAGCAGAGCTCAGTGTATGGGCCTGGACTGACCATTGCTGCAAAGAGTCTCTGGAGAGGCCGAAGGAAGCCAGAGAGCTATTTTAAAATGTATTTAAACATGACCAAGGAGAAATTGGCTTGCTTGGAGAAGGATCTCCCAGCTTATTAGCTAACACAGACCATGGCAGCCTTCCAAGTCTAGAGCGCTGCTGACTGCCCTACCAGAGAGGTGTCTAATTAAAAGGAAGAGCTTGCTCCTAATGCCATTTTCCAGGCACTGTGTAACTCTTTCTCTTGCTTGTGTTGAGCAAGCGAGAGTGGTGCAGTTGGGGTGCAAAGGGGACGAAGGGCAAGAGCAGAGAGAAGGCGGAAGTGAAAGTCTGTCTCAACAGTGATCGAAAGGGAAGGAGTGGTGGAGTTGAGTATTTTCTTGTGCGACACTGGAAAATCTGTCTGCTGTCCCCTGGAGTCCACAAAGTGCATACAAAGATATTTGGCTTTGGTGATGAGAGGTGACAGTGGACAGAGGTGGCAGCTCTCTGTGGTGGTGGTCCCACAGTGGCAACTCTGCTGAGTGGCTCATGACCCTCCTGATGCGACGAGGGAGGTGGCTGGGTACCGCTGTTCTTGGGTTTAAAGGCAGAATGGAAGAGCTGGTGATTTGTGTGGCGCGCAGCTCTGAAGCACGGGTTTGAAATAACTCTCTGGACTAAGAAAGCAGTTTGCATGTTGCTGTGGGTGCAGGCTTGCGCTGAGCTGCTGAAATGCTATTAGTGATAGCAGCTGGCGGGCTGCGGAGCGCGGGGTTTGCTTTGGTTACTGGTCTCCCTCGGAATGGCAGAGAGCCTTGCGAGCAGCAAGGATGTGATGCTGGCCCAGCATCTTCCACAGATTCTGGGTTCAGTATCCTGGAACAACAGGCAAGATATTTCCACTTATGTTTGACCCTGCAGCTATTTAGTGCCTGTCTTTGAAGGGCAAGGGAGAGGTTTTCTTAGTAGGCTCAGTACCTGGACCTAAGTTTTCTTGCTGATGGCTCTCTGGGATGTGTTTCTGGGATCTCTGTCAAGTGAACGCAGTCCTGCCATCACCTATGAAACTTCTTCTGAAGTCTGTATGCAGAAGGTTACTTAAGCAGGTCTTTTAAAGAGACCGATGCCTTGCCTTGTGGGGGTACCCGATTTCAGCAGGGAGGGAACATCACTGGTGGCTGGAGAGGGGATTGCTCTGTTTTCCTGAGGTGGTTCTTCTATCCACCAGCATAATGCTTATCTCCTGCAAGAACATTAACCAACGTACAAAGCCTTGAGAAACACTTTGATGTTGTACTGTACAAGTGCCTTTCATTGTATTATTAAAAAGGGAGAGCATTTGTGTTACGGTTGTAGTTAAATGCTTATGTATGGGGCCAAATTAATTTTAAAGCAATATCTGAAATTGTTTTCCTCTCCGCTGAGGACGATTAAAACCTGTTGGTAGATATCAACATATAGTGATACTTCTATCCGCAGCAGGGATCAGCAGCATGTAGGCTCGGTGCTTCCCATCAGAGGACCCAGGGCCTGGATGTTGATACTGGGTTCCTGCTCTCCTCCCATCCATCAAGCTTTATTTGGCCTCTGGCGTGCTGCTCCTCTGGGAGTGTTCCTCTGGAGCTTGTTTTGAAAAGCCCTGCAGTGTTGTGGGGCTGGTAACTATAGGCACCAGTGGAGAATTTCGCCCCGGCCGGCAGCTCTATTAATAGCGGCTGCTGGAAGGTGGCGGCGGCTGCGCTGCTGGGAGCGGAGCAGGGGCTGCAGGCTGCCTTCCTCCTCCTCCTGCCTGCAGAGCACGGGGCTCTTCCCAAATGCCCTGCCAGCAATTCCTGGGAAGAACTTGCCTGCAAACTTTCAGCCTGAGCTTTGGGGAAAGACCTTGCCTGTGCTTTCCAAGAAGAGTCCTGTCTGTCGCTGCGGTTTGCGAGTGCCTGCGCTGAGCTTGACTTTTATAGAGCTCAGAAGAAAGCTTTTACATCACGCAGCTGTCAACCTGCAACCGCGTTTGTCTGATTTCAGTCACTTCCCCTACCCACACCCTTCCCCAAAAAGTCTTGCAGGGGGGTCCCTGATGTGTTGGTGCTCTGGGGCATCCCACAGTGCACCCCAACAAGCAGCGCAGGGGCAATCTGCAGCGCTTCTCACCTTAAAATTTTAAGTGAATTTTTGGTGCGAAGTCCTGCCATGGTAACATGAAGACCGTTGCAGCATCAGATCAAGTTCCCAGGTTTGTGAGCTGCTGTGCAGCTCTCAGCCCCCTGCTGCACCCCAAGCCCTTTCAGCACTTCCGTGAGGTGCATCTATTTGCAGTAGAAAAGAAATTCAACTTCTGCTTTCCAGGAAGCGAGGTGCAGGGCACAGGCAGGCTCAGCGCTGGCTGTATGTGTGTGTCTGCCACCAACGGTCATGTCCTCCTCTCCTGCCCACCTCAGTCCTTGTGCCGAACCTGTAAGGTCCTAGCATGCATCTTGCAAAGGCTTTTATTGCCCTTCCAAAGGTAATTTCCGTCAAGTTACCAATTTCTATCTCCTCGTTTTTTTCCCCATGCATGCTAGGTGCAGTGACAAAGTGATGTTTCATTATTTGTGCTGCATGTAATGGAGAACATGGTACCTGCTGCTCCACCTGGAGACTAACAAATGATGTGGGAGCAAAGCGTTCAACCCCAGATTAGCAGTTCATTCCTGGCTGTGCAAGGGGCTTCTTGCATGGCAAGATGTTTCAGCCTTGGCAAGCCATTTCATCCATCTGCACCCTGGTTCCCCACACCTAAAAGAAGGGGGATCCAGTTTTGCTCCATCTCAAGCTGCTTTGCAGATTGTGCTGGAGATGAGCAGTGGGGAGCCCCAGTTGGGCTCCCTGAGTGGAGTCTGGGTGCTGTCCTCACAAAGGGCTCAGCTTCCAGGCAGGTGGAAGGGAAGCCGCAAGCCTGTGCAGAGTTGAAAACATGTTAAAAATCTCTTAATCGTGTACCTGAATCATAAAATGACTAAAATCCGTTCCGCTTTCTTGGCAGCATCTTGCTTCTTGTTAATAACTGTGGTATTTCACTGGCATCGTGGTGCGGGCTCCACCGGCGGCGTTTTTGCAGCAAGGCAGGAACTTCTCTTGGCTCTTGGGTTCCTGCAGGGTGGGAAGCTGCGTCCCGGCAGCAGGACCGGCCGTGGCCACGGGAAGCGGTGCTGCTAAAAATACAGCATTGTGAAACTGCTGGCACCTCCACTTTCCTCCTCTGCCGGCTTGAGCTGCAGGATGTCTGCTTCATGCCTGGCAAGCCACCCTATAGCCAGAGCTTCTTCCTTCTCTTCCTCCTCCTCCTCCCCACCAGGAAACCTGTTTTGGAGAGGGGAGTAGAGAAGGGAGCAGGATGGAAAGGACTCGGGGCAGATGAAGAGAGCAGGGGGTGATGCATGTCCTGGAGTACCCCAGTGTCTGGGGAGCAGTTGGCTGTGGGGTGCCCCACATTAAAGAGGAGAAGGGGGCCATACCTTGCACCCCTAAATCATGGGAATTTCTCAGGGAGGGGTGACTGAGCTGTGAAAGATGGACTTGTTCCCTTGCCCCACCGCTGGATCTGGGAAATTTTTAGGGCACTATCCAGGAGGGACCCTCCATTATGTGCAAAGTGGATGAGGCAGCAAACTGGGCTGCCCGCCATTATCGTGATGCTCACACGGTGATAGCTCATCATGTGGGGTGCCATCCTGTCACCTCTCAGAGGGCTGGGGGGCTGCTTTTGTCCTCCCCTGGGCAGCATCCAATGGGGGCTTTGTCTGGCCGTGCCAAGTGGGAATGGCGTCCCTGTGAAAAGCAAGCCTTGGGCAGGCAGGATCCAGCTGGAAAAGTCTGGCTGTCTGTGGAAGAAGCAATAAATCTCTGGAAGCTGGAAAATAGCAGTCAAGAGGAAACGCCGGATCCTGCTGCGCCACCTCTGCTGTGCCGGCAAGCTGCTCAGGGTTCCATCTCCAGGGCCAGCCCTGTGATGCAGCGGAGATCCTGTGCCCTGGACGGGGTACCCTTCTAGGCTCATGATGGATTTTTGGAGGGGCAGGAAAGACGGAGGAGGTGTTATTTTCATCAAGGGGTCGTTTTCATTTGGGGTTTGGGGGATATGTCTGTAGGATTTTATTTTAATTTTTTTTTTTTTTAAACAAAGGCATAGAAAAGTGCAGGTTGGGGAAGGCAGCAGAATGAGAGCTTAAAACATTCCAGAGCAAAGGAAAGTGCAAGGCTGTAAAAGTAGGCAGGGAAGTTAGTAGTTCTTAAAACGCTGGTAAGTAATCTGGGTGCCCCGAGCTGGAGTCTGAGCAGTTGCGTGTTTCAGCGGCGTCCACCTCTGCAGGTGCCTTTGGGGGAGCAGCCAGCTGGAGGGGTTTGGCTTGTGGAAAACAGATCTAAGGGCGATGCAGTGCTGGTGTGGCTGAAGCTGCAGCTTTTAAATTATTGTTTTCGTTAAAGCAGATCCCAAAAATTTAAGTGGGGAGCTGTTCTGGGCACTGGGGGTATATCTGCAATGAGTGACAGCCCCAGCCTCTGAGACATTGCCATCTGACTAGCTGGGCAAGCACAGAGCAATGAGGTAGCCTGCACGAGATCATGGATGCTTAAGCGGGGAGGGGTTGGGAGGGTGGAAAAAGAGATATTTAATGTATAAGGATACGCAGCCTGGAGACCAGCGTGATGCCGCCATCAGTGGTTGGAGCTCTTCTGGCTCTTGACTCAGCAAAGAGCAGCGACTTTAGGACGGGGAGGGAAGAAAATACCGAGTTTATTTCTGGAACAAGTTGTGTTAAAAATGAGATTATCCCAAGCAAGGTACAGTGGAAGGCAGGGTTACTGTGGCAAACTGGTGAGGTTTTCTCCCTCTTGTTGTCTTTCCTTTGGGAAGAAAGATGTCTTTATTTTGTTCTGTGCTTCTTGGTGGTGGAAGGGTGTATGGTTTTCATGGAAAAAGTTACTCATAGTAGCCTAAGCCCTGTTTTCATTAGTAAGTGAACGTTGCTTTCTCTTAAGAAATCCAGCTGCTGTTGGATTAAAACTTTCATTCAGAGGTCCTCTGTGCTCTGTTAAAAAAAACAAATGGAGTCAGGCAGCATGGGAGGGACAGACGGACATAGGGTGTTCCTGGGGCACACTGGGGCTGAAACCAGGAACATCTGAAGAGGATTCAGCTGGTTGCTGTGGGCAGACCTCACCGCTGGGGTGGGTTTGAGGCTCTGTCCCTTCAGCTGATGCTCCCAAATGTTTAAGAAATATTTTGAAGATAGCTTGCAGCCTGCTGTCTCTTCTGTGTTGGGCGTTTTGGGGCACATTTGACTGGAAAGCAGCTGCTGCTCCTTGCAGTGGTGTCACCCAGCCTTGCTGCGGGTGGCAGGGAATACTGGGGTGGTACTGCTGGGTGCGGAGGGCAGCGTGCCGGGGCAGAGCAATGTTTCCTGGCAGAGGAAATCCAAACCAAAAAGGGCTGCAGTTTTTTCTTCACCTCTCCCAGCCAGAACAGAAACCCCAATCTTCCTCAGGGTCTCTTCTGCCCTGGGAGCCACCAAGAGACTTTTGCTTTAAGAGTAGCACTGATTAATTTGGGGACATTCTCCTTCTCCCAAGAGGATAAACACAGGCTTCACTGTGTCCTCAGACAATGAAAGAGCCATGCCAGGCTGGATTTGGGTAACTTTCTGCAAAGCCATGGGATGCCTTATTTGGAGCTGGATTTGAGTGTGGACCAGCTTCATGACTTTTCTCTTTAGCAAGTGTTTGGAGAAGCTTGGGCTGTCCCAAGTGTGAGGGGGGTGAGGGACTGTGCTGGTGGGGAAGTTGCATTGCTTGCTGTGGGAGAAGAGTTAAAAGCTGATTATGTTTAGGGGCAAATTGGGGAAAGGCTTGTAAAATCTTCCCTCCCTCTCCAGGGTGGGGATTTTCTCCCTCCAGTAAATGGAAAAGCCCCAAAGTCAGCTTGCCCTGTGAGTTTTGCATAAATTGTGTAGTTTTGCCCCAGCTTTGATGGCACTCCTGTAAAAATCTTCTGGCTGGGATTTGCAGCAGTGGGCAAGGAGGAAAACTACCATCTGACCTACCAAGGGACAAAGCCAGACTCCCACCAACGTCGTGTCTGGCAGATCCCAGTCCTCATGCATTAACCAAGGCTCTGCTGCACTTGCGCAACTGGAGACTTTGCACTTTTACTGAGCAAATGCTCCTTTTTCTTTTTCCTTTTTTTTTTTATGTGGCCTTCATGATGCCTCTCATGCTTGTAGCTGACCTGACTCAGACCCATTTAAAAAAAAAAAGGTGTTTCCACTTCTGTACTCCTTGGTAGTTATCTTCCCTTTTTTAAGATGAATGGCTTCGAGGATTTAGGACACTCAAAATTAAATTGGCATTTGAACAGGCATTTCCAGCCTTTCATAGAAGTGATACTGAATTCTTGAGGATTGGGTTGGGTTTTTTTGCGTGTGTGTGTGTGTTTATTTTTTTCCCCTCCCTCATGGTTTTAAATGGAAAGGGGTTGTCATGGAGAACATAGGAGTCCTGCTGGAAATGCTCTGGCTTGAGTTCCTCTCAGTGATGCTGTCCCCAATCTGACTCCCATCCTCCGCTGCTGTTCCCTACCCCTCTCTGGAAGAGAAAATGGTGAGGAAGTCAGTCATAAAACTTCTCATTATTTGGGCATAAGTATTCCAGTGGTAAGCTGGCTTGATGCTCCATAGGCAGAACACCTTCTCCTGTGTTTGAAGCCTGTTGTTATCCTTGCCCTGGGGGCTCTGTCACCCATGTCTTCCTGCACATGTGTGTGTGCAAGTGCTCTGCTCTTCTGCTGGATGACAGTGTGGCCAAGGTGGTGGTTTCAGCCTCATTGGCTCACAGAGCCTGTTCAGCTCCATCAAGCATCTTCATGGTAGCCTCCAAAAGCAGCATGGTTGTGCTGTGGCCTGAACTGAGGCTTTGCTTTGCTTCAATTCCTGCATTAGGATGTTAAGGAAAGCTGTATGTGCCAGAGGAGCAGGAGAGCAGGGTCCCAGCTCATAGCCTGTCCATGGGGACCTGCGTTATGGTTTCTCTTTTTCAATCACGTTATGAAATTAAGCAGGCAGTTAACCGAGCAGTGAAAGTGATGGCCACAGAGGTTGCTGTGCTCGTGGGACACCTGGGAAGACGACTAAATATTAATCAAAGCAATGTTGCGAGGGCAGCTGGTGTGAATCCTTGTCTGTCCCCTCCTGATGTTGAACATCCCTGAGACCCAGGAGGAGGGGAGTAATGGCATGTAACACATAGATGCTGCTGGAAGTGTTACCACATCCCACTGAGTGTGGTTTCTTAGTCATCTGTGTGCTCCTTAACATTGCTAAATATCAAATGTGGACATCATGAAGAGTGTGTTTGGAGGGGGTTGGAGCTGGTTTGGATCCCCTGCAAGCAGGTGCAGCAGCAGTTCAAAGCCACAACGTCTCTGCTCTTGCTCTGTGCCACTAGCAGTTTTACTGCTTTTTGGTATTGTGTTTGTTGGACAAGTCTCCCTTGAGGCAGAGCAGGTTTGGGGGTGCAGAAAGCTCTGACCCACTAGATCTGCACAGACTGGAAGCCTAACCACGGATAGGAAGTAATGTACATGTGAGACGAGACTAGGGGCAGAGGGAAGAACTGGTGGTCTCCTCACTTTCTGAGCCACAGTCCTCCCTGTCTTTCCCTACCGAGTTCTCAGCAGATCAAACAAAACCCAAAACCCAGTTTGTACATCACAGAAATGAAATGGGGTGATAACAGCCCATTGGGAAAAGGGCATAATTGGGGCTGATCCTAACTTCTGTTGAAAAGCTCTCCTTCTCCTAAAAGCCTCAGTCTCACATCTTGTGCTTCTTGGGTAAGGCTGAGCCTTCCATTTTAGTGGAGCAGTAAAATAGCTCTTAGGGAAGAAATCACCTGCAGGAACTGGAAAGGGCTTGGCACATCCCCAGGATGAGGGGTCGTCTTATGAAGCAGGGAAGATCATGTGGCTCGTGGTATGGGGCACAAAGCATGTTGCAAGGGTGGGAGGATGGTTAGGAAGGACGTTCTTGTACATGAAAGGAGTAAATAAGAATTTGAGAAAGATGAGAAGCAAGCCTTCTGCTCCTGCCTGAAAACTGGCACTTTGGGTCCAGCACAGTGTGTAACGCCTGCTTCCCTCTGCTTTCTCTCCAGCTGGCTGGAGGCATCATCCTGGGAGTGGCCCTGTGGCTCCGGCATGACTCACAGACAACGAATATCCTCTACCTGCAGCTGGGGGACAAGCAGGCCCCCAACACCTTCTATGTCGGTAAGTAGGTCTGGGGGATGTTGGTGTCGCTCCGTGGCTGTCACACCCCAGGGTGGGCTGCAGCGTGCCCAGAAGCAAGGTGGAAAGCTCTGGGTGAGCTGCAAGGAGGTTGGACTAAAATTACCTCCTGCTCCCCCAGTACTCCCCAAAATATCCCTTGCCAAGCCAATCAAAGCCTTCATTAAATGTTGGCTGTGGCCCAAGCACAGAATCCAAAGTAATGGCAGCTAAAAGCACAAAAAGACGTGTTGCAGCATACCAGATTTTCTCCGGTCCTGTCCTCCGCTGCAGTCTCGCTCGGAGCATGTTTGGGAAGAGGGGGGACTTCTAAGCGTGTCTCCTTTCCTATCCAAAGAGATGGAAAAGTAGCCGACGGAGCGACTGGCAGTGGAAAGTGAAGCTTGTCGAGCTCATGACTCATGTTCTCCAGGAGGGGCAGGCGGAATCTCTGCGTGTGACGCTTAAGCTTAGCATGATTTTTATTAAATTAACAGCGTGCTGGCTTGCTGGAAGATGAAAACCCCACTTTTTGCCCTATTCTCCAGTGATCCCTTGCAGGCGAGGGGGAGCAGCTTGCGGGAGGGGTTGGCTGCCAGGCAGGGGCCGGCTCAGGGTGCAAGCATCTAATCCAATGTCCTGTTCTCCCATACCTGAAGTTACCTTCTGGAAAAGGTTTTCCTTTGGTTTTTCCTGCTTGCCCATGAAGCAGCATGCCCAAGCCCTTCTCCCTGACTGCCTGGTTACAGTAGATGCTCCTGCTGTAAATAGCAGTGGGTTTTCCTCTCTTGCTGTCTCTCCTCACCTGCCTCACAGCCAGAGCTGTGTTTTAGTATTTCCCCTTCGTAGATTTTCAGTTTTAAAAAGAGAAAAGGGAACTCTTAAGTCAAACTCTTTCCTTTATTTCTTTCCTTTCCTTCTTGTGGGCCAGCAACTGATATCTCCCTAGTTAATGCATTTCTCCCAGTACTGAGGGGGACCTGGAATGCTGGGGCTGAGTCCTCCCCTCCAGCTTGGTGGGCATCCCTTTGCTCTTCAACCCCATGTTGTTTCATCTTTGTCCTCAGCCTTTGCTTTGTAGAAAGCAGTGGGGAGTGGACCGCAGGTCCCACCACTGCACTGACTTTCCGATGTCTATGAACAGCCTATGATTTGAGGCTGGCTGTCTTTTTAAAGTTATATTCAGCAACAGATCAGCCTGGATTCCTTCTGGCAGCTGTAATTTCCATGCAGTAATAACAGCAGAGCATTTCTTTCAGCTGCTGCCTCTCCCAGCCAGCCCTCTGGAGTCTGAAGGCTGGGGTTTCTTTTTGCTTTTTCTTTTTTTCCCTTCCCCCCCTAACTGATACTCCTTCCTTTTTCTCTTCTGGCATCCAACATACACATGCACACAATGTTCCTGCTTCGGGAGCAGGAACCTCTCTGGGATTGGGGTTGGCCTCCAGAGTTGGAGGTTGTTTTTTTCCCCTTGCAAACCGCTTTTTGATGTCTGGCGCGGGGCACTGGTCCCAATATCTGTCAAGAGGCTTTTAAAGGCCAGTCAGGCTCTGCCATGGTGCTGCAGGACAGGGGGAAGCAATAAAAACTGTCAGAGGAGGAAAACTTGGGCCATGGGGTTTGTACTTGGTGATGAGGAGGAATGGGAAAGTGGCGCTTCGATGTCTCCTGATTTCTCTCTGTGACCTTTCCCCTGCCCCAAAGTTGAAGCTGTTTTGTTAACGGCTGTGTCTGTGTGTGTTACAGGAGACGAAAAATAACTAACATAGCAGGTCGGTGTGTGGGGTTGGATGGCAATGGGGAAGTGGAAGAGGGAGGATGGGGGGAGCAGGGCAGACACTGGGGTGCCAGGTGCGATGCTTATCTGCCTTCAGCCTATTGCAGGGCTTAATCTCTCCCCAGAAATTAGGCAGGTTTGTACCGTGGCAAGCTCATGTCTCTTGGTTGCAGCTCTCATTGGCAGATCAGGCTTCTCCCAGGCCCTGCTGCAGAGTTTGCGGCTGGCGATTTTCACAGATTGATTTTCGCAGAGGGACTTGTGATGCTTGGGAAGGAAAGGGTCCAGCTGTGCAAGGGAGGAGGAGGAGAGGTCCTTGCTCTGAGCATCCCCTGCAGCCGGATGGTCACAGACAGCTGCTCTTACAGCCCCCCCCGGGCACAGGCGACTTCCCGCACTCACTCATCCAGCCCATGAGGAGGGAGCTCCTGGGGCTGGGGTTTCCCACAAGCAGTTCCCCCCCCAGCGATTTGGCACTGCATCCATCAAGTTGTCTTGTGGGCTGGCTTGAGAGGGTATTAAACAAGCTTGTGTTTCGTGGACTTTTCCTCAGCACGGCTCGCAAACCATCTGATCCCCTAACCACTTGTTGCAGTCTTGGCTTTTGGCACTTCCATTTTGGCTGTGGACCCAGCGCTCCAGCAAATGGCAGGTTAACCACTTCGGTGCTGTAAAGACCAAGCAGTACCAGGGATGGGGAAGGCTGGAGCGCCGCGGCTTTGTGATTTTTGTGGCTGTAAAGGAAAATGCTTGCTCTTCATCTTGTGGTTTTAATATGCATTTATTTGCTTTATTTGTAGCTGAAAAACTAAAATCCTTCTTGCCTCTGTATAACGCTGTGTCTGAAGTGCCCTGCATATCTGGAGGCCAGGCAATGTGTTAATAGATCCAAAAACGTCCTTCAGGGTAGCTAGAGGCATTGATAAGTTGGATGCTAAGAACTGGTTAACCATTTCTTAGACATTTATTGACCCTACATAAAGTACCATTTAAAACAAACAAACAAAACTCCACTGAGATTCACTGAGCTATGAGAGCCTGTGGGGAAAAGGCTGAGCGGGTCCATCTCCGCAGATAGCGGTACAAGGTGGAGTGATCTGATCTCTCCACAGTTAGTTGCTGCTGTGGTGTGGTTTTAAAAGCCCCTGGGGATCTTGAGGAGGCAAGTGACACTGGGCTTACTGCATTTGCCCCATCTCGGTGGGATGATAGTGAAGATAATTTGTCAGGGGAAAGCCAGGATCCCCATCCTTCAAGGATGCACAGACATGGCCGCTGCGGGCAAAATACTTTCAGCAGAGTGGGGACAAAAGCTTCAATTGGCTCTTGTTCGCATTAAATCCCTACCCCTGGATTTCACATTTCCCCCCTTGCTGGGCCGCCTGGGTGCTGGGAACATCACTGGGTGCTCATCCCTGCTTCCCACCCTTCCTGTGCTTTCCCTGAAGCTGCCTGGCGCAGAGCGGAGCGCGGCAGCCTGATGGTCTGGGCTTCGCTCTCGCCCGCCAGATCCAAAATAGGAAATCTGCTCCAGCTGCTCGCAGCAAGTGACAGGGTGACACGACCCACAGCTCTAATTAGCTCAGCCCTGGGAGTGGGGCCAGCCAGGAGGAAGAGTATCAAGGCATCCAGAGCTGGGGTGCGGTTTTCCGTGTAGCTCTGGGGGTGAGGAAGGGGTTGGTTTTGCTTCTGTTTAGTTTTTTCTGTGATATATTAGTAAATCTTCTGCTGGCCAGTGTCTCCTCTCTGGAGCACAATGGCACTGGCGCCCCTTGGGAGGGATGTAAGGTTTGGGACAGGCATGCAGTGGTGGTTTAAACTTGGCCACCGAGGCTACTGCCGCTGCTCCCATTCCCTGCCGTCCTGCTGGGTATCACTGCCCTGACAGAAAGGCAACAGGGTTTTTTTTTATTTTTGGGCTTTTTACCCTAGCAACCAGGCTGGTGACTGTGGATCTGGCTCCCAAGCAGGTCAGGTGGCAAAGCCTGTGGGAGACAAGGGGGGGACATCTAGGGGCAGCAATGGCTTCAGGCTAATTTGAAGGCGATAAGTGTGCCTGCGAAGCAGCATGCTGTGGTAGCGCTGGCTTTCTAACGAGGTGAATCACAGGCTCTATTTGCGGTCCTGCTCCACACAAATACAATCCAGGATCATGATTTCTGCCCTAAAAATGAGTTCAAGCTGCTTTTCACACAGGCTGGGCTGGAAGAAATGGGCCAGAAAGCATAGGGATGCTTTGAAGTCCTGCTCACAAATGAGTACGCATATGAGTTGAACTGCAATTGCATCTGCATATTTATCCATGAAGTCAGCATGATGTCCATCACTGGCAATTTTTTGTAGGTGTCCTCAGTTGTTTTTTTGTGTGGGTTTTTTTTTTTTTTTTGGAAGTACTATCATAAGGCTTTGCTGGCCTCAGGGGGGTCTGGCCCTCGTGGGGAAAAGGGGCTGCTGAGCGGCAGTGCGTATGTGGGTAGGGATCGGGATGCCTGCCTGAGCTTCCCCAGGGCTGGCTCACCGTGAGGACGCTCTGGCCACTCTTGCCGTGGGTCTCAGGTGTGGCCAGCAGTGCAGAGCATCCCGGCACATCCAAGCAGAATTGTGTTGGTTGAGCAGTCATGGAGGAGCTGTCCCTTCTATCCGTAACAGCACCTTTTTTCTTAATTGGCCTTTTTGGGACTGCCTTGGACAAAAAGCAGTGATTCCAGGGTTTCAGAGGTGTGGTTTTTGTTTCAAAGAGGTTTGCACTGAGCTCTAGTGTGCTGCAAAGGCTCTGGCAGCCAGTAGTGCTACAGTGAGTGCGGACCTGCCATGAGCATTGGGGAGTTCTTGGTTTCTCTTCATGCTCCCATCCTTGTCCCCATTCCTTCAGAAATATTAGGCATCCTTTAAAGGTGGTGCCAACTTCTGTATATTGTGGGGTTAGACTCAACAGCAAACCTTTTGCTAAATTTGTAGTGAAAGGGCTAGAGAAGAGTTGAAGAGTCCTGGTCTCTGGGTCCCGTAATAAACACTCATGAAAAACCACCTTCTCTTCCGTTGTGAGGCTGCAGCGATCCCTGCGGATGCACACAACTGGTTTGGTGCTGGGTTCTTCTCTCGCTGTTTGTGCTCTACTTCTTCAAGGCTCTGTGTGTCAGTGGCTTGCCACTAGACACACAACCTGTGGCCAGGCTTGCATGCTTGGGAGTGGAAACCAAGTTTTGCATTTGGCCTTGAACCACAGTGAGCAAGCACAGTGGATTATTTAAAAAGATTATATATATATATGTGGGGAATTTTTTAAAAATAGAAGTGCATATGTTTTTCTCTCTTGGAAATAAATTTATTTACAGTTTAAGGGACTAAATAATTATCCTTAAGAAAAAAAAAGGCTGAGATTTACTGGTTCTAGACTTCCTTCTACTCGCTGTCAGATCATGTCCTTCAATAATAGTGGAATTCTTTTTAAAATAGTAGTTTTGAGGCAAAACACTTTGTCAGTACTTCCCTCTAGGTATCTGGCTTCTACTAGATAGCTGACAATACAAACAATCCTTTTTTTCTTATCATAGAATTCAATTTCTATTAAAAAACCAACTTGTATGGAATTGTAATTCAGTCTGCTGATAGCGTGACCCAATCCTGCAATTCATTTTCTCTGCTGACTAAAATTGGTTATGACTTAAGGCCATAAATTGGTGCCATTGGGTTATCTATCAGATAACCTGATCAGATCTATCTGACAACAAATAACATAGTTGTCCTCCTACTTTGTCCCCTCCTGTTGGCTGTGCCGATGGGGACCTGTGCCAAAGGCGGCTTCTTGCTTTTCAGAGCTGTTTAAACCTGCAGCCCTCACAGTTTTCTTTTGAAAACCTGCCACGTGTTTAGGCATACAAAGCCCACAAGAAACCCTCCAGCGGGATTTGGGCTCTGTCAGTGGCTGAAACCCCAGGGCATGTAGAGGTGTCCAGGGCTGGGGCAACAGCGGATGGACCAGCATGTTCCAGCCTCGGTGTCCTCCCAATGGTGGAGATGTGCAGCAGAGCTCGTCCCAGCTCTTGCGGGTATGCTGACGTTACGAAACTCAAGTCTCCTGCCGGCATTTCCCAGGTAGGCAGAAAAGACGAAATCTGACTGTGGCGTGTCGCTGCGGAGTTTGTTTGGGTACGGGTGTGCATTGGGTACGGGTGTGCATTCACAGGGATGTTGTTCTGGGTTTTCTCCACCTCTTTTCTGACAAAGCTGTGTCCTTTGTTTCCTTCTTGCCTTGTTCTTGTAGACAAGGGCAGCATGTACTGCCTTTCATCTCACCATGTGAGCCATGCAGCCCCAGGAGAGCTCTCCGTGGAGTTCTCCACGCTTTGTGACACTGTTGCTCCATCTGGAAGTCATTAGCAGCCACAGAGCAGCAATGTTTTTCTTGGGAAAGGGAGTGGAGGGGAACGGAGGGGCTTTCCAGTTGTCATGTTCCAGCAAACCCTCTCTTTTTCCTCACCCCCTTGCCTCTCGCCCCACTTCCAAGAAAGCGGTAGGCTCTGCTGGGCCAATTCCACAGGGCAGCTGGACAGAAATGTCCAGGAGACCCTTCCTCACCGGCTGGCTGAAGCAGCCACCTCTTTTCCCTCCCTCTACATCCTGGGGGGACTGTCTTCTCCCTGCCTGTGTCTTACCCTTAAGTCACAAGAAGCACGTCGTGGTCAGAGATTTTTGACTATGGAGGGAGTGTTCTTCCAGGATTGGTGGAGTGGGGTTGCAAGGAGTCTCTCTCCCACCACTGTCTGGTGGTGCCACCCTTCCCAGCAGCAGGGGTGGTAGTGAGCCCTGTGATGTTCAGCATATCCGGGCCAGGAGCCACTTCAGGGTAGGTTGCCACCGCAGCC
This sequence comes from Limosa lapponica baueri, assembly GCA_002844005.1. Lineage (NCBI taxonomy): Eukaryota > Metazoa > Chordata > Aves > Charadriiformes > Scolopacidae > Limosa > Limosa lapponica. The sequence continues at coordinate 2,546,788 of KZ505641.1, read as the reverse complement.
CACTCTCCGTCCCTTGGAGGCTTGCAAAACTCTTGGATGTGTGGAGTCTCCTCCGGGAGCCTGTCTGTCGGGAGAGTAGACACAAAAATACTTATTACCTCTGCTCTCAGCCCCTTTTTAAAGCACATCCCGCAGGAAGGGCAGGCATGGCTTTGGGAGCTGCCTGGGCTTTCTGGGAAGCATGGTGTGATGCTGAGGGAGGTTTTTTATTTTTATTTTTATTTTCTTTTTTGTCTTTTGGAAATGTTGCTGTGGTGAGCTGGGGGAAGAGACTGGCTTCCATTAGCCTAACAAGTTAAAGCTGCTGGGAGAGGAGCGAACTGGGGGGAGAGGTAGGGCACTGCCCGGGAATGCCCATGCCTGGAGATGCACAGCATCTCTGATGGGGATGGTGGGGCACAGGAGGAGGGCTGGCTGGGCCTGGCCCACTCCCTGCTTGTTTTAGAGGGACTCTGCTGTGCTTGTTCCTCCTTTCCTCCTTTCACTTGTTTTTTATTACTTCCTTTTTTTTTTTTAAAGTCTGTTTTGTCTACTTGTGGTTTTTTTTTTTTTTTTTACTTCTCAGCAGGGACAGGGCATGGGTTTTACAACCCTGCAGGCACCAGCTATGCTGCTTTAGTGCCAGAGCAAGTACTGGCATTGAATATTGCCTTTTTCTCTCCCTTCCCTGCTCCCAGAACTGAGCATCCCACTTCCTACCTGGCCTGGAGGCAAAGAGCCCTCCATGGAGGTATGATCTCTGTGAGGTGGGAGATAAGTTGGCCTCTTGGCTGCTCTGTTTTCTTTCCCCCCTAGCAGTGTCCAGAGAGAAATGCTCAATGGCTGTCATTCCCTTGGATCTGATGTTTGAGGGCTTTCCATGTGGCTAAAGCTTTAGGAGATCCCCACAGCCCAAAGCAGCACGCTCCCTGGTTGTATCAGGGAAGGGGGAAAGATGATTGGTCCATTGATGCTGCCTTTTCTGCTGTGTTACATCCCGATGCTCTTGGGCAAAGATATCTCGTCATGATTGCTGTGTTCCTGCTTTGAATTCAGACAGAACCCGGAATCTTTCTGTAACGAGGAGGTAAAACTAAGACTAGTTGACCCTCTTTCCTAAAGCTTTCTGTTTTAAGGCCCCATCTCAAAAGGAGGATAGAGGACTCCAGGCAATGTTGATGGCACCCATCCCTGCTAGTCCTCCTGTGACTTCCCCAACTCCAGGATACTGGTCCTGCAGCTCACAGCTTGCTTTCGTGAGTGGCTGGTTGCATGTGGCAGATATAGCAATCACGTTTACAGCTGCCTTGTCAGAGAACTGTGCCATAGGGTTAGAAATCACACTGTAACGTTGCTCAAGGCTGTGGAGACATGTTGGTACTGTAAACTCCTAGAGACTATTTGTTCACTGTACCTGTTGCTGCAGCTCTGGCAGTTCCCAGGGTTGTCTCCTGCTGCCGTTGGATGGAGCAGCATGACTGCAGGCACTGCGGTTTGCATTTCATACCCCTCTGATTTTATTTTTTGTTTATGGCAAACAGCAATTCTTGTTTTAAAACCCCTGAGAAAGCTGCAATACAAATGAGCTGGGAAGTGGCATGTGAAAGGCAGATGGAGCCTTGCTCATGCAGAACTGTGCCAGTTCGGGTGGAGCCCTGAAGGAGTGAATACCTCATTGGTGAAGAGTTTCTCACTCAGGACAGTCTAGCAGGAGTTAATCCTGTCTTGGATGCTTACATAGTGAGGAGGCTTGTGCTCGGGGGAATCTCCTCTGACTTTTCGGCGGATAATGTGCCATTCAGGATGGGGATGACAGGTGCCTTGCTCACAGACGTGGAGCCCAAAACCATGCGGGCCGTCATCCTCGCTGACTGCCAGGAATGAAAGCTAAGATGTGTCAGGCTGTTTTCTGGGAAAAGGGCTTGGTCGTTCCTGTCTGGGCTAAGATTGCCATGAAATAGCCCCCCAGCTGGAGGCAGAGATTCCCCCCACTGGCCCCATCCCTTGAGGGGAAGGATGGGTGTGGGAAAACAAACACCGTCCAAAGAGTGTGGTTGGGTGCTTCGGTTGCCTTTGTTTTCTTTTGCAGCCTTCAGCGTGGCATTTCCGTGGAGAAACACCACTAACATTCATCATACAAGATGCTATTGTTGCATTAAATATTTTGTGCTTGTTTTTAAATTAAGTCCGGAGCAGAATCCTGCTCCGTTGCCTCCCAGGAGGTTGTAGTGCTCTGGCCCTCTGTAACAAAAGGCGACTCCATAACGGACACTTATTTGTGCCTGGAATGAAGCTGGCCTTTGTCCTAAAAGCCTTCCAGGGGTTTTTTTTGTCGTTTTCCGAGTTTAGGCCAGTCATGGCCGCCCCCTCCCCTGCCTGGTTGTGTGTTTCTGCTGCTCCCACCCCACCGGTCTCATCCGCTGGGCTCTGGCCAGGAAGCCGCACATGGTGCATGTCTTCTTCCCTTCACTCCTTTACTTCTTGCTGTTTGCTTGCTTGACAGTGGTGCTGGCTCTGATGAGGAGTTGGCAAAGAATAAGCAGGGAGAGAAACGGGAAGCCGGGACCTTGCTTGTCTGTCCAAGGTCCGCACAGCCTGTCGGGGGGTGGGCGTTCAGAAGGTCCGGTTTGATTTTGGCTTTTTTTAAGCTGCACAAATCCCAGCAAGAAGCAAGTACAGAGGCCTGTGGAATATTTCTACAAAAATAGCAAATGTCTCTGTTCCCTCTTAGTCTCCTCCATCGGTTGAGGTTCTTGCTGGGCTTTTTATCTCCTAGTTTTCAGAACAAAACTTTCCTAGCTGCCAGTGGCCCTTAAGTTTTCCTGATGATCTCAATGTAAGACAGATATTTTTTTTTACAGTGAGAACAATCATTCACTGGAACAACCTCCCCAGGGCCGTGGTAGAGTCCCCATCGTTGGAGGTTTTCAAGGATGCTAGATAGGCTCATCTAGGCTCACATTCCCCCAAAAGGTTGAACCAGATGATCTTCCGAGGTCCCTTCCAACCTCAGCTGCTATATGATTCTGTGATCTCCTGGCTATATTAGTTCAGCCTGGAAGTTGCCTTCTTTGTTTATTTTGAAGAATTTGAGAATAAAATCTCTCCATCTGTGGGAGTGACCTGGTCACTGAGGTCCCTACAGCATCATGCTGCTTGGTCTCTAGATGTGCTGTGTCTGCTTGTTACCCATCTACTGGGGTGGTTAGCCTGAATGGTGACTTCTCAAACCTTGAAATGACTTGCTGCTATCATGGTTTTGTCTTCTCTCTGCTGACCTAATGTGAGAACAAGTCAGAAGCTGCTGCACTCAGGGATGAGCAAAGTTGATTTTCCCACAGGGACTTGTGATCAAGATTCTCCAGTGGAGCCACCCAAGGCTGTAAGATGGAAAAACCTGACATAGTTTGGGTTGCAAACCTAAACCAGCAGCATTACTGGTACGAGCTGGAGCGGTGAAGGCTGGTTCTTTGGTATTAGCAGATTCTGGTGACAATAAGCAGACCTTTTTTTGAGAGACTACTACTGATATGTTGCTCTCCTTGGAACAGTAGTTATGTAGCATCCGAAAATCTCCATCAGTCTCTCTGGAGTTTGGCAGGCATCCAGCAGACAGCCTTAATTTTACAGGATGCATTCCTGCCTTCCCATCACCTCTAGCCCCGTTGGGGCCCCTCTTTCCCACTCACACCACAAGCTGTGGCTTGCCACGCTGGCGCTCTGCCCAGCTACCACCGCCGGTCCCTCCACCTCACGTCATCTCCAATCACTGGGATAAAATCACCTAATTCTATTTCAGGCAAGCTCAAGAAACTTTAACTGCTGGCCTGTCCCTTTCAAGAAACTCTTGTGCTTGTTTTTCCCCCTCTCTTTGCACCTTCAAGCCAGGAGGTGAACCATCCCATCTTAGGGAGCTTCAACAACCCAACGGCCTGTTGGGTTTTTGTGGGTACAGGGCACTGCTGAAGCCCCTTTGATACCAGAGGAGTTGTGGATGCCCCATCCCTGGAAGTGTTCAAGACCAGGCTGGATGAGGCTTTGAGCAACCTGGTCTAGTGGAAGGTGTCCCTGCCCATGGCAGCAGGGTTGAAACTAGATGATCCTTAAAGTCCCTTCCAACCCAAACTCTTCTATGATACCCATCAGGAGGCGCAACTCACGCTTTTTTCCTCCTCCTCCTGCTGGCAATGTTGCCATGAGGATGTTGGTGTCGCCGTCCGCAGAGCCTGTCAGGTTATGTGAAGAGGGGCTTCCTGTGGGGTCAGCGCGCTCCATTGTGCCGGCACTTCCCCTGCAGCTGGCTTCCTCCCTCCTGCGGCACCTAAATATAGCGAGAGGCATTGTGCAAGCGTGGTGCTGGTGCAAAATGGCAACTGGAGGGTCCCAGCACCGGGGCTGCCAGAGCGGTGTTTCCGTCACCGCCTCTTGCCACGTTGGCCCTTGCGTCAGCACTTGCATTGTTTGGGTGCTGGTGACTTTTGTTTGAAAGAGGGAAGAAGCAGGAGCCAAAGTTGACCCTTTCCCAAGTCTGACGTGTCCGTAAGGGGATTTTAAACAAGTATGTATCTGGGTTTTTTTAGAGAAGGGTTTAGCTTGGCTTAACTCTGCTCTCGGTGCGTGCCCTTTAGACTTTGCACATTAGTTATCAGAAGATTGTTTAAAAGCTACAAAGAGAAGTAAAACCTTAAACATGACAGGCATGTACAAGCATTTTTCATCTTGAGCTCTGCTTATACTTTAGTGCTGTTCCTAAAGGGGCATTGACAGACTGATTAATAACTTCAAAAACATTCCGACTTGTAGCAAAAGAATTGAACAATTAATTGAAGGGATGTGTTTCCCAAGCACTAGCAAGATATACTGTATCACTGTTACCTCTGGGATGCTCCCTGTACATTTATTCTCATCCTGATTGATTTATTTTTTTTTTCCTCACTGTCAGTTAAAAATGGTGACTACACTCTTGCCTCATTTGTAATTATTTCTTTATTTTTTGCATGTGTCAAATTGCTTTTGGATGGAAAGTAGGATTCACTTACAAACAGTAGAAGCACAATACTTGAGAATATTAGTTAACCATAAACGCACTAAATATATGGGGTACATCAGAAGAAAGCTGTGTTTTTGGAAAAAGAAACAAATTTAACTGAGCTGGTAGCGTTTGGCTCGGTAATCACCATGGTCTCACCAATCTCATGGTTGGCGAGACTGTGGTGATTACTAGTGACAGCGGGCCTGAGCCTTGAGCTAAGCTCTTATTTCCTGGATGAATAAACTTTCATTCCTCTGTTTCCTGACACCCACCCACCCCACCCCCAATGCCTAATTTGTGAGCTTTGTACTAGTTAAGGAGCAAGTTGACTGTGCAAATTTAATAAGTTGAAGTAAAAAAAAGTCTTCCTCTCTGTAGAAGAACCTATAACAAGCAAAACTCAGATTATATTAAATTAGATGCTTAAGCAGTGCTTTTCCCTTATTTTTGTGGCTTATCTGTCTAAACCATTAACCAGATAAATATTTGTATGATGTTTAATATAAATAAACCATATGCCTTATAGATTATTTTAAAAAGATATGGTAGCTAATAATTTTCATCTCCTCTGCTTAAATATTTAGAACAATATGTATGCCATGGGAACTCCCACCCTGCAGCTTTGAGGATGCTGTAAAGCCTTTCTCTTACCTGCTACGTCTTCTGCCTGTTACTGCTCAACTCTCTGCATTTCCTCTGGTTTTGAGGATGATGGGGTTTTTAAGTTTCAGTGTCAGCAGCTTCAAACACTTTGAGATCTGACTCTTGTATGTTATGTTGTTCGGCAGCTATGTCTGCTGCCGCCTCTACTTGTATCTCCTAGGCCTTAATTCTGCACATCCCTAATTAGCCGCTCTGGGGAGCCAGCATGGACAAGAGGAAATGGCCTCAAGTTGCGCCAGGGGAGGTTTAGGTTGGGTATTAGGAAAAATTTCTTCACCGAAAGGGTTATCAAACATTGGAATAGGCTGCCCAGGGAAGTGGTGGAGTCACCATCCCTGGAGGTATTTAAAAGACAGGTAGACATGGTGCTTAGCAACATGGTTTAGTGATGTTTTTTGTCAGTGTTAAGTTGATGGTTGGCCTCAATGATCTGAAAAGTCCCTTCCAACCTGGACAATTCTATGATTCTATGTCTGGCCAGACACTAGGGTGCTGCCATACAAAGCTCTGCAGTAACGTGTTTGCCTTTTGCTCTCCCCTGCAGGAATCTACATCCTGATTGCGGTCGGAGCCGTCATGATGTTTGTGGGGTTCCTGGGATGCTACGGTGCTATTCAGGAGTCTCAGTGCCTTCTGGGAACGGTAAGAGGCACAAAGCTTTGGATGCCACTTGGTACCGTGACTGATGTCCCTACCACGTCCCTGTCAGGCGGCATATGGCCATGGCTCCCTTACTGGAGACTTCTGCAATGAATGGGGCTTGGGAGGGTGCGTGAGCACATAGGTGGGAACCAGTTGACCTCTGCAAGGCAGCTGGCATGCTGGCAGGCGTGCTGCAAGCTCCTGCTTCTGCCTGGCTGCAGGACAGGGGCTGAAGCCAGCAGCATAGCAGAAGAGGTGCAAACAGCAGAATTCTTGGAGATTCATTTTCTCTGTTATATATGAATCACACCCCCCCACACCCCCCGCTTTTTTTCCCCACCACAGTCTTGCTGTCTTACCAAGCACCCACTAAACTCTCTTTCTTACCTGATGTCCCCTACAGCTTCCCCTTTCACTCAGTTTCAAGACTGCCTGTGGTGATTCCAGTTCTTTTAAGGAATCATCTACTATTTTTATCTGTTTGGACAAGGAAACAGCAAAGATTTCCCATAATATCTTAGCGAGGATATCTAGGTGCATCCTGGAAAATCCATTACTGAAGTGTTACAGGCGTCCTTGATGTGAGGCAGCAGCTCAGGATTCCTGGCACGGGATGAGCTTAATTGTATAAACTGCAGCCACACCAAAAGCCTTTGCCTTGGGGGCAAGGGAGACCCATTTATTTAAAGCAAGTTCTCAC
>KZ505641.1:2451149-2539762 GCA_002844005.1 Limosa lapponica baueri | reverse complement strand
TGTCTTACCAAGCACCCACTAAACTCTCTTTCTTACCTGATGTCCCCTACAGCTTCCCCTTTCACTCAGTTTCAAGACTGCCTGTGGTGATTCCATTTATTTAAAGCAAGTTCTCACATGTGGTTCAGCTTTAAGCTCAATGCAAAAAAAAAAAAAAAAGGGGAGGGTAAAACATTTGGAAAAAAAAAAAAAGAAATTAAAAAAAAATTGGAAGGGCTTTCCAGCACTTGGCTGTGTTGGGCTGGAAGATTCTTGGTGGTGGTGTAGTGACCCGTGGGTGTGGATTCAACTGGGACAGAGGGAAATGGAACTGTTTTCCCTCACTCTCAGAGATGGCTTCACCTCTCGTTGCTTCTGTTTCCCAATAAGAAGGGGGTGATTCTCACCAGCTTTAATAAAAAAGCCTTTCTCATTCACCCTTCTGAACGTCGGTGAATGAGAGCTGCTGTAGGAGTTTGCAGGCATTATCACTGCTGCTGAGAAAAGGAGGAGTCGGTGCACAAATCCGACAGGGGTCCTTGTAGCAAGGTCTGGCAGCTTTGGATTATTTTTTTTTGTTAACACAAGTGATTACAGAACCTGAATTACCCCTCACTCCCTCTTGAAGTTGGAAAGAGGATTAGAAGGGCAGATGGTACAAAGTACCTGAGGCCTGACAGTGAAACCGGCTGCTTTGGCTGAAATTAGCAACTCTAGCTGCTGTGCGCTGCCTGTGTTTGCTCGCACCTTGGCTTGCCAAGAGAAGGCTGGGGGCACCTCGCAATGACACTTTCCGCTGGCCAAAGCTCCCACCGTGCTCCAAGGACATTTCCAGGCAACGTCCTTAAGGTGTTGCAGGGAAGCAGCTGCTCTCCCCTCTCCTGCAACCAGCTGATGGAGTTACTGTAAGCTTATTGCAAAAGGGGAAAGTACCAGGAACCTCCACACTATCAAAATCTCATGCTGAAAGCAGCATGGAAGCTGGGTGGTGAGACCCAAGGAAAGCAGTAGGGAGCCGCTGGGCATGGATTGGGCTCTGCTCCCCAGGAAGGGACTGGGGCACATCCGACCACCCAGCCAGGAACATCGCCGTGTTCCCATAGCATCAAGCTGCATCTCTGATGTTTTGTAGCCAGCTCAGGGAACTGAGTCTGCGGGAAGTTCTACCTCCAAATCTGGGATAAATGAGCCATCCTTCACTGGAAGGCAGCCACTGCAAGAGTGAGCCCTAGTGCTTAACTAGAGAATTACAGTGGCATCACACCCACAATTTAAGGATCCTTGGAGATATGTGGGACCCAGTCCCCAGTGATGTTCCTGGAGAACCAGGGTTATATAGGTGTTTAAATAGGAGTTGGTTGTTTGGGAACTGGACAAGGACGTTGGAAGTCCTTTCCTGCTGTCAGGTCAATAGTCCTGTTTCCATTTTGCTGATAACCCTTTGCTCTTGCACATGAGAGCCAGGTCATTCTGGAAACTCCCGTTTCCTCTGTTGTTGAAGAAAATGTCCTGAATGTGTCTGGAACAGAGATTGCCCAGAATCCAGGGGCTGTTGTCCCACCCTGTACTGTGATTTTGTCTTCTCCTGACTGCATTCATCTCTCTTGCTTCTTTACTTCCATGGCAACTCTCCCAATCTGGGGCTTTTCCCAGGAAGAAGTCACTGAGGGTGATGTTGTCATGGAGGTAATGTTGGCTGTGTGTGGAGCATGCCTGTACGTGCCCTCTCACTTGACTCTGATGTATGAGCTTTACAGCTTCCCATTCCCAGTCTAACAGATCAACTGTCACAATGTGTTCCCAAGATCTAAACAAAAAGATGGAGGAAGGCTTTGGGGGGATGGCAGGGAGGAGTGCTGGAATTGCACAAAGAGGGTGGGACTGTGGGAAAACATCAGTGTTAATATTTATGCAAAAAACTGCAGTAGCCTTGTAGGGCTGTGGATGCCAAAAGAGCTGGCTATAAATCACACCCTGACGCCCTGCAGCTCCTCAGCAGCTGAAATGTGCTTTTAACCCTGCACTGGCAATTCCCATCTTTGGAGCATCTGTGGCAGAGCAAGAAGCTCGTCTGGACAGTCCTGCAGCCGTATGAAGAGGACCAATGTGTCTTGTGGCGTACAGGGCATCCTCGTTCCTGCCAGTCCCTCTGTGGGAAAGGCTGTGCTGATCCCGGCTCCACCATCCCAGCAGAAAGTCTGGACGTGGGGTAGCATCCAATGAGTTACAGGAAAATGTGTTTGGGCTAAGTGTGTGTATAAGAGAGAAACTGCAGACAGGCGAAGCCATGCTCTGATCTCCTCCACCAGTAGAAGTGCTGCTCCACACCTCTACCCACTTAATTGCTGGTTTTGCTTGTAGGCAGGTATGTTAATTGTCCCTCTCTTGATTTGTCTTTGCAGTTCTTCACTTGCCTGGTGATCCTGTTCGCCTGTGAAGTTGCGGCTGGAATTTGGGGATTTGTCAACAAAGACCAAGTAAGATGACTCCCAAACCTTCACTTGTGGGACTGAGAGGCTGGGGTAGAACCACAGCAGATCCTGGCATGAGCTGTTTTGCTCGTGAGCTGCTCCCGGACTGAGTCATGGGGGCTTGGATTAGTGGTGTGATCCGGGCAGGTCACCTAACTCCTTTTGGCCAGGCTGATGAACTATGAATGTGAGCACTTAATGGTAACAGCTGCCCCTTATGGTATATAGTGCAATATCTGGAATAAAAATAGCTCTGTCTCGCTTGGGTGTCCTCTTGCTGCCACACTGTCAGTCACAGTGTGACCTCATTCATGGATGAAGTCGTGAAGGGAAGCCATCTGCACATCCTAGGTGCCAAAGAGCAAACCCAGCCACACAGCCCCGAAGGGAGGGAATACCGTACGGGGAGAGCCTGCGTTGACGGGATTGCTTAATGCTTCCTGCTCTTTGCCAGTATCATATAACTCACTTCGGGCTGTTCGTCTGCCAGGACTGAGCTTGCTGCTGGTCAATATGCTGTGCATGCAAGGGGTGGAAGCCATCTGTCTGTCCCAGGCAGCGTGCTAGGGACTGCTCAGATGAGGTCCTATAGCTGGAGGGAGTTAGATAAAGAGTAGGACTGAAAATTGCAGCTTTTCACATTCCCTTTCTGCTCACCTTCCCTTCATTATGGTCACACGGGCTCACGCACATGGCAAAGTTTGGTGTCAAAGACCAAAACTGTCAATGCTTGGGAACCATGCAGCAAGCAGAGGGCTGGGTGTTGATCACTCCACCATTGAGTGTTTGGAGGAGAGAAGGGGACCGCTTGTGCTCAAAGCCAAGGTTAGACTCTCTGGCAGAGCAGGACATGTGTTTACTAAGAGACGTAAGCCAGCTGCGTAAGTAGGTGGTGGCCTGCTCAGCTTTCATATGCATGTAGGCCACAGATGACCAGGTCAGCCGTGAATGGGAACACCCTTGTAGTCATTCATTGGAGAGAGTATGACTTCATCGGAACAAACTCTTCCGTGGCTAAACATATTATTATGCAGGCAGGGTGCTGTTTCCTAGCAACTTCAGTGAGCTAATTAACCTTTGTGGAGGAGCTGTGCCTCTTGCAGATGTTAGTTTGTGAATCCTGAGAAGTGCAAGATGTGCAACTGAATTGACACCAAAAGAAGTGAAGCCTGAGTAAGGAGAGAAGGCTGTTGCTCTCCATGCGCTTGGCCATTAGAGCATAAAGCATAAAGTTTAGGATTTGCTAATACAAGAGTGATGACCTTAGCCACTTTAAAATTAATTTTGCAGTTTAAAATGAACGGTGGCAGCCTGTTGGCCTCAGCTGCTCTTGCAGACTTAGTGATGAATGGGCTGTTTGGAAATCCCCACCCACAAGGCAGGCAGCTTGCTTCTCCTCGCCTCTGTTGGGGGCATCTCAGGAGCGATGTGGGCTGGGAGCAAAGCACTGAATAATCTCAGCCACTGAGGGCCACTCCCAGTGGGGACACCGTTCCACCTGGGTTTGCAGCCCCTTGGGGGGACAGTCATCTCCTATGAAGCAGGCACAGGATGCTGTTGCATGTAGCTGGAGGCAGTCTCTCCCTCAGCCTGCCTTCTTGGAGATGCTTTAGATACAAGATGGCAAGAAGTAGGATTTTTATTATTTTTTTTTTTTTCTGCGTACTAGAATCAAACAGTTTGATCAGAGAACATCACCCTCCATAGCACACTTTTTTTAAACAGTGACAGAGACGCTGGGATAAGTGATTGAGATCAGGCTCCTTTTTGCTGTAATTTCTTGTGTGCTAGTCCAGCCTGCACAGCCAAGAGCAGGTGGTCTAGAAAGTGTCTTCCTTTTCGTACTTGCTCGTATTTTTTTCTTTTGCTTTTCTTGCATGTCCACCTTCCATTTGTCTCTCCCAGATTACTGAGGAGAAGCCACAAGGCCAGTTCCCCTGAAAATGAGGGGTTTTTTGTATTGTGGAGCAGACTCCCCATTGGTGGCTGCAGTTTACCAGTCCAGATGGTAGGGCTAGAGTATGGATGAGACTTCTCATATAACCATTTACAGGACTGGGGTGCCCAGCTCCAGGTAGAGACCCTGCCAGAGTTTGACATCCATCTAAAAGCACCAAAGCTTCCTGACCCAAAAGAGCCCCCTGACTAGGCTTTAGTGTGTAATCTTTCCCAAAATCTGCTCACCCACCCACCCCGAGCCCGACAGTAAGCTGCAGTGCCCGTACCCGCAGATGGCCTTGCTTGTGCATCCCACCTTCTCCTGACTTCCCCAGCATGTCCCGCCTCTGCAGCCTCAGTGGGAAACGTGTTGCCTGCTTGCTTTGTCTCCGTGGGTTGGGTGGTTCAGAACAAGCCGTATCTGCATTCCTGAGCCCAAGAGCCAAACCCACACAGGCTGAAGGCTACCTCAGAACTTGTAGTTCACCTTCTGGGGCTTGGGTATCTGCCTGCTAGAGAGAGCTAGTGGAGCACTTGGATAGCGTTGGCTGGAACCTGCTGGCTGGTGGATGAGGTTCTTAGTATTTGCTGCTCTTGACACACTATGGCTGGAGGGTCTTGAGCCTTATGAAATACAAACTTTTTTTCATGCACCTGTGCAAATAAATGGGCTCCAAATCTATTTAAAAACTGCTCATCTACCTGCAAGTGCCGTTAGAGGGAACCTGTCCCCTTCAGGCATGGTCTGCTTGGTGGGCTTCCTTCTCCTCTGGCTGACAGGGAGTTTTTCCCGTCTTTCCTAGATAGCCAAAGATGTGAAGCAGTTCTATGATCAAGCGTTTCAACAAGCACTCATGGCGGAATCAGAGACGAACAATGGGAGAGCTGTAGTGAAGACCTTCCATGAAACGGTAAGACATCCTTGGTCTTGCTGCATGCCCTGCTTAGGCTACGTGTAGTTGGCCAAACAACTGCTTGATGGGTAGGATCTTGCGTGCTGCAAGTTACACCCAACTTCCACCTGCAGTTTGTGAGTGGATAAGTGGTGAGGAACAACTGTCCCTGCACAGACTGATCCTCCCCACCGAGGCAGAGGCAGGAAGTTGAACTACAAGTCCTCTGCCAGGGAATAAAGGCAACACCGGATTTTTTGATGCTTGGGAGTGAACTGGATCAAATGTGTTCTCAGCACTGAGATTTTGCTGCCTGCTTTCCAAGCTCTACATAGAAATCTCCTGTCCATAGGAGTTTCTTGCAGCCAGAGGAAATGAGAATGTGGGAGGAAGAAGTAAAAATCAGGGTCAGGAAAATGAATGGGAAAAGCAGGCTCTAAAGCAGATAATGCTACATTCAGATCTTAGGCTGTCAAGTTTGATGTTCTTACACGTCAAAAACAGAGTTGCACCCTCTTCAATATTCTATCCTTTGCACTGTGCTGGGAAGTCTTGTCCCGGCTCTAATTAAGTTGCTTTTCATTTAACTCAGCACCCCTGATTAAGTAAAATTCAATGGAAGGAAAACGTTGCTCTGAGGAACTAATCCCGGTACTTCCTCTGCTCAGCAGGAAACAAAATCTCTAGAGAGAGTTGGGTTCACTCCCCTCCAGGATACCAATGCCAGACCTGCCTGGGATTGCTGTAGGAAGCAGCTGCATTGCGTGGAAAGAAAAAAATTGGAGAGTTATTCCCCCTCCCTTGTTTCCCCCTCCTAGATGCCTCCTCGATCTTGGGTTGTTTCAAGGATGTTTAATGGTGGGGAGAGCATTGCATGAGTGTTTGCTGTCTGCTGACACTGGGTTTTTGTTGTGTTGTTGGGGCTTTTTTCCCCCTCGCCGTGTAGCTGGACTGCTGTGGGCCTGATAATGCAATAGCAGCTGTCACTCCCCTGTGGAGAGATGACCTCTGCCCGAAGAAGGACTCCGTGCTGAAAAACTTTCTTGAGGTAGGCATGTCTGCTTTTTACTCAGCATAGCTCCCGCAAGAAAACTCAGAGCTCCCAGGGTAATTTGGGGATTTATTGGGAATTAGATAAAAGGTAGAGATTTCATTTATTTGGGGTGGTACTGAGGGGTGCCAGAGGTTCCCATCAGTGTTTCCTTTGCTGTCCGTGCTTGAGGGGGCTAGCAGGCATGGAGGGGTGAAGGCTGGTGCGAAGTTCTACAAGCAGGACCCAGGAACACGAGTGAAACAGGGGAAGCAGAGCTGCCTTTCTGGGTGTCGGGGGTGGGCAAGGGGGAAGCAGGCTCTCTGACCAGCATGCTTCTCTGCTTCAGGCCTCGAGCTGCCACAAAAAAATTGATGAGCTGTTCTCCGGGAAGCTGTACCTGATTGGTATCGCTGCCATCGTGGTCGCTGTGATCATGGTAAGTGTGACTGCGTGGTGCCCTGCTGTTGTGGGAAGGGGAAAAGTCACCTCAGGGTGCCCCGGTCCTGTTTCACCTGGGGTTGATCTGTCCCTCTCCTCCGGATGCCCTTGTGGCTTATGTGGTGAGACTGCAGGCTTCACTGTTCCTCCAGGGAGTCGGGAAGTTAGGGCAGGTGCCTGGCAAGCATGGTAGAGCAGGAGCACCCCATCCAGAAGGGCAGAGCACAGTTGAGCCTTCTTGCTGCCTCCAAAAATGCTTGTTTCTCAGGCCACTGTGTTTTCTTTTGTCAATGGGATCTGCAGTGGGAAGGGATTTGCTTGCTTTGCCATGGTGGGTTTGCTTCCCAGTGAGCATGGGTGTAATGCCAGAGGGATCTCAAAGCATTTGCTGCATAGCTGGCAGCTGGGAGGCTTTTAACATACCACCGTGGCTGCCAGCAAGAGAGGGGAGAATATAATTTTATCTCAAATTGGCCAAATCCTAATGAAAACAGCAGCAAAAACACAGGATCTCTGCCCTTACCTCTGATGTGAGAGTGTTTATGTGGGGTGGAGGACCTCGGGACAGGGGGGGCTCCCACATCATACTGGTTGGTGCCTCACTGGTGCCGCTGTGTCTCCCAACAGATCTTCGAAATGATCCTGAGCATGGTGCTGTGCTGTGGCATACGGAACAGCTCCGTCTACTGAGCCGTGAGAGCTGGGGAGGGGAAGGGGGGAGCAGGGCAGACGGCGCTAGAGTGCCCCAAGTGCCACCAAGTGACCAGGAGACATTTCAACAAAAGACAAAGGAAACTATGTATATAAATACTTCCAATATTACCATACAGTACTTATCATTTTTATTTTGAAGTACTTTTTTTTTTTTTAATAAATAAAACTTTCCCGTATCCTTGTGGCTGAGTTAGTTACACATCAGTTTTGTGTGATGGGGAAAGCTGCTGTAGCAGGAAATCGAGTCCTTCCTCCCCCTTCCCCACTCCCCGTAACTCAGAAATAACTTTGGTGGAAGATGTACAGAGGAGAAGGCTGCAGCCTTTTATCAGAAAACTTTGCCTTGGTTTTTACTCTCTTTTTGAACACCAACCTTTTTTATATACATATTTGGATGCTGAAGCAGGATTTAGCATTTTTGTTCATTTGTACTCATCTTTTCCTACCATAACCCCAACTCCCTGGCATTTCCAAGCTGTCTGTAGGGAAGCCTGGCGGACTGCCTGAAGCCTGGGGAGGAGGAAACAACCCCCTTTGCCTGGGGCAATGCCAGCACGTTGTTCCTCTCTGACCTGTTTGCATCGATAGGTCAATCCTCAACAGGAGTCACGCTTAGACTTATTTTACACTCTGAAGAGTGGAGACGTTTTTGGCTTTTTGTTTTTGTGGGTTTTTTTCTCGGGGCTATAACTTTAGAAATTGGCTCGTTTCCCTTGATTGGTTACATTAAGGGTGTGAATTTTAGTCCCAGTTTTTCAAGTATAACAACCTGAAAATTAAGTCACTTTTTAAACCTCGTTCAGTGTTTCTTTATAGACATGTTTTTGGGAGAGTCTAGTTCTGTGCTAAGTTTCCACTGTTAAGCTAATGCTTGCATACAAATGATGTTGGAAAAAAGAATAAAACTTAAAAAAAAAAAAAAAAGAGTTCTTAACCTTAGAAATCCTGCACTTATGTACTGCAGGATGATGCTTGGGGGTTCCCAGCCATATGCATGCATGTTTAAAATTTCATTGTTGCATCACTCTCTTGTTCAATGAAATTTTCCTTACTTATAGCATATTGTCATGCACTGTAACACTGCTGGGAAATTTTCATAACCTGATTTTGAAAAAAAGAAAAAAAGAAGTTTATTTTTAAGACCTTCCATTTCCAGTTACATCAACGGCAGGAGATCAGCTTATCAAAGCAAAGGAATTCAGGTTTATAGATCACACCAGATGAAACACTTTCTTGTGACCTGGTAAGCGTTGATTGCCAATTTGTTAAATGTGGCTTCTGTTGTGCGCCACTCGTTACTATGTAGATAGAGGGGGAGAGTGACCCAGGAGCTATGTAATAAAATCAGAGTGTCTCTAAAAAGATGATCTATATGTATAGTTCTATAGATATATATTTTTAAGCAAAGCCTTTTCCTTAGCCGTAAGGGCACTTGAGCTGGAAATGATAGTATCTCTCAGCTCTTTGTGACCTCGAAGCAGGTAAGGGGAGGAGTTGAAACTAGTGATCACCTTCCCCACTTCAGGAATGTTTCTGTTTCTTAAAGTATTCCACTCCCCCTTCATTGCAACAAAGAGCTTCAGATTGGATAGGGAGGGAGACCTGTGATCATTTTAAAATAGTACCTTGTCCACTGTGTGTGGCTGCCGTGGCCTTTGCCACCACGGGATAGGAAATTCCTGCACTGGGGCAAACTGATCCATTTGGAGGCTTTTCCCCCCATCCACTCTTCCCCTTTCCTCTTCCTGCCTTCTAGTATATAGAGCCTTTAAAAAGTATATAGGTAAATATATATATATATATCAAGTTGTGCTGGGTAAGAGGAGGAAGTGCTTCAACAGAACTTCGTATTGAGGGGTTGGACAAGAAAAGATTCAGCCTTAGAAATAGCCTTAAAGCAACACTGCCCTGAATGTCCACGTTGTGCACATGGAGAACGAGAGGAGGTTTTGCAGTAGGTAACCCCTTCCCCTGCTCCCAGCGTAGCTCCTTCAGGTCATCTACTCTGTTATGTGGCTCTATGTATATGCATCAACCAAGCATGTGTGTTTACATATATGTGCATCGGGATTGTTAGCATACAGAATGGATGTGTAACTTGCCGCCTTTTTTGTTGACTGTTGATAAATGTGTATAAATATGCCATTAAGCATTTCAATTCTGTTTTCTTTCCTTATACCGTATTTTTGATATTGTTCAGTATTCAGTTGATGCTGTGTATGTAGCTGGAGCTCTGTTTGAAGACAGACTGGGTCTTGATGCAGGTCAGGTGTGTCCTTGGGCATTGTATCTTTACGGGTCTGGGTTGTCCCAGGCAGGAGCAATTGGGAGAAAGTGGTACATGGAGAGGGAGTCTGAGCTGTGGGAGGAAGAAGAGCAGGACGTTTGTGCAGACCGTGTGCTGCATGGGCTGCCATTTGCTCTCTGGCTCATTTCAGAGGTGGATTGTCACTGTGGGGAGCTCCAGAGGCAGCTCTCTGAGCTGCCACCCACCCCTGCAGCTGGTGCAGGAAAGGTGCTGCGGGAGGGGAAAGGCCATCGGCTGGGAAGGTCATGGGAGGGGGCAGAAGGGGTTTTGCAGTGAGAGGTTAATGCATTCTTTGGATTTACCAGCTGGGGGTCCCCATGTTGTATGGCATGGTCGTCAGGAGAGGTCAGTCCTGGGAGAAGAGAGGAACTGTCACTTTTAGAATGATGAAGTAGCTGAGAAACCCTCACAGAAAAAAAACTACCCACTTGGGTCTTGTCTAGTGTGGCCTCCTGTGAAGGAGGAGTTTAACCTGAATTAAAACAAACTGGAGAGGGAGCTATGAAGGGTGGGGGGGACTCGCCCTGTTGTAGGCACTTAGGATCCAAAAGCGACAGGGCTCTTACCAGTTGGTCAATTGAGATGAAGGGGAAGAAAACCCACTAGGTAGGACCCCGGCCCTGCCTCAGACCCTCTCCTGCATACCTGCACGTTTGTGTGTGCAACATGGGGCCCCATCCTCCTCCCCTCCACACCCCCAAAAACCAAACTAAGGATGAAGCATCCTCCTGGAGGAACTGACAGCTGAGAAAAGAGTTATCAGCTGAGGCAGGGAGGAGGAGGGAGGCTGGCGAGGATGAGGAGAGTCAACTGTCCAGGTCTAAGTTCAAAGACCACATGGAAAGGTCAAACAGAGCCCCTGACAGCTTAACTGAATGCTTGGAATTTTTTTCATACTGTGGAGCATGCCACAAAGCAGTGTGTTTAATTTCTTTCTGCCTTTTTTTTTTTTTTTTTAAAGAAATGAAACAAAAATCAATTTAATAAACATTTCTCATAGTGTACATAGTGTGATGAACTGCTGCAGTTTTACAACCAGTTAACCTTAACACCAGGATGCTTTGTGAACCAGGCTTCAACGGCATGGGTTTTTCCAGCCCCTGGGAGGGGGGCCTGCGGGCAGGCTGGGGATGCATCCGGAATGGTGCTGAGGGAAGGCAAAGGGGCTGCTTGCCGGCAGCGATGGCTGCTGCAGTTATGCCCCCCCTCAAGGGAAGGGTGGGCACAGCTGTGGGGGAGCCAATGTGGATTGCAAAATAGGGTGACTGTGCTGAAATTCAGGGGGCTGGGGTGGCAGTACCATGCACACTCAAGGGGCTTCTCCTAAAGTGACCAAAAATGGCCTGAAATGCCCCCTGCTCCCATCTGGCCTGGGACTGGTCTGATTTTTGCAGCTGGTCTGGTGATGCCACTGCTGTTGCCATCACCTGCCCCCTCTGCACCATCAGGGAAGAGCGAGGGGGGAGGCCAAACGCTGTGATCCCTTGACTGCCTGCCTTTCTCTGCCCTTTCTTGGACTCCTTGCTGGTTTTGAAGCAGGCATGTCCTGTGGTGGCTGCCAGCTGTTGCCCGTGCTGATACGGAGAGGGAGGGAATGCTGGGCGAGGGAGAGCGATGTTCAGCTCCTGCAAAGAAAAGCCAGCCCTGCTCCCGGCGGCTGTGCCCGTGCTACGAGATCATGCCCATCTGTTGTTCTTTCACTTGTTTACCTGAATGTTAATGGAGTCGGACATAATGACTTCTGGAAAGAATAAAAAAAAGTTATATTTAAAAACAATAAAAAAAAAGAAAGAAAGTAAACCTTCTTGTTAGTGGATTTTTAATGATGTGTTGTCAGATCTCGTTTCTTTCCATCACGTACAGATTTCTGCTGTGTCTTCCAAGGGAACAGGGTTGTCTCGTTCTTGTGTTCAAGCAAAATTCAGGCTGCAGGGAATGCAGTCCTTAGCTGACCCTCTAGGTGGTTTCCTGTGAATGCGATGCTCTTTGTTTCATGCCTTAAAACATTTGGATTGTGGTGCTGTGTTGTTGCTCCAGATGGGGATAAAATTATTCCTGCCTCTCTGGAGCTAGGATTAAGCTGATGTGAATCGCCATCAGACTCAGGCTAGGGTTCCACAGGGGGAGGAACGATAGCGGAAACAAACTGGCAAAGCACGGAGAGTGTTTGGCATCGAGGGCCTGTGCCTTGGGACCTCAGCCTGGGAGCATAGCTGGGATCTTAAACCTTCCTTGGCCAGACGTGGGCCCCTCTCTTTGCATCTTAGGTCTGAGCATTAACACTGATGTGCGGGGAACAGATCAAGTTGTACGTGATGCTTGAGCTGAGATGCTGGGAGAGGACTGGGCAAACCAGGCCCCTTTAAGGTGCTGATATGTGAAGACACGGGTTAGTCTTGGAAAACAGCAGTCCTGCTGTGTAGGAGCATGTGAGGCCACAGGAATAAACCACGGTGAGGGGAAGGGGTGGGTGGAACACTTGCAACCCGCTTGTTCTCATATTGCACCAACAGCTCTCTTAAACATTTGCTTCTCTTAAACATTTTTTTCCAGAGGTATGAAGGACTTGGAAAGTCACTGGGAGACCTTACTGTGGGCTTCCGATTCCTAGGAATGTGACTGTGGAATCTTTTTTGTGAAACACAAATTTTCACAAAATAAAAATACAAGCGTGAATTTTTTTAAGCCAGAGCAAGTTGGGATTTTTTCCAGTGGAATTCTTTTCCATCCCCTCCCAAACTGTGTTGTTTTTGTTTTTTTTTTAAAAAAACCACAACTCTAGACAGTTTCTTATGAGAAGTTTTGGAGGTATTTTTTGCTTTGGCAAGCTCTATTTTGTAAGTCTCTTCTGGGCTGTTTATGTTGTAAGTAACAACGTGCCTAATTGATACCTACTAAAACAGCTGGGACTAACATGTATAAATTGCTTATGTCCACTCCCTAATAAGAGGCTGTCTAAGCTCTAACCAAAATTTGCAATATTCCAGAAGGAGGGGAAAAAAGCAGCCAGCTCTCCCATGCAAGAGCTGTTGATGGCGGAGGTTTCTGTAGAGGAAAGCATCCTCGCTGCTGGATCCCGGCCGCAGCCTCTCTCTGCCTGCCAGCTCTGCTTGCAAGCTCAGTGATGAAGGATGTGTTAGATAGTGCCTGTGCTCACATTCCTCCTCTGAACCGACATTTCCTTTACGGGGCATGGCAGCGTGGCCCTTCCAGTTAGGGGAGAGGAGGGAGTTTCAGCTCCAGGGCAAGCTGCTGACAACAGAGGAGAAGACTTCTGAAAAAAAAAAAGGTGACTATTTTAACAATCTCATTTACTGGCAGGGTAGGACTGGGAAGCTGTGGCTGTACCAGAGAGGAGACGGGAGTGGAAATACAGCCCCCAGTGTGGGACCATCTGCCATCAGTGAGTGCTGAAGGGGAGAGGGAAATGACTACCTGACCAGCTCTTGATTAAGTGATAAAGACACAGGCTAGAACCCCCAAATCCCCCATGCACCATGCTCTGCAGTTGAACTAGAGGCACAGTGTTAATCTCTATATTTGTGTCTGACTGCTCCTCTCAGTTTCAGCCTGGGGAGCATCAGCTACACTTGCATGGGGCACAACCTAAGCAGGAGGTCACAGAAGCGCTGTTCTGGTGCAAGCTTTTCAGCCAACCTCTGGCAGCTTGTCTGAGGCAGGCAGCCTGACGCTTTCACTTCAGAGCCCAGGGACCTGGAGCAAACAGAAAACACCTCCCAGCAGCTAGAACTGCTACATAACTGAAAGCCGCCTTGTTTTCACGCTTGCAGGTACATTAGAGGATACATAAACTTTGCAGCCAGGCATGCTAGAGTGGACCACCAGGCGTTCTCACTGCGTTTAGATGATCCAGCTCAAGCGCCACTGGTTGCAAGTAACATTTCTAATTAGCATTTAATCACTCCTTTTCCTTAAAAAAAAAAAAAAAAAAAAAAAAGTGTTTCTTGGCTCTGCTTTGCTAGGGCATTCACTCATGTTGAAACACAGCCTTGCTGAGTGCTGAAGAGGTGTTGGTGTTAGGCCAGGTGAGATGGCGCAGGAAGAACACCCTGCCTGCTGGTTGCCAGTAAACGGGTAAGATCTCCTCTGGCAAGGGTTACTGCTGTTAAATGTAAAGCCCTGTGTTGGTTCATAAAGCTTCTACAGGTCATGTTCTAACAAAAGGTCTGGGGATTTTTAGGGGTTTGTGGTTTTGGGGTTTTTTTCTTTATGTTACCTTCAAGGACCTCAGCTGGTTCCAATGACCTCTTTCAGCCCTTAGCTGTTAGTATTGGGCACGCTGGGGCCAATGACAGGAAAGAAAGAAAAAGAAGCAAGAATTAGAAGAGCTTTTTTAGTGCAAATATTCTGTAGCTAAATCGAAATGAACAGAGACTCCCCCCCCCCAACTGTTTTTGTTTCTTTTAAAAGTTTCAAATAACTGCAGAGAGTATTAATTTTCCTCTTAAGTTACTTCAGTTCCCTCCCACAGACGTAGTGTCTTGAACAGAAAAGGGGTTGCAGTTCTCCCTGCAGGTCCTCTCCAGGCCGGCAATAACATTGTTACTGCGAAGAATGAAGTTGATAAAGACCTTCATAGCCCTCCTGCATTAAAGCTCACTCCACAAGAGCTAATTTTATGTAGTTACCATAAGGGGAAAAAGCACCAACGTGGGTAAAGAGCACTGGAAGAAATCAAACCTGCTTGCAGGTGGGCCAGGACCAAATGAAAGTACAAAGTAAAACAAGTGAAGCTGGGTGTAGAACAGAGGCCGTCTCAAGCACTGAATCCTGGAAATGCACCACATGGGGATTTCAAGACCATTCATAGCCTTTCCTTGCTGCAAATGGGAGAAGGCAACTCGAATTATTTCCCTCAACCTGTACCCATTCTGGCTTGGTGTGACTGCCTTCCCACAGCAAAGAAGGATGTGGTGGCCACAGCTGTGCTTTTGGCTGCAGGAAAACACTCCTTTCTCTCCCCACCTCCCCTCAGGAGCTCCAGCATCAGCTGCGTGTGGCTATACCAGCCTAACTTCCTTACTCCTTCCAGATGAAGGAGATGGTGCAAATGCATCCCATGGCTCTGTCTGGCTTGCAGGATCTGGGCGGCTGCTGGGGAATTGCCTCCCGCCTTCCTATAGCAGCGAGGAGAGGGGCCAGCGGTTCCTGCCAGGCGCCTACCCCAGGCTCTGAGTGCAGAAGCAGCAGGAGCCTGCCAGTGAGCAGCGGAAACAGTTACCAGATGGGGGCCAAACGGCAGATTTATTTGCAAGAAAGGAGCATGAGGCACCCAGTAACGGGGCTGAGACTGGTATGCGTTTGCACACACCACCCCCATATGCGGAGATGCGCTGGCTCCCTGCAGACATGTGGGGCCACCTTTGCGGAGGAGCTGGCCCCTCGGAGCCCACGCACAGGACCGGACGCAGCCCACTCGCTTGGATGATGTCCCACGCCGCAGCTCAGATCCGCCTTCCAGCCCCCCACCCCTCTGCAAGCCACCTTAGTTCATGCTGGCGAGGGGAAAACGCTTTACCATCTGTTCATCTTCAGAGTCTTGAGTCATTATTTTTATTTCAGCTGTCGCCAAGCAATAGCGAAAATCCCAACACACCAGCATATCCACTGCTGCAAACTGTCTTGTCCTCAGCCACCAGAGAAAAAGCAGCTCATCTGCAGCGTGCAACACTAAATCTTCTGCAAAAAGGCAGGAAGGAGGAAAAGGGTACAGTCAGCTTCTGAAGGTGACCTTGGTCATTAACATACACAGCATCCAGGCAAAAACTGAAAACCTGTAGCCTGTGGAAATGGAGGAGTGGGGCTTGCCTCCAAAGGCACCCACATCCACAGGTGATGGAGATGGTGGAGGTGGCATAGCCCTCTTCTGCCCCTCTGACCCCTAATCGAGCATTAAAACCACTACTCAAAACAAAAGACTGCCATCGTTTGCACCGGTCCATGGCATATGTACCCTGCTTGCCTCCAGCCTCACAAAACTGGCACACTACTGCTTACCCCCACATGTTCTTGCCTTCTCCTTAGTAGCCCCAGAGGCTCACGCCAGCTGTGTCCCCAGCACCCTAGACAGTGCGACATGGGGCTGGCAGCCTTCGCCCGTGGGTTACTCTTGGCTCCCTTTGCCTGTTTACTACACTCCTCCTGTCCCTTCCCACTCGCCTACCAGGCAACTCACGTTTTCCTCTCTTCCTCCAGCCGGGAACCCTATTGAATGCCTGGGGCTGTACTACCATATGTGTACATGTTAAAAAAATAGGATCACCAAACAGGAAACCGCCTCTAGAGCTGTTGTTTCACAACTACAGCACGACTCCAGCCAGACAGAAGACATTTTGCGCTAACTTCTTCATTGCTGCCAAATGTATTCCAAACGCAGCCCTCGCCTCATAAATTACCCTAGTTAGCAACACTCCAGCAGGCGAAAGAACAGATTTGAAAACTGACAATGCAAATGAAGTGGCTGCAGTTTATGTCACGGGCGACTCACGGAGAGGCCCTGCTTGAAAGGGATCCGGTGAAGTCTCCTCGGCTGCCTCCCCTCCAGCACACCCATGGGCAAAGCCACCGGTGTCACAGCGGGGCCGGGATGCTGCAAGGGGAAATCAAAGTGCCGCTGAAATCAGATAAAGTGGGGCTATGTGGCAATTTCCTCCTTTCGTTGCAAAACATGGCATAGATGAGCTTTGCTTACACTCAAGGCCTACAGCAAACCAACCCCTCAGAGCGGGGTGAGCTGAAGAGGTGAAGGTGCGACCTTTAGAGGCTCAGGACCTTTGCAGGCAGTAATTTAACTTAATTTAACTTAACGATGAAGAGCCAGGGCCACGGCTGGGGAAAGGGTGGAGACGAGCCCCACAAACTGTTGGGCCCTACCTTTTCTTTTTTCCTTAACACAGGGTAAACAAGCTAAATATTGAAGCCGCTTGGGAAATATATTTACACTGAAAATTTAAAACTTTTTGCTGGAAGAAGGAGAAAAAAAAATATGCCATCTTTGGCCAAGACTAATAAAACAGTTTCAGACAGAATTCCACTTCTCAACGCACACACAAAGAATGTTCGCCTGGGACAGAAAATGGAAAATTTTTATTTTTTCTTTTTTTGAACGGATCATGGTTCTATGCCCCAAGTGACTTGTGGTTTTCTGGTTAGAAAATAAATACATACAAATTTAAAAAAAAAAAAAAAAAAAAAAACCAAAAAAACCCCAGACACTTCCGCCTGAGTTTCATTGTGATCAAACCCTGCTTTTCTGATGAGAAAAAAAAAGCGCTGCTTGACATGTTTTTTCCCAGGCTCTGTAGGGCGGCGGCCGCCCCACCGCTCCCCTCACGGCGCCGGGCGGCCCGAGAACCCGCCGCCCCGCCTCAACCACCCCCGCGGCGAGGCCTCCCCGCCTTCCTCACAGGCTGCAAAATGGCGGACGGCGCGGTGCACCCCGGGAGCTGTAGTCCCTCCCGCCGCGGCAGCCCGGCCGCCTTTCGCGGCAGGCCCATAATATTTCCCCCGCTCCACGGCTATCAAAATGTCCCCCGCTGAGGCAAAGGCGGGTGACTACAACTCCCAGGACAAAAAGGAGCGAGGCGGAACGGGAGGGGCGGCTCCCGCCCGCTTCCCACCCCCGCCGCGCCGCTTTGCCTACAGGGAACTGTAGTTTCGCCGCTGCGCCCCACAGCCCCGTGGCGGTTGGTAGGGACTCGGTGTCCCAGCGCACCCCGCGCCGCGGCCGTTGGCTGTGGGGAGAGGCGGGAAAGGCGGGCGTCCGCTGTGAGGAGGCGTCGGGCCTGTGCCGTGTCGGGGTACGGGGCGCTTCATCCCTTCCTTCCCCGCTGTTCCTGCTGTCTGTCCGGAGGTGGCGAGGCGCTGAGCGGGAGGGGGGCTCCGGGCGCTCCGGTGTTATGAGCAGAAGGGCGTGGGGGCTGGAGTGGGGCGGCAGCCCTCGGGGGTGCAGAGGCCTGTGAGGCGAGTAGGGAGGTTATATCCAACAGGGTCGCGGCCTGGGGAAGGGGGTCGGGCCCTGGGCCAGCGGGCAGAGCGGCTGGGGTGGGGTTTGCGCCCGTCATGTTGGGCAAGGCCGTGGGCTCTGTCGTTGCCCCCTCCCCGGGATAGGGTGGCAAGTGGAGGTGTGAGCCAGGGCCGGAGGCTGCCGCCCTCTTCCTTGGCCTGCCGGGCTCTGTGGGCACCATCCTGCACTAGGGCTGGCAGGCGATTGCCAGCAGGCTTGGTTGCAGTGCTGTCTCTGTGACCAGAGCGGGCTCTTGGCCATGGTTTGGAGTGACTGGGGTCTTTGTTTTCCTCACAGGCTGCAGGAGGACACACGGAGCCTGAGTAAGACAAGGATGGAAGAGTCCAATGGGGACCTTCCCTTCCAAAGAGATGCCATCCTATCCCAGTTGTGCTGTGATCACGTCACCATAACAAACCTGTGAGTCTGTCTGGTGTGCTGTAAGGGTCAGTATGTTTGGCTACTAAAGCTAAAACATCTCCTTAGCAGCAAATTATTTACTTTCTGTGTAACTGCCCTCAGGCAAGAGATACCCTGATTCACAGCCTGTGATGAACACTTACACTGCCATTTGAAAACAGCAGTTTTAGTAGTCAGTTATGTGCTTCAGTGTCTCTTTTGGGTTGTAGTCATTACTTTCATGTGTTATAAAACTAAGCAGAAGGATGTATGATTTTCAGATGATTATTCTCCATTAATTAATTAAGGTTACACTGAGTGCAATGTTTTCAAAAGCAGCCATCAGATCCCTTTTGTCAAAGACAGCCAGACTTTACATGGAACACAGCAGTCAGTCTGTTGAATTCTTCAGAAGTTTTTCTATGTTTTAATGCTTCATGAAAAAAACCAACCTGTGAATATGACCTTTCTATGAAAACACAACTCTGGTATCCATGGTCTCTTTTTTACAGCATTTAATACTTGCAATGCATAACTATCATTTTTATATTTTCTTAGCTGCATTTAATACTGTTCATTTAGTAATGGTGTACTGCACATAAAAATTAGTTTTATTTTTCCAAATCCTCTCTTCTGTTCTACAGAATAAGGTTGGCAATGTGAATGTGGAGACTGAGTAAATATAGTGGTGCCTGCCTTATTAGGCTGCGTGTTGTTCTTTTGCCAAAAATCCAGGAATATCTTCAGACTTTTATACTAGCATGAGTTTGTCAGATTTAGAACTCTGATCTGCAGTTTTGGATGATTCAGGGGGAAGGAATTATTTTTAAAACTCATTTTAAAACTACATTTCCAGTATCTTGATGGAAATGTTTGTTTTCTAGGGTGGAAGTGCTGAGATCTTTGGTGGCTTTAACTGATCCTCAGGAGGGGAAGCTGACTCAGTCTCAAGAGAAAGTGAGTGACTACAGACTTTCCATGTCTGTTTACTGCATCGCTTCAGAAGGAACCTATAATTAGGTAGTTGAGCTTATTCTAATAATATATTAGAACTGTTTCTGTAATTCACGCTTTTGCGAGCTGAACTTAGGTGCCTGTTTTCCAGCTCCGTTTCTGACTCCTGGCAAGCAGTAGCGTGTTCATCAGCCGCCTCAGTTCTGCAAGGTTCCCTTCAAGCAGGTGGCAGAGTGAATCGGGTATTCCAGCCGTTGGAATTCAGGCCTCAGATCACACTGTCTTTTACGGACTGAAGGGCCAGCTCTTCCAGACCCTTGGTTGCACCACCGCCTTGTTTCCATACGCAAGCATGGCATGTGCAATTAGTTTTCTTAATCCAGTGGGATTGATTTCTTGACCTGGCTTGTTTTGTGATTCCAGGAATCTAGTAATGACATGAGAGTTTAGAGCCGAGGAAGAAGTTGAGCTTGTACTTTATGTTACTTTAAAGCAATCATGAAACTGCAGCCCTGATATTTTTGTGGCTTCTCTGCCACTGACCTCTGTCAGTGATAGTGTCCTTTATAATATGCAGAACGTGATGATTTTTGGGACAGGAGGTAAAGTAGCTACTGCAGTAAAGGATCATAATGGCCAAAAGTGAAGTGAGAGAGATTAGGATGTGGTTTTCTGGATATATACATATGATAGATGCAGGGTGTAATTTGGAGAGGTGGTTGCTTTCTCTTGGAAGAAGTGCAAGACAGTTATGGGGTATTCAGATTTGCTAAAAAGACTTATGCTCATCTTTTAGTAATTGGACCTGCTGTAACCTTTAATGAAATTCGTTGTGCAATGCTGTTTTTAATTACTTCATATTCTTCTATTGAGTCATGTATAAATCTTTAATCTTAATGTACATTCACTTCCTAAATAATGTTTTTATTTCAAGCAAAATTGCTTAGGAATCTCTGAAGTACAGCTGCCTGTGATATTGCAGTAATAATTATTTTGCACAGCACAGAATGATAATCTCATACTTGATTGTCATTACGCAGTTGAATTTTTATGCTCCTTTGTATTCTAGGCACTAAATTTGCTGGGCATTTGGGAAACCGTATTTGCAGCTGTTCCTGGGCCTACATCAAAGACCTCAGTGGAGCGGTAGCTTGAAGATGGGAGACCAGGATGGAGGTGAACCCTTTCTGGGGATAGTGGCTGGTGGTGCCACAGACTATGAAGGAGTTTTGCCCTCAGACACGGTGTCGCTCAGCGATTCTGATTCCGATGATTTGGGGTTAGCGGATGAAGCAGAAGTTGACACAATATCTCCTGAGGAGCCGTCTGTAGATGACAGGGATTACAGATCAGGGGAGACCCCCGACTCTTCAAACAGCAGTCACAGATCTCCTGTCCAGCTGTTCCATCTGAGGGGCATGAGTTCTACATTCTCTCTCCGTAGCCAGAGCATTTTTGATTGCCTGGAAGAGGCAGCCAAGTTGTCTGTGCCCTCAATGCCTGAAGATAATGTTGTTGATGGGAGGTTTAAGCGCCCACTGCCCCCAGCCACAGTTTCAAGTAACATGGTTCCAGAAAGCCCGGGAAAGCAAGCCAAACCAGTGCAGGCTCCCAAAACCTCTCCTGCAGTGCCTGACTATGTGGCACACCCAGAGCGCTGGACCAAATACAGCCTAGATGGAGTTTCAGAGTCTACTGACAAGACTAACAGGGCAGTGGCCATGGAATTTCTAGAGGGTTTGAAGAAAAGAGGGGAAGAACAAAGCTCAGCTACCCAAGATAGCTACACCCCGTACTTCAACCAGAACCCTTCCAGCTGTGGAACTGGGAGGATTGTCTTCACCAAACCAATAAAAAGGGGTGTTGATGGACTGGAAAAGAAAACATCAGCAGGGGAGGATGATAAGAAACATGTGAAAACAGATCTGAAAGGAAAATCTCTTAAGATGACTGATGACTTAAGGGGGGAGGATAAGGTAGAGCTGGGGCACTTAGACAGTGGAAGTGGAAAGGCAACAGAGGAGGAGGAGTGCATGATGGCGGGGGACCTGAGCACAGAAGGCAAGCTTAGTGCAAGGTTTAGTGGCGCAGGTGAAGAGCCATCCGTTGAAACAGTTGGATTCCATTGCAGTAAGAAGAAGAATAGGAAGAATTTCCGACCTAAAGTAGATGATGAAGGGGACGGGGAAGAGTCCTGAAGAGTGGAGCACACTTGCGACATCTAAGGACTTGTATTGTCTTTGGATATATTTGGGTTTTTTTCTCTGACTTTTTTTTTTTCTGGTCCGGAAACCATGTGATAGCTTTTTGTCTAACAGTTTGCATTGTAGCCAGCAAGAACATTTTATATTGTTAGAAATTAAGCTACCTAAAATACTCTCCACACTTTTGGTCTGTGAGAAGTCTGCGGGCACAGGATAGTTGCACCCTAGCAGGAGAGAATACAGTGTGCTTTGTTTGCTTGAGCAGCTCCCTGGGGCTTGCTCTGGAGTTGGAAGTAGCCCTGAGCGCCAAAGAAAAAGATATGTTAGCTAAAAGGCTGCAAGGCTTCCTACTAACCCCCAAATTTAGAGCTGTTCTCAAATCCTGTCAAATCTTGGAACAAAGATGATGAGCTCGCTATGTAGAGAATTTTAAACAATGAAAATAAAACCTAGTCTTCCACTAGATGTGATTTCTCCTGACCCTGTCCTAGCAAGGAAAACTTTTTTCTTTTTTTTTTTTTAAATACATCCTCATTACTGTTGAGAGTGAAAGCACAATGGAGCCCAATCATGAGTTTGGAGAGCCCAAATACTAAGTTTGGCTTAATATTTACCTTATTTAGTGTTACACGATAAAGATTTTAAACACGTTTCCTGCCTAGAGGTACAACTCTGGGTGTATCCTGGTGAAGACACGCTCAGGATGGCTTCAGCAAAGTCTCGCCACGTTGACTGTAGATCAGAATTTGCAAGAGCCTCAGTTGTTAAGTTGGGCAGCAGCTTTTCCTCTTACTGGTATGTTATGATGTGATTTGCATGTCCTTTCCAGGTGGCACTGCTTCCACATTGATTCTGTGTATGGATTTGGTGGGAATGAGGAATTTGTACCAGAACTGGATGTTTTTATGTTCTTTGGGATTCAATAAACTTTTAGTTGCAGCTTGATTTCTTCATCTCTTTGAACCATGCTGATTAATGCAACTATAGGAGTTTTAACAAATGCTCAGTTTACTTGATTCGAGAATTGTCTCGAAAGTCTTCTAGAATGTTACTCTAAGCTTACCCTCTTGTGAGGGTAACACATTTCTAACATTTTCAGTCTTACAGTATGTAGAGAATCACCTCATACAATGAATCACATTGTAATGAATGTCAACTACAGTAGTTTTTCACATGGAATGCTAATAAATTTTATAAATAAGGTTGAAATATTAAATTCTTTGAAAGGTTATATGATTTGAAACTCAAATTAGTTCAGGTTAGTTTGGACTGACATTTTTTTGTCAGTGTTCTAAATTGGCCAACCCCAATGTTAGTATTTATAACCGTGTAGTGAAAGATTACTTCTTTAGAGTTTGTGATCTTTCTTGCTAGACTGTGTTTGCTCAAACACTGAAGGATATTTGAGGAGGTTACTTTCTCTGCAGGGGGTATTGGCATCTTACTGGTAATTGACTGATAGGCCCAAATCTTGTGGGTCTTTGTGTTTGAACCGATGCATCATTTGACAGCAGAAACAGGAAACAATGTAAAATGAGTAATATTGCTCCATCTTTTGAAATCCACCTTTTAATTTTAAAAGCAGAATGTATTTTCTCATGAGTGTACAGTTTAGTGATTTGCAGTAATTAATGGGTCACTGCTAAATACTTCAGTTTTTCCAATGCATGTGAGTAGAACATGACAACATTTCCACATAGATAGGTTTTGGTTTCCAGCGGATAATTAATGTGCTGGACACAATTAAAATAGTAGCTGTTTCATAATGGAAGCTGCCAGAGCAGCGCTTGCTGGTTGTAAGATACGTATTATTTCCTAGCAGAAAATGTGGCTTAGTACAAACTTACTGATTTTGTAACTTCTGCTTGCCTAGGGTGCAGAACAGGTAAGACAGTACCAAAATTCCAAATGGGATCGCTGAAGTCTGGGGCACAGCTGAATAAACTGGACAGATGCCTATTTTATGAAGACGTCATAACAAGTCAAGTATCTGAATAAACGACTCTTGTCAGAAAGGTACTTTTATCATATCTCAGATTTATTTTTTTTTCCGCCGCTGGTAACAGAGAAAGCTTTTGCGCAACCTATGTTTACGTTGCATAGAAGCAGTGTTACATGCATGAGGAAATTAAGTTCAGTTGAAGCTTATCTAAGAAAGACCACAACCCACTACTTCCCCCTTCTGATGCTGTAAAGAAATTTCCCCTTAAAGGATGGTAGTAATATTCATTTTATTGGTGTATCTTTTCCTAGAAAATTCTAATAAAGCCAGCCGACTTTTGTATGCTAAAAACGTACGTGCCAGTTTAAGTAATGAAAAAAATCACACAGTCCAAATTCCTAGTTTGTAGGAAAATTTTTGCTACACATTCTTGCTTTAAAGTCTCTAATTTTTTATTTTTTTTTCCCCCTGACCTTTGAGAGAGAAGAGTAAATTGAAATCAGAAAACCGCTTAGGTGTAGATGCAGTGGTCCATGGTACATAAAGGCAAAGTCTCCTTTAATAGCAGCAAGCTGACAGCAGCTACGATCTGACATTACAATAAAAACCAGAGCAGCGGAGGCTTGGGGATCTGACTGCGGGAGGGCCACCTGCTTTGTGTTTGGAAAGCGACTGCAAGCCACCCCACCTTTGAGGACCACGCAATGAGATTCCAGCTTCTGGGGATGAGTGAGGAGCCCTCAGTCAGGAATACCGGCAAAGGAATACCTTGCAGAAGCCAGCATGGGAAGAGAAAACGGTGAGTGCAATTGTTTGAGGATTGTAAGAAGACCAGGATTGTAATAGTTCAGTATCCCAGGCCCTTTCCTGTGGAAGCTATTGCTTGATTTCCTTTCTAAGCAACTCGGAGATATGAGCTTGCTTTCTTTGCCAAGGAAGCGCCTTGGTTTTTAGTGCATAAATGATCACCCTTCAAAAGGGAGACTCCTTTGAACAGAGAAATGCGTAAATGAGCAATGATGACGTTGGATTGAGGGTATGGTATCTGGAGAACAGAAGGCAGATTGTATTTAGGAAATAAGGTGGTGGATTCATCCTGGAGAAGAAAGTTTTTGGTGTGATTTGTGTAATGGAGTTTTGGAGAAAGAATCAAGCAATATAGGAGCAGGAGGGAAGAAGGCCCAAGTAATTGAAGGAGGAAGAATAAGAAATCCTCAGTAGTGTCATTGACAGTGCTTGGCGTAAAGACACTGTGAGCTGGGCCTTAGGCCTTAATGAGATTACGATTTTACTTCTACAGTATTTCAGTAGGACAAAATAAGTAAAATTTAATTATCGATGTACGTGATGTCAGTCTCGGACTGATCTGCATGCTCTTCTCTTTCACTTCTTTCTGGCAAAGGCACTTCTGTGTTGGTATTCATCACACCTAATAGGATTGTAAAAGCCATGTGCTTGCTTAAAAGCCTTAGGACAAGGGGCACATAATAGTAATTGCGTAAGAAACTATAAAATGTTGAAAATAATCCACAATAAAAATATCCTGTGGATTCTATTACTTTGCATTAGCTCAGTAAACGATAAAGACAGTTTTTTTCTTTATTTTTCAGCTATTTAAGTTTCTGATATTTATGCAGTTTAAAGCATTAAAATGGCTATGCTACATGATGGTTTTTCTTACTGGAATGTTGATAATGAAGGAATTTACATAGGTGTTTTATAAGCTTCTAACAGAATTAAGTTTGAGCTTAGTTCAAGTCTGAGTGATATGAGATCTTGTCATGTCATGACTTTGCTGACTTTCCAGCTACTTCTTTTTACCATATAGTGTATGAGTGTTCAGTTTATGTTTTTTGAGAGCTTTTTTACGTAATAGCTAGTAGTAGGTACATATTGAAAATCTATTGAAATAGATCATTAAGAAGAATATCCAAAATCTTTATTGTGTTGGATGTTCTGAGGTGGCTGAGAAGTAGTCTGTTTCTGTCTCCAATGTTTTAAACTCCAAACAGTGGAGCCCTGGGACACAGGTGACAGAAATAGTTGCAGCTCTGAAGGCAAATGAGCTGAGTTTATTAGAACAAAGTAGGAGGCTTGCTCAATTTTTATTTTTTTATTTTTTTCAAGACTATTATTATCCATAGTAAATGCTTTTGGTAATACTTTGGTAGTACTATCTTACTGACTCAATGAGCCCCCAAGACACAATCCTCTCAAGAAACCCCATGGCAAATAGATGCTTATTTACACACTCAAAGTTGGGTGAGATCATTCTAACTCACGCTAAGTGGTAGTCCCTTCCTCAAAAGGTAATTTTTTCATTCTGAAGTATGAATATTCTGTTCCTTGTTTTCATTCCCGTTACCTCTATGTATTCTTCTCCGCGCCTCATTAGGTGGTTCTTTTCCAATCTTTTTTTTTTTCCCTTGCATTTTTTTAACTAAATTGTTCAGCTCTATTAATTAGCTTTACCGTGGTTGTTTTCAATACTTACATGTATAGTTTGGAGCTGGTTGGTTGCACAAGAGGTTGGTTCTGGTTAAAAGCTCTGCCATTGAGGAGATAACAGCTGTACAGTAGCAAATCTGCAAAATAGGTAGAGATTTCTACATCAGCTTATTTTTGTAGTACTTTATCCATTCTTAAATTTACAGGAAAGATAGTCTAGGCAGCAGACTGCAGCAGCGTCAGAGATACCACTTTTTAATTTAATTTAAGAAATAGTCGAACTGTCTCGGAGTAAGATTTGTATTAAATACCTTCCCTTTTTTTTGTGAGTATATTGCATTATCACAAACTGGCACAATCTTATTAAAGCATTTCTTGTGTGTTCCTGTGGACCTGTATTTGGTGTCAACATTGTTCATTTTTTTCATGACTTTTAAGGAAGCCATAAAATGGATAAGAAAGGGGAGGGAAACTGCGATGGGAGTATTAAGATAAGGAACTTTCAGCGAGGCCAAAATTACACTGGAGAGTTCTAGGGACAAAGAAAACAATAGCAGTTGTGCTATGTAGCACATGGTAATGCTGCGGATTTTCAGATTGTTTAAGAAATGTTTGTTTATATTTCAAGGGTTTATAATCAAAAGCTTAAGATAGGGTTTCCTTCTATTATTGATGTTTCACATTTGTATGTTAGACACTTCCCTTTGAGACGCTGGTATCTGGTATCTAAGAAAATTAGAAAAACTGATGTCCAAGAAGATTAGTCAGATAGAATACGGGTATTTTCAAAGTTGCCGGTTTTAAAGAAAGAAAAGGTTGGGCAAAGAAAAAGAATGGAGCGGGGAAGATGAAGAGTTTCCTTCCAGAAGCACCCATAATGAAGGAAATAAATACTTCTCGAGTAGCATAGCAAAGAGAGCAAGAAATGGTCTGTTCCCCTTTCTCCTTCCTACCAGAGGTCAGAAATGTTTCTTTACATATATATATCACCAGAGAAAAAACAGTAACTGTAGTGAAATCATAACACAGATCCGTTTCTCCTTCCCTTTATCGCTAAATAGGGTCTGCCAAACCACCATTAAATGAGAGACACATGATGAAATCCTAAAGCTGATACAAATGCCCATAAAAATATTACTTACCTGGGCTTCCATAGCTTTAAACCGCTTTTCTTGTTCTTTCAATCCACTAAAATATTTAGACAAATTATCCACCCTGTGGAAACAAAGCAGACATGCTGAGCAAAAAGGAAAAGCCTCAGAATAAATCCTAAAACGCAAACCCCATGTAACTTACTAGAGCCATGACCCCCCACTGGCAACTCTGTGCTGCTGAGACATCCCAGACGCCCCTAAAAATTTTGTCCTTTAGAGGTGTTCCTGCAAGTATTTGTTGAACAGAGCGGTGTTTCTGGAACACTCTCATGCACCTGGTGCCCTGGGACTCATAAACTCACACAGATCACAGCGGACGTTCAGCTTCTGGCTGGGGCCACTTGGGCCCAGCTGCTGTGGAAATCCAGGACAGCAGAAAGGAGCCTTAGGGCCCGCTCTCCCTCTCCAGCCACTTAGTCCCACCTGTACCAAATGTAAACTGATCCTGGTGTGAGAGCAGAGGCTGCATTTTCCATCAACACGAGGGAGATGAAGCACTTAAAATTCATACAAGGTTTCATTTTTTGGAAATGGCTTGACATTCAAATCCCTCTTTCCATGCAGTCCAAAGGGACTGTGTAGAGGACTTCCATATAGTGCCTCCAAATCATTGTATTGTCCACATGCTTTCTGTATCCCTCTCCTCCCATCAGTTCCTTAATCTTAGCTTCTGATTCCCCACAGGCTCCTCAAATCCCTCTCTACCTTGTCCTAACTACTATTTCAAAGTTTCCCTCTGGCAGGTAATGTTCCATTCAGGTCTATGTGGAAAAGCTGCTCCTGGATGGGTCTAATGCATTTTGGGATTGGTTCAACGCAAAGTCCAAAGGGTCACTTTCTGAAGGTTTCATAAGCTTTCAAATACACACTGCTACCACCGAAGAGTGAAGATGAAAAGCCACAGGTTTAGTGGTGTTCATCTGAACCTTTTTCCAGTCCCTTTCTGGTTCTGCTGCGCCTGAAATCCTGTGAAGCCAGACTGATTCTTACTTTTCCCCTTCAAGCAGTAACTTCATCTACAACGTTCCATCTGAAAAAGCTTTCTAGCTTTAAAGATAGAAAGAATATAATTGTGCCCTTTGTTTGGAAGAAATTACACGCATTTTTATTGCTTGATCTCAAAAATTGAGCTCTCATTCCTGGGGTTTGTCAGTGATCTGCTTATGAGAATAAACTTTAAACCAACATAATAATTCTAAATTATGACGAATTAAGAGTCTGTGTAGATTAGAGGGAGAAGAATGTTTTCCAAGAACGTACTCAAGTACGCTGTTCTGGGCTCCAGCTAATCTGTGAGTTAGACAGACCAAGGTTTGTTTGGAAAGACAGCACAAGATCTTATTATGATAATTTTCACACCCATTGTGCCTCTATTTGAAGTCAGTTTTATCGTAACAGAAAATAGCTGAAACAGGTGTTAAAAGCTTCTTTAAAGAAGGCTTTGCTGTCTGGCTTTCTGTATTGCCTTAGATGTTTGTGTTTTCCCTGCACATAACTTCTTTGTGTCTCACATAAAGACACAAAGTAAACATTTACTCATTCAGTGTAAACCTCTGAATAATAATGTACCTCTTTCTTTCTTTAGAATACTCGACCAATTTAAGTGATGCTTCTAGTGGGAAGATATTTTAGAGAAGTATTTAAATGGAGACTCAGTTAATTAAATATAATTTTAGAGCCAATATAATTAATTTCTTGTGGAAAATTGTAGTCTCATGCCATAAAGTCATAAATAGTTGTTCTTCCGCATCTGTGGGCTGGGATTAATTCAAGATATCTTAAACTTCCATTCAAAAGCCTCAGCCATTCAAAAGAGGGTGGAAGTACATGTACTACAGTATAGCAAAGGAACTCTTCTTCCACCATGTCTTCATTAATATGATTTTCATTGAGCTTGACTGCAGATTTGGCTGGAGCTTACAGCTGGAGCTGGAGCTTAACTGGACATGCTTCAAGAGTGCCAAAAACTCTTCTGATGTAGTAGTGCTGCTGGCCTCTCACAGTTTTTAATGGATTGCGTATTTTGTAACTGCATTCTAGTCGGATTCATCATATAAACTTTACAAGCACCTGAATGTTTATCTCATTCAAAGATGAAGACTTGCAAGGAACACTAATTGTGAGTCAGAATAACATACTTATTAGATGTGGCCTTCAGTCTTTCTTCATTGGTTTCTTTCCTTTCTTGTTCAAGATTTACAAGATAATTCTCTTTTTGCACCAGCTCCCATGTTATGATTTTTTGATCTAGGCCAATTGGAAGATCTCTTTCTGTAGGAAAAAAAATAAATTAAGAATAATATTTTACTCTCTGTTCTCTTATACTAGTAATGGAAGGCTGCTACGCTAAAGGAAAATGAAGTCTTGCCATTGCAGGAGTGTCATGTTATGAAAATGCAGCGTAACATAAGTATTTTCTACTTTTTTTTTTTTTTTTTCTTGAGATGGAAGGCGATAGACCTTTTTGCAGTTGGATATAACTCCTGAGTTTTCTGAAGAACAGCATGGACCAACTTCTGTGGTTACATTTAAGTTTATTTACAAGCTTACTGGACTTCTGACATATTTTAGCCCCAAATTATTTAATGAGCAGAGCTTTATGTTCAGATGCACTTTATCATCTAAGCTTCTTTATTAGAACAGTTACAAATAGGAAGGACAAACTGCATAAATCCCTCCACCTTCAAGGATGAAGCCTGTTGTTGTCAAGCGTCCCAGCCAAGAACAGACCTCAATTTCAGACATATTTTGAATGTAACATACTAGTTTTGTATCTTCCTAAAGATTGGCAAAAGAGCACACTTGCTGCATACCCCAGACACTACTGAATCTATAACCTGAGCAGTCAGGTACTTGCTTTATTAGGGGAAAAAAGAATTTTATTAGGTTTTGAAGAATCTTCAGTGGTATGCTTTGACAGCCAGGAGTAGTGTATCTGAAAGGGAGCTTAGTCAAAGGGCTCTGAATTGGTTCAGTCTGACATCAGTTCTGCTCCAAAGCCCATTATCTGCTTGCGCATGAGAAGTAAATAGGCTTATTATCAGACACTATTAAGCTAGATGGGCCAAGTTTGCCATCACTATAAAAAGCCCCCAAATGCCTTTTGTAATTAGCTGAACTTTGTCTGCCTTTTTAATTATAACTTTTAAGAGACCACTATTTCTCTAAGCGTGCTCACTCTCTCTTTATGTCCCTGTATTGGGAAATGCCACTGATCCTAGTAGATTTTTAGATTTGGTGTATATTTTTAGGGTTGTCTGTACTTAATAATTACTAGAATTCAGAAGCCAGTGAAATACCTATTCACTAAACCTATCCATACTTATCTCTTCCGAAATCAAATCCCTTTAACCAGTTTTACATTGATACCTTTGTTGTAATAAGTGTGGTGCATAAAGAAATGCATTGTGGGAAACTGTTTATAGGAGAGGGTACATTATAAGCCTTAATTTTTCGTTTCGTACTCTCCTGGCACTCTTTGTTAAAAATAAATTGTGACTCTTGGCTTAAGGAAATCTTAATTGCTCTTCTGTTTTGCCTATGCAGCATGTCCTAGGAGAGTGTCAAGGTCTCCGGTTGCTAGATGTTTGCTAACAACTCACCCAGATGTTCATTTTTATGTTCCATTTTGTTGAAGATTCTTCTGAGAACCAGAGTTATGTGGTTAATAATGATAAATGGTGGTGCTAAGGCAGGTCGGCCATGATATTCAACAATCAGGTTGTAGCGCTGAATTTTCCAGAAGATGTCTGCATTGCCCTGAACAACTTGAAAAGTGTAACTGTAATTGGAGAAAAAAAAAAAAAAAGTATTATAACTCTTTTTACTACAACAAGCTAATGCTTATTATTACGAAATTTAGTCCCTCATTTACTTTAGAAAGGGAACAGCAAGGTCAGCAAGTAGGGTTAATTTGATCTGAAGTTTGTGCAAATTTTTAGATATTAAAATAATTGCAATCTTCAAACGTTAAAAAATACATTAGGGTGTTGTTTTTTTTTTTAAAGAAAGGTAATTTCACTTCACTTAGGCAAGATCAGCAAATGTGCCACGTCAGTTCTTCAACCAAATGAATCATTATTAGCTGTGTTGACATCAAGCATTTCCCCTACGTGCAGATTATCTACTGTTAAGCCTGCCAAATTTACAGCTGCTTTGCACCTGCAGATTTGTACTGCAGCACAGCCAGGGATCCAGACCCTTCTATGCATGTTTAATGGAATTTTTAGCAGTAAAGCAGGCTTCTTTTCTTCTTGTCTTTAATGTGACTAGAATAACGATGATGAGAACTTATCAATCCCCAAATACTATTCATTAGGAAAATTACTGGTGTATTCCAAAATGAATAGCCAACAGCAATGTAGGGAATGTGGGCATTCAGTTAAACCTTTGCAGCCTCTGTCTTGATGCTGAAATCATTCTTACCTGAACATAGCAATCAGGAGATTCATAAGGAGAACATTTGTGACTAGCAGGAAGATGACCAACAGAAGTATGACGAGCCAGTTGGCGTAGCTATTAGGACATGATGGGGAGTTCTCCTGCAGAATCTGCAGTGGATTAAATGTACAGTTCCTGGGATACATTCGAGATGCTGCAAAGAAAGACAGAGAAATAAAAGAATAGTTTTGACAAATCCTACTGTCACGTGTATTTCTTACAGTAGAGACAAAAGCTTTGCATTTTGTTGAGCAAAATCTCTGACTTTCAACAAAGAATGGCAAGAACCACAAATTGTTCCTGAGATTTGAAGTAATGCATTTCATAGCTATTTCAATGCAAATAAAAACTGAATTAATATCTCTAAACATGTCTTTTTTTAAGAACTAGTGACATGGGTGGAAGCATATATTTAGTACCCTTACTGTTAAGATACAAATAAAGGACAATGATGACAGTGATTACTAAAATGAGATTAAATCTTGGCTGCATATAAGCAGCATCATTTTGTTCTGAATATTTTACAGTCATTAAAAGCTTAAACCCAATATTGTGGTAGTATTTTTGGACTACCCTTGTTGACTACTAGTAGGACCATAAATATGAGACTTTCTTAACCCTACAAGGTCAGTTCTTTGACTTCTTCAGCTACTGAGCTAATTCTTGCAGTTGAAAGATCATTTATGTGAACTAATATCCAAAGTCTTTAATTTTGTGAAAATATGATTGTGTTGTGTACATGAAGAACATTGCTTTAATGTGCAAGAGGTTTGCAACCCTAGAACGATGCAGATCTCCAGAATTTGGCTGCCCATTCAGTAGCAAGGTGGCTGCCACAGCTGGCTTTTTAGTAAGGTTCAGCAAAGAGGCATTGTATTGTAAAGGCTGTATCCATTTTTAGACTAGTTTTGAGTTCCCAAACTCAAACCACCTTTGAGTATTTAGCAGTTGTGTTCCCCCACATACTTGTGTCTTTGCAGTCCTTATGCTGGTGTGCATCTTAGAGGAGGAAACTAAGTAAAAGCTGGGAATGGTGTTCCTCATTCTAAATGTAAACTACTTTGTACATCTGAGCTTGCAGTCAAGGTTAGTAACAGTGGTTCTACATCATCAGACTAAAGGTTTAGCCCTGTATTCTATCTCCAGCTATGAATTAAATCCACAAATTCAGCGTAGAATAGTGATATTTACTTTTCTGTTCCCCATTTTTTCACTAATAATTCTTTTCCCCGGTGCCATGGATAACCCCACAATTGTATTTCTTGGAGCGTGCAGTTATATCAAAGCTTGCTGCAGCTGGGACTGGTTTCATCAAAGTGCATTACCTTATATTTATCTACCCTGAATTTCATTTGATGATTTAGCACTCATGAGGGTCCTCTGCAACTCTAAGGTGTCAGCTTTGCTACCCAGTAATGTAGTTTTGTCAGCAAATTTTGTCCTCCTCATTACCCATCTCCTTTTCTACATGTTTCATAAAGATGTTAAACAGAATGAGCCCCAGGACAAATGACTCCCTTCTGGAAGTGGCCTGTGCAATTAATTCTTTTTTTCTCTGTCTCCAGGTGAAGACACCCTTTGGAGAGAAACACACATTTCTGGAGAATGGTACATCTGACCTATTTCCAAATGAGATTAGTCCTATTCCAGAAATATTTGTTTCTCTCCAATTGCTTTAATGGAAATAAGAGGGACTGGTTGTGCTGTGCACACTTACACCTCAGGCATTTGAAGTTAAGTGAGATGAATCATACCGCTGCTCTCTTGTCTCATTCAGACTTCTTTGGTTTTTCTAAGACAGATGCTTTTTCTTATTAAGCAGAGTGAACATGAAAGAATGCTTACTGGTTTGCTTCTGTTAATGGGATTTTTTTGGTTCCATCTATATTACCTCAAGTTTGAATCCTATTTCAACATTGCCACTGACATTTATCACAGTTATTCTGCCTAAATGCTGTGGCATTACTTCAGCCAGCTTTGGGAGATTACCTGTTCTGTATTTTACCTGCTTGCCTATCAGAAATGTTGCCTTTGAACTTTTATTGTCAAGTCTTTCTGTGTCTTGTGGTTATTTTTATGTTGTTTTGTTTGAAATATGCACATATGCAATTCCTAGCTTTATGTGATTTGGGCAGCTTTGCCTCCAGAGTCAATAAATTCTCTGGAGCAATATTTATTCTAAAACATAAGCGTTTGCTTACGGGCAGAGCTGTACTGCTTTAGCACTGTCACATTAAACTACTGCCAAAATGTATGGAGGTGCTATTATTTCAGTTTACACAGGGTTAGCTGGGTCTAGGTTAAACTGAACGGAAATGGACTGAAGTGGAAGAAGGTATGCCAGCCTTGAAAACTGCAAATCCTTGTACGAACGTTTCAGACAGCTTGTCTAAATAGGGCTAACCTTATGCTCTAATGTAATTCCACAGTGCACATTATCTCTTTGCAAATACACTATTTATATCATAGTAATGTGAAAGCTTTGGCCTGCAGGACAAAGATTAACACACACGAAAGAAAAAAAAAAAAGACAACACTGGGAAGGAATTCCATGCTCTAATCAGAAGTGTGCGTTTAAAAATGGCCAAATTAGGGGGAAAGAAATTTCCTCACTGTCTATTTCATCCAGTGGAATCTGGCCAAATATCTGAAGGTAGGGACGATAAAGCACCCTCCTGAATATCCATTCCGGTCGGCTGTCATCGGGATGAAGTAGAGCTTGAGTTGTCACACCGTAGGCAATGAGCCACACACTCAAGAAAAATAGAAAGAAGAAAACATCCTTCATCTAAAACAGAGAGGGGGAGGGGAGAAAAGGAGGAGAGGTGACTGTAATAGCATAGTCAAAGAATGGTATATGAAAATTTTGATTTTGAAGATTTCTATATGAAAACGGCTCAAATAATTTTGTTTCTTTACAAGCTTGTTTTAGTTAAAGGAGGTGGAATAGGATACAGTTCCATGCACAGAGTTCCTCTCTTGACCTTGCTGTTATCATATTATTCTTGGCCTAAACCCAACCATTAAGATAAAGGCATGTTTTAAATTAAATAGCTTATTTAAATTGAATAGCTCATTTAGATAAAGGCATGTTTTAAATTAAAACCTCGCTTCTCCATCATCTAAAATTTAAAAATTAAGCACATTTTATTCTTTAAGCGAATCTTATTGTACCTAAATACAGATTTTCTGTGAGATCTCACAGTACTACCAACTGCTTTACTATGAAATGAACGGGTTCCGCTGCAGCAGTGAACCCTGGTAAGAGCCGGTGCTCATTGATGAATGCTGAACCACTGATACGGCAAACACTGAAGGCTGCAAGGATCAGGTAGCTGCTGTCTTGGGTTTGCAAGCTAAGTAATGCATCTGAGGGATTGTTTTCAGGTCTTCATGCTTTTAAACATTGTGTTTCTCTACAGAAGCACAAAGTAATTGAATCCTAAAACACTTACTTTAAAAAAAAAAAATCTAATATGTATTTCAAGTGTAATAATTTTTCCCTGGTGGAAAAGGAACACTTCATCCTCTTCCCATCTAATCTGACAGAGTTCATTAGGGACTTTAGATTCATTTCAATTAGATTATTGGATTGTGCAGTTATCCAAAAGCATAGGCATTTCAGACCTTAGGGACGTTACTTTGAGTTCTACTAAGAAACACAGTATCCAAACCAGGCAAGGCATATTTGACGTCTCTCTGACTTTCACCAATCTGTTTTGTTCTCTGGATGATTTAAAATTTATCAATGCTGCAGGACTGTAATGATATCATAGTTAAGACAGAGGGGTGACAAATCTGGAAATATTTTTTTCCAGTCTGCAGTCTCTCTGTGAAGGGGCATTGTGCTGGCATTGAAATGCCGTTTTAGCAGCTACTGAACTTGTTTCAGCAGTTCTGTAGCAGGGTTAAAAAGGAGAAAGACAATAACAAACAATTTTGGATTGCTTCTCTGTTTAAGTAAGGGAAATGATCTTGCTTGAACCCACTTGACAAATCTTTCAAGAAGGTATCATTTACTGAAGTAACTTTCACTGTTCTTTCATTTGTTGTGAGGTTCAGCACTGAATTACCAAGGCTCAGGCGTTGTGTTGGCTTGGGTGGGGCAAAGATGAAAGGTCCCATTTTATGGTTTTGTCTAAGCTGCTGTTTATGCTCTTGTTTGCATCTTCTTAATCTGTGTGTTGTCTCATATGACTTCAGATGCCAACATAGACACATCACCGTATGTGTTCAAGGCCCCAGTTTAGCTTGGTACACAGCAAGGAAAGGCTGGGAGCTGTAGATCTGACTTGTTGTCTGACAATAAAAGTTTGCTAATGCTGTAAGCTAGATAATGTTCAAGAACAAATATTTATTTGCCATTTACCCTTTTGCTACTCCAAGAAAATGTCAAGTTAGAGTTCCAGTTACTGCATTTGTAGACAAATCCAAATAGCTTGGTAGTTATGTTTATTCAATGTATAGGTTTGTTTAGACTGTAGGGCTTTTACTGAGTTCTGCTGTGAGTCACAAATC
The DNA here is from genome assembly GCA_002844005.1 of Limosa lapponica baueri. Classification (NCBI taxonomy): domain Eukaryota; kingdom Metazoa; phylum Chordata; class Aves; order Charadriiformes; family Scolopacidae; genus Limosa; species Limosa lapponica. The sequence continues at coordinate 2,503,903 of KZ505641.1, read as the reverse complement.
AAATATTTGTAGATTCTGTGATAGCATTTACAATTAGATGAACTCCTATTAATCAGTTACCATGAACTAATTGGCCTAGAGGATTAACATGCCTAAATAAAAAGCCACTTCAACATACCAATGCATACCCAAGCACAGTAACTGTAGTCCTAATGTCTCGTTTCCTGCAGGAGAGTGGTAATAAATAAAAATCTTTTATCAACATCTTCCAACATATGCTCACAAAGTACTAGTGTTTTCATTGTAACTTGGAGCTACAGAGTACAAGTAAGAATAATTCCTGCGGGAAACTAGCAACTACACTTTTTGACAATTTTTTTTCACATTTATTGCAAATAACATAATCTTTTTCCCCAAGTGGAGCAGAGTCATTCAGTAAATGCCTTGCCCTTCTGTAAATAACCTGTCATCTCTCAGGTCTTTGCTCTGAAGGCACACAGCTTATGAGCAGGAAGAATAGCAGTAAGTCTAAGTCACTCTACTCTTTCTTTGCCAGATCTGAGAATAAATTATTAGGTAAGGTACAAGGATTAGTAAGCTGGGACCAATTTATTACACTACAGAGCTCTGTGGAAGGATCTATTTCAAACTTACTGCCTCTAATACTCATTATAAATAAGGGAGTATATGGAAAATGACAAGCCTTAAAAATATAAAAATAAAGACAGATCGTAAACCGATTTCCTTTGTAAAGAGAAGATTTCCTACTCTCCATTTTTTCAAAAGCACAAGTATTTATCTGAGAGAGACTGCACACTTACCATCCTTTCCACAATTATGATCTTTGGTCCAAGTTGTTTGTGAATTGCAAAAATATGTATAAGTCTAAGTGTAAACACCATAAAATCAATGGCAAGTATTGTACGACCCGCTTGAAAAGTTGAGTTCAGCATCCTGCAGAACACAGAAAATGAAGTATCAGATCTCAGCAAGTACTGCTGAGAAGTATTTTCTCAAATATTACACTCAGTTTCCGGGCATAGCCTAATTAGGAAAAGGCAAATACATCAGGGCTGTGCTTGCATGAGGAATGTAACGTAATGTCTGTACATTGATAAGAAGTAGCCAAAAGACAGAGGGACACTGTATTCTCTGTCTTGGCTTCAATGAGTTGTTTTTTTTTTTTTTATAAAAAGGCATTATACATTGACCAAACAAAACAAAAAAAGCAGCAGAGCTTTTCTGTACATGTGTTTGAATATCCCTGTATGTCTTTTTGTGGTCTCTGAACCATCTCTGAATCATCTCTTCTGTGATTCCACAGAATTTTAGTGGCTTTTAATGCAGAAATGTCTCAAAGCTTGTAAAAGTAAATGTCAGAGCCTGTCCTCATGTGCATGAGAGACTCTCCTGTCAGTTGGCATACATAGCCCTTGCTACCACTGCTGACCACATCACGTGGAACAGATATAACAGATATATACCTGCAGGTTACCCCAATTATGAAGAGGAAGATGGTCACCATATCACATTTATTCCAGTTATCCTCCACATACAGTTTAAATTTTTTCCTTAAATTTTTGTCTTCGCCTGTATAGAAACTCTGAAAAAGAGAAATAATCATCTGTATTGATCTGTTTCCAGTTTCACTATTTCATTGTGAGTTTTAACATAATATCTGTTTCCTTCTTCTCTTTCATTGCAGAGAGCAAAAACAAATTCCTAGTGTAATAGGGAAAAAAAGCTTGAAAACATAAGCTCAGTTTACTCTCTTAAAACACAAAATTTGGATGAAAAAGAAAAAAATATCTTTTTATTCTTGTGATATTAGCCTCAAGAAGTTTTGAGGCTTGATTTAAGATTCTGTCAGTATTCAGGCTGTTAAACAATTCAAAAACTTCCAGGTAAAGTTCAATTTCTAGACATTACTATCTAAACAGCGTGAATGAATACAGCATTTATGTACTGGGATTGTCTGTGAGTACACATTTGATTATCTAGGCAAAGAGTTGGGTTTCTTACTTGGGTTTTAGCCTGGCACTCTTCATGTTTTACAGGTTTATAATGAAACGTTCTTTGATCTAACTATTTTCCATGTCCTTCTCTGGTTATGTCCTTGCTGCAAAATTTCAAATAAACTGTAACACACTGGGATTCGCTTCACTGTCCCTATTGCTTAAATAATGAACACCTATTTCTTCTTCCAGGGTCAATATTTATAACTGCTTTTTCATGTCTAAAGAGGACAGCTTTATGCACCCACAGTTGGCAACACACTAGCACCATTGTTCACACATTATTTGAGGTGTTGAGCTGGGGACATTCCAAAACCAGTAACTGGGAGAGTAATGGAGAAGTTTGGGTTTGGTGTTTGGGTTTGGTTTTTGGGTTTGGTTTTGTTGTTTTATTTTCTTTCTAAGAAAAGCAAACCAAAAAGAGATTTGCTAATGTTTTGAGTTGAGAATTTTCTTAGGAAAAGCCCGAACAATCTGAATTCATTTACTTGTCTTTTTAAACAGTCCCCAGAGGGGAAGGATCTCTTGTTGATGTAGAGTTGCCTGCCGTGTTTCCAGGTGTAGAATATAACTCTCAGTTTCCATTATTTGTGGTGGGAGGGCCTAGTTCTGGGGAGTGAAATCAGGGAGATGCTTTGCAAAGTAAAGGACACCTAAATCTCAGCAGCACACTTGACTTGGCGACAGCTGGAGCAGCATGGAGAAAGAGATGGAGCTACTGGTGGGGAAGAGCTTGCTCTGGGAGAGAGAGGTGGAGTGTTTTGGATAACGTAAGCTCTGTATTGCTCTTCTGGGCAAAACTGCAGCTGATGCTTGAAATCTTCATGCTTGTACAGTTATACAGATTATAAATCTATTTAAAATATTGTTGTGATTCTGTGATTAGGTGTTGTAAGTTACTGACCTGTCGGATTTCTTCCAAGACCAGGGTAAAAACCCAGAAGTAAAGTATAATTTCTTTAGCAGATGGACCCTCAGGTGGAGGTGGTTTGAAGTCCAGTAAAAGGACGTAAGTAAATAGAAACAGAAAAGCAAAGTACATTATAACGTTCCCCATAAATACAGTTACAGGGGCACTCCAGAATTTTCTCCACCGAGTAAACATGAATGTTGCCCACGCTATGTTTTCAGAAGGCTTCTGCTTCTCCAATTTACTATTTCCTCTGCAAAACAAAAAGAATATAAGCTTGGTTACAATTTCCTAAATTTAGTTTATGGGAATAGGCTCAGTATTATTCTATATAAAGCTTTTTGTAAGACAGTAACAGGCAGATGCTGGGGTGGTAAGGACAAAGGCTGGAGAAGTCACAATCACATTACCATAGCGGAAATATTTCAAGTCAAAAACAAGGTTTTGAGAAACCAAGTCCCATCAGACTTAAATGCATATTCTTTTTCATTTCAGTTTTGTTGTGTTAATTTGATTTGTAACTTCATTGTGCTCCTGCTTATAGTACAAACACGCAAGGAGAGGGTGAAGTGGGCTAATTGCTCTTCATCATTCTAAGTAATAGGAAAGAAAAGCAAATGGCCAATGTAGTTTGCAAGTCAGTTCTTAATTATTTTGGCTCTAAAAATCTCTTGCAGTGTTTGCATGCAGTTCTTGTGCTGTGACTTTAAACAATTGCTCTTTCTGGCCCAGTTGCAAAAGTGCTAGATCATACTATGCATATTTCTTGACTATCCTTGCTGCAGTCTGAGAGAACTACTGAAGGAACACTTTAGTCCTTTACACAATTGTAAGTGCTGGCATCTTGCCCTTTATGATTAAATTAGGGTAAATACAGAAAAAGTAATATAGAAGCCTTTTAGCAAAAAAAAAAAAAAAAAGTTGACCTTATAAATTATTTATTAAGGCAGTCTTTGAATATTGTGGTATTATGCAAGTATTTTGATAACGCAATGGAAATTATCCTGTGCAGAAAATGCAAGTTCCCTGTATTTGATAGCAATCTGATCTTAGTGTGAGGTTTTGTTTCCACATAAATCGCTCTCCTGTGTAAGCTAGGGATGTTATTGGATCTTTAATTTTGTGATTCTGACTCAGAGGTGTGATCTGTACCAAATGATTTGCACACTAGGGTATGTTTTCAATTCCACCTCACAAAAAATAAACAATAGCTCTTCACTGGTTTTTAATTTCCCCTGGCATTCTTGCCAATTATTAAATACATTTGTTACAAGGGAAAGTTTCTTCTCACAGCCAGTCTTTTCTATGAGCCTGATTCTGTACTACCTCTCAATTAATGACATCATAAGATGTGTTCCCATTGTGACAGGCTAATATCATAAACAGATAATTGCAGCTTTACTGTAAGATGCTGAAATAGATCTGGGAGGGAGAGAGCCTCTTTGTTAAAATAAATTGCTAAGATAATAGTAATTGCAATGCACAATGTAATGACCAAACCATACTTCACTCGGGATATGGAAATGCTTTATGACATTGCTTACAAATAGTTCCCAAGAGACAGATGCTTTTACACCTATTTTATAGGTTAGGGAGGGAGAGAGAACAACTAATGATTTTCTCCAATATAGCAGCAGTTAAATGCCAGACGTAAAAATAGAATGTAGTAACACTGACCTGGTCCAGCACTTCATACTGCAGATGATGCTTCCTCGCTACTGTTGTTCACATAAAGTTCTCTATAAAGCACTGAAAAGCACATGCTTAATACATGTGGCTATTTAGCACTATTTATCCATTAAGAGGACTTTTTGCTAATCAAAAGTCTTGCTATCCTGACTTAAGTCGTTGTGGCCTCCCAGGTTTTGGTGATGAATGTATGGTAGAGGGATAGGGTGGGATTCAAAAGTTCTGAATCACAGATCTATGAATGACCGGGAGCAACTGACAAAATCTTTGTGCTCAGTTACCCATTTGTGTAATGCTCCCTCTAAATCGTAAGTTTATTATTGTACTTCAGGTTTCTCAGGGCTCATCTTTTAGAATATAAATGAAGAGCATTAGTAGGTGGGAAGCTGACTCAATATAAAATTCCCAGGTACTGGTGTTTGTACGTGCTTCTGTTACTGCCTTTGTAGGAAAGCATGTAGTGATGCACTCAAATAATGTAAGGTGTTGCTGAGAACCTTCTTGCTGTTCAGCTCAGTAATCTGAAAGGTGCTTAATTCCTAAATCCAATATATATTAGTCATCATGAGCTGAATGGAATCTCAGAAAATGCTTTCTGATTACCCAGGTATTAAGCAGATTCCTTGTTCTGTAGAAATCACCTGCTCAGAACAAGTAAAGTTGTATCTCCTTAAACCAGTGATATATCCCTGTTTATTTTCTATATTCCTTTTAGAGAGCAACAACAGCAGCAGTCAGAGGGCAGAGGACTTTCTGAGGAGTAAGGACTTTCTTGGTGATTCAGCTGCTCCTTAGATCATTAGCTGATCACTAGCGTACAAGAAGTGTCCTGTTATTTGATTGTTGTCACAGAAGTTATATTACGTAATGGTTTTAAACTTACCTATCTTCTTCCTTGGAAAAAAACAGAGTCCTCTCAGTATCTAAACTGTCCAGTTCTCTAAATGGCTCTGGCTCATTCTTTGATTGTTTTTCCTCACTGTAAGGAAATCAACTCATTAGTTTAAAGATGATGGTTAGAAATTTTTCACTACTAAATTGGCATTTATACAGAACTTCTAGCATTTACTTATCTTGGACTTGCTCCACTGAGAAGCTATCAAATAATGCATAATCCTTAAGTCTGCAAATTCTGTTTATTTGTAAGGAGAAGGCTGAAGTCACCCACAAGATTCAAAGAAGTGATAATTGGTATGCTTCACAAAAATGGAACAGGATGCTCAGTTTCCTCAAATTACTTAGGATTTGAGCAGAAATAAACCCCTCAGTCAGTCCTAGAAGACAATGCCCCAATGTTCTATTCCTGGTTACTCTTAGTAGCAATTAAGAGAGGAAATGACAAAAGCAGCAGGGAACATGGTCCCAACTCTTGTATTTTCAGGGAAAGGAGGCAAAAAATGTCCTCAACAGAACAAATTTGGAAAGGCTTACTTTCATTATGAATCATAATTTAAACCTTTCCATGAAAAGTTTGCCAAAATTTCACATTAAAATACTTGAATTTGTGAATCTGGCAGCCACTACAACAAGAAGGTCACCTTTAGTGATACTGGCAGAAAGAAAGTCTTAAGTCAGCAGTGCCAAACAAGTTTTCTTCTTGCTTTTTAAGTAGTTTAACAGTTAAGAAACATATGTTTCATAATAGCATGTCATTTCATAATGCCAATTCTGATGATTTGTATATGATTCTCAAAATATTAGGAGGTTTTTGCAAAGTTTTAGTTCCTAGGTTCTTGTGACTGCCTAAGCATCTTGGCTGCTTTTTTCTTATTTTTTAAGAAAGCCTCAGATTCTAGCCATCTTCACTGTGACAAAAAGATGAAAACAATGAACTCCAAAGCTATGCCTGGAGAAGACTAACAAAGAGAACTCATAAGACGTTGAATTTGAAGTTCTTAATTGTTTTCATATCAGTCCTGTGTTTTTAAGCTTGATTTACAGCTATCAAGGCTTGTGGCTGATTATAACTGCTTTGTGATGGCTGTTTCCCTTGATAAGATACAAGGCTTGTGGCTGATAATACTGCTGGATGATGGCTGTTTTTCTAGATAAGATACAGAGGCTTGAACCAGGCATCTCCAAATCTAGAAACAGGTGGTGCAATACCTGGAGATCTATATATTACTGTGTAGAATCTGGAGCTGACAGAATTCCAACAGGCTTTTCTGTGGACTGTGCAAAATAGAAGTGGTCTATGTGAAAATGTGGCACTGATCTTTTAAGTATTAGAATAGGCACTAGCACAGGAGACACAAATCACTCTGTCCCATAGAAAACTGATTTGGTTAATAGTGGTGCAGTCCTGTTGACACTTTCAAGTGATATTACTCGTTTTATCACTTGGGTGAGAAATTTTGAGAATAGGTATTTTTTTATGGCTTATTTTTCATCCCTTACTTGTCTCTTGCACTCAAATGGTTATGTTTGTACCTGAATGCTATTAAATTTGTGTAGATTAGGAAAGGACACCAGAATCCACAGATTAACTTCAGGATCTGTGTGCTTGTAGACATGTCTCCCCACCATATTTTTGTCAGGAAGGCCTAAAAGTCAATAAAAGAAAAGGTTTTAACATCTCAAAAACATATGTGCAAATGTACCTATATTCCGTGGCTCCTAAGACAGTGAATGCTCTGAAAACCTAAAGAACAGGCACAACTTCAGAGCAGTCATTTTGCGCGTCCTTCTGCAGATGTTGTTGAGTATGCAAAGAGTTAGCAAGAGGACAGTGGAAAGAACAGCAAGTCAAGTGGAATTAAGCAACATCTGTAGTACTAAGAAAATGCAAGTCAGGTACTGGGAGCTAAAAGCACCATCACTCTTAATTTAGCTTTGTGTATGTGGGGAGAACTCAGGTTGTAAGGGCAAAGCTGAATAGTAATTTGATTTAATTTTTATCAGTGAGCTCTTCCCTGAATCTAAACAAGGAGTTACCTCACATCTTGGAGCAGCTTCATTATGCCTCAGGCAGATTTGAAGTGCTTTCCTGATACTTCTCTGCAGGCAAGGAAGGAAGAAAAAGCACAGGATGGAATAAGGGCTAAACCTTCTCCTCGGTGCACTGGTTTGTGGGCTAACTGGATGAAAGGGAGGGCAAAGGGGGAACTGTGTTGCGGTACAAAGTCCTCTATGTATGATGCTAGGGAGAGGGAGGAGTCCCCTCTCCAATGAATATCTTTTAGGGGAATACATTTCATGTAGTTGTTCAGTTGCTGTGCTATCCTTTTCTATGTTCAGCACCATGCTTAAAGGCCCTGGGGGTAGTGGTGATGAGGGAAGGGTCTGTAAAACTTACCTGGACACCATCATGTGCAAAGAAAGACTTTGCATCTGCTTCTGTAGCCAGCTGAAGGCAGGTGGTTTTGCTCCAGTACTGATTTTTCCTCACCAACAAAGCAAACGCTCTCTCCTCGCTGTTGTGGTAGCATTCACTAAACAGTTCTGCCAAATGAAGGAAACGTAAACAAATGGTTCTTGTAATTTAAAATAAAAAATATGAAGGTAAGGCGAGTGAGTGATGTGTGTAGGGTGCAGCGTGGTGGCAGCAAAGCCCGAGTGCTGCCAGATGCTCCTTGCTGTACCAGAGACTTCAGCAAGGCTGAAATAGTTGAAAAGAGCCTGAGAGAGCTAAGAGAAGGTAGGAGGGAGCGAGGAATGATACTGGACACAAGGATAACTCACTGTGACTTTGTGTGTGTGTGGACATGCCTTGGGGCAGAGGGCAACTGAAATAGATTTGCCTTGGTAAAAAAAAAAATAAAAATCACTGTAACTTTAAAATTCCCGCTATTTGAAAAAGGTATGGAGTAAATATCTCAGTATTTCCCTCTCGCCTCTTTCTATCTGCATGTTCTGTTCTCAGCCTGGGGCCTCTGACTGTTTTGGGGGGTTTCTTTTCCCTATTGTTGTTTGATCTGGGGACAAATTTTTCTTTCTCAGTTCTACAGACAGCATAAGAAACTTCTTGGCGACATGTCAGTATTTGTTATAGTCCCTCATTTCTAACTGCCTCATGTGGAGCTCTAGGCAATATCAAGCAAAACTTTATCTCTTGGGTGATCCTCTTACGCTTTGAAGGATGAGTTGCCATGCTGCCCCCACTCTCCTGGAGGGACTAAACAAAGGGAGCTGCTCCGCTTTGGCTTCTGGCCAACAAATGCTTGGGTTTGACATAGCTATTTGACATAAAATAATATTAGACTTGGTAGAGTGTTGTGGTACAGTTCTGTTTCCAGAGAAGCTTGTCCTGGAGCTCAGAGACTAGGATAAATGGTCCAAAACGTTGAGTTTTTCTCATTAGACAAGATCAGACTTCTTGTGTCTGTTTTACTTTGCTGATTTGCTTGATTATCTCAGTTCCTTTCCTAGGCCAGCCTACACTTTCTTGTTACACAGAGGGCTGGGGAAAGGATCAAGTTCACTTAAAATGAGCTGATATACAGACTTATTTTGCAGTTGATACGGTATTTATCATTCTTGAAGAATGTTTTCTCTACTTAATATCAACAGCATTATCCAGGCCAGAAATTAAAATTGAGGATCTGATCTAATACTTACCAAAGCCAAGGAACAGACTTCTGTGTATTGGATTAGGCCCTGTAATTCCATGACTAAATTACTTGAGCCCAGTGATTATATGAGAACCTGACTTCTATTTTTTGTAAATAATAATGGCCCTGTGAGAAGAGGGGAAAATGTGATCTGTGTATAAATAACGTAGCAATGTATGCTTGAGCCTTCAGCTGCTTGATGTAGCCTCTCTAAGGGGAGAGAAAAAGCCTCTGCATTTCCAAGTGTGGTGTACTTTAAAGCCCTCTGTTCACAGCAGTGCTAACTTCAGGTATGGATTAAACTGAAGTCAGATCGGCAGAGAAGCTTGTGTGCGTCTGTTCTTAAACCAGGCAGAGGGGAGAGGGCCTGGCGTTCCGGCATTGCAGATGCCTGAAGGCTTGCTGCTGTCGGGAGGGGCGGTTTGTGTGTGTGAAACCCGTCTGAGCCTCGTTGCAGTTTTGCAGTGCAGTTAGCCCTCTTCTGGGTGAGGTAATCTCAAATTATTTTTAGCAGCAAAGACTTAAAACTTGTTGCTCTAGTGGCCCTTACAGAGCAAGCTTGATATTGCAGGAAAACCAGGCTGCTGTGAGCTTGGATGTGTTTTGGTTATTCTATCTTGCCCATCAATGTAACACACCTTATACTAAGATCAGACACTTAAAATACCAGCGCGCAGCAGGAGAATAGTTTATTCCATGCATCCCAGGGGCCAGTCTTGGAACACTGATTTTTCCAAAATGATTGGGTTTTAAGTCCTCCTCCTGTGGTATTTGAATGTTTGGGACTGCCTGTGCTGCAAGGCTGTTAAATTATTTATGACAGTTGACCTTTTACAACTGAAACGGTATTTTTTTCATTTGCTTGCCTCCCAATGGCAGTTACTTCTTAAATTTTAGATGCTGTTAAAAAGGTGCCATTACTTACTAACGGCAAGCTGCTCATACTTGGCCTCTTTCGTTACACGTGCTACTTCGGTCTCTGTCTCCAGACGGGACATCTCTTTAAGGATCTTGCAGGCAGCCAGAGCTGAAGCTACGCCCTCCTGACCCTGTAGAAATGAAAGGGGTGCTGCTGTTACCATACACTGAAGGGCATTTCTGAACTGGGGAGACTTCACAAAGGAACACATCTAACAAAAAAAAAAAAAAAAATTCATGCATGTCTGCCCTTCAAAGGATCTTCCCTCAAATACAGACGTTAAAGTCCAAAATGTCAATTGAAATGACAGTTTTGGTGATATTTGAGAATTGAAAACCACATATTGGTCGTTCTTGTGCCTTATAAGGCTGGAAACTTCTGCGTTTGATTGACCTTAGAGAGGCCTGATTTGGGGTAGCAATCAAAGACTGAAAGGATAAGAATGTGTTATGGAAATAGAGCAAGATGGTCTCACAGTGCCAACATACCTCGAACGTGGCTGTGCTGAGACCGTGCTTAGGGACGTATGGGAAAGGAAGGAGCCCAGCTGGCAGAGGCACAACAGTGGCAAACAGCAGAGAAACGTGCCTTCTGGTATTAGGGCTCCACAAACACAAGGCCCTGCAAGATGGGGATGTGTCTGCACACACACACGCTCGCTGGCTGAAGAGCTGTGCTGCAGTGTGTCCCTCCCTGTTGCGGATGCAGCAGCCTGGACGCTCGGGGACAGAGCCTGGTAGCTGTGTCTGGCTCGGTGAGGGGAGGGAAGCTATGGCATTGCACTCCAGATGCAGGAGACAGGGCCTCAGTTGTGGAGGATCATAAAACAGGAGCCAATTATGCCAGCTTGAAGGTCAGCCTTTGAGAGCATGATGCTGATTCCCTGCGCATACAGCACGTAAGCTAAGGATGCTCGATTGCACCCTCTTCCCTCTCCGTCTTGCTAGAACCCAAACAATTGACCTATTGTGGAAGGAACAAAACCCGAGACTGAGTGGTGAGTCATCAGCAGCAAGGAAGAGGGGCCAGTTCTGCAGCTGAACTTAATCAGCAGTGATCCAGGCTGTGCTGGTTTATTTACACCTGCTGCTTGCTCTGCCCTTCCTCTCTTGTCAAGCCCTCTGGCCCCCACTGGCATGAGCCACGCGGAGATGAAAAGCCCAATAAATGCCACATCTTGTATTTTAGAAACAAACCTATCTGTCATCTGAGCTGCAAGGCTGATTAAAGAAACCATCTTGTGTACTTGAAATATGCCAGTATTTCACCTGAAGCATCTACAGCTCAAACCTTACCATAGCCCAGAAGTAGTTTGCCATCTTGTGCCGGTTTTGAAGTACTGCCCATACAAACAAATCCCTCCAAGGATTTTCGGTTTTCTGGTTCATATCCAAGGGCCCAGGAACTTGCTTTGTATTCATTTTATCCTGAAATATGGTTTGTAGAAATTAAAAACTGCTTTGCAGTCTCATTCCATGCAAATGACATGAGCTAAGCTGTGCTTGGCCTTGCCAGCTACTTCATATTTTTTTTATTCTTCTTTTTCTTTTCTGTAGGAATGAGAAGTAATTAGTTCATTCTGTACTGAATCAAAGGATCCTTGTGTCCCAGATATAACTCAATATGTGTGAGAACGTTCTGGATGAAACCGTGACTCCATTGAAGTCAATGGTAAAGCTCTCATTGACTTTATTAAGGCCAGGGTTTCACCACTGGTGTGTAATATCATACAAGGCAAACCTGTGATTAACTAATCTGAGCTTGCCTTCAGTTATATTGGATTCTGCTCAACTGCCACAGAGGACAGGGTTTCAGATAAAAGGGAACAAAAGGCATTTTATTTCAACAGAAATAAATCTCACCAAGGCCCTGTACAGGACAAGAATAGAGTACGTCAATACACTCTTTCTAGTGTTTCCTTTGAGAAACCTCTCTCTCATGCAGGGAGTATTTTAAGTAGAACACTGCTTATTCCTCTGGCATTTGATAAAAAAACTCCCCAGAGGAAGTATGGCAACTTAGGTCAAGTTCTAAGTATATTTAAAAACTGCCTTTATATCTATTGTGTTAATTAGAAGCAGCCAGAGCGATTTATTTTTTTTTAATAAAACGAGTTTTTTTGTGAGGATATATTTTTTTAATCACTTAGACTACAGGATTCTGTTCAAAGTTATTTTAATGGCATTTTTTGGGTGTGTTGGTATTTGGGTTTTTTCTTCAGGTTGTAGTGAGCTATTTAATCAACTGAATTCCATTGAAAACCTTGCAAGAGACAAAAATATCCTCTTTGTAACCACTGACCTGAAATAAGACACACAATTTAGCAGCAGTGACACTGGTACCCCAGTACAGTGATGCTCTTTCTGTTGCCAGTGATAATGGGATTGAGCCACTGAAGGCATCCATGGGAAGAAGCTTTTAAAGGAAAAAAGCTAGTAGACAGTATGATCTGGTATCTGAATTGGGCCTTGTTTACAGCACTAGGCTTTAGCTCACTTACGGCCAAATCCCACAAAAGTTAAGTGAAGTGAGGTTTCAGGGGCAATCTCACTTTTTATTTCTGTAAAATTTGTAAGTCTGGAGTCTGCTTCATGACTTCAAAGATATTGCCCCAAATTGATTGTCCTCGTGAACAAAAAAATCCTGATTAGGTTAAAACTTAGCTTTTCATACTACTAATTAATTTAACTAGGCTTTATGATCTTAATGAAATTTCTCTGTACCCCGCTGTCTTGAAATCATGCATCCAAACTTATTTCCAATGCTCTTGCAAGAACTTTGGTATACCTATGAGTTTCAATGTTAAATATACTGTTAAAATGCAAAAATGATGATATATCTATTGCACAATTGTGAACAGTGCACTGTAGACATTCCACGGTGGTAGCTGTCACGTTATCCTTGTCACGTGTTGTCCAGGGTGCTTGCCAGGGCCACTTCACACAATCGTTCTTATTTCTTGCTGTGTGTTATGTCACTCAGTAACAAGACTATAATGATCTAAAGTCAAATATAATGTACTGCACGTTATTGAATATCCAATCTACTGCTACACAGTATAAAGGATAACCATTTTCAGACCTGGGATTGAAAATGGCCGTCGCCTGCTTGTCTTTGTCCTAGCAAATATTATCTTTCAAGTATTTCTGCTTGAAGTTCTGTATGAGAAATGCTGACTGCTATTTTTATGACTGATTACTCCTTAGTAAACATAAATCTATCTCTTCATATTCCCCATGTATCTTTCATTGAATCTGTTCTTACACGTGACGCTAAGAAGATCAACAAACTGGTCCGTGTGAAAGGTGCTAGAATGAGGAATGGTCTTTGGAAGTTGTGCTAGGAGAAAGAGAGAGATACAGGGACCTCTGCAGATCCTGAAACAGATGCCATATCTTAGCACTAGTTCAAGGTACAGTAAAACCTTGCATAAAACGCCACGTGCGGAGGGGGAGAAAGAGGAAACACAACCTGTCTATCATAGAAATTCCTTTCTTTTCCTTTTTAATTTTGAAATCAAAAAGATTAAAACATTTTAGCTGTAGTAATAATGAGCTGAGAAGAGGGAATGAGAAACTGAAGTGACTGTTTCTCTCATCTTTCCTTCCCTGCCCCACCCCCAAAGGCTAGACCTAGTTAAAATTTCTCAAATTCTAAATTGGAAGGGAGCAGGACTATGATGGAAAGTTGTAACTCACATATTTCTTCTTGCCTCCATGTCTGAGTTCTTGATAGAAATCTTTGCATGCATCATGGAGAAGATCCTTGAGAACTCTAGAGACCTCATTGAGAGTGAAGAGTGGGCAGGTCTCCTTCTGCCCCTTATGCTGTTGACCAGTGAGCCCTGCCAAGGTCAGCTTGCTTTCTTCGTGTTTCTTCAGTAGAAGTTCGTAGAGGAGACACTTCTGAGAAATGGAACAGTAGAGTCTTTGCAGACGACTATATGTCAGGAATTCAGATATGTTAGCTCCATTGTCAATAAATAATTTTACGAATTCTGGCTTGTCATTGACCAGAGCATCCATCATCACTTCTTCCAGGTCACAGGACTAGATTGATGAATGGAAAAAAAAAAAAAAGAAATTTGTTGGGTAATGATGGATGGATGAGGAGGGAGGTAAGATTTAACATAAGGAGATGCACATATCGTCTTCCACCAGGTCAACAGTGGGTACGAGAAAGAGAGGTAGAACTCTCTTCATTCGTCTGTGACAAAATGTCATTGTAAGCATTAATGCAAAAACATCAACACAAATAGCACGCTGTAGGAGTTGTGGTGATGTTAGGTACCCACCACACTGGGTATTTGTACAACAGTTGGAAATATTCTTCCTACCATCTTTCAACAGTAATATCTGCATGCTGCTTTTGCTTTGTAAGCTCGGGTATGTTTGCTTTAAAGGTCTGTGCAGATGAGGGGGGCAAGATTCTTGCCCCCAAAGTGCTCGAGAAGAGACTGACCACTGAATTATTCCTCTGTCTTTAGCCGTTATCATATAGGGGACCAGAAAGACAAACAGCCTAAGGAAGCATACTACCACTGCCTAAACTATTAGTGGAGAATGCAGGTAGTGTTAAAAACTGAAGCCTTCTGTCAGATCTTTCAGTGTCCTGTACACATTGGATTATACACCAATTGTGCTCTAAGGCAATAAAACCTGGTACCTTCCACTCCACGTCACCATTGAATATTTCACTTTTAGCTATGTCCACTCTATTCCAGGCCACTGCCAGCTTCAGTTCATCCAGATATTCCTTGGCGTCCTGACTGTGACTTTTACAGGCTGGCAAAAATAGAAAATGCAAATAAATTCAGTACTTCACGCTTGTTATGTTTAATTTAATATATTATTGGTAATTTGATTAGTAATACAAGCTCTCCTTCAGCTATCACAGGTCTGTGGCTTGCTTAACCAGGAACCCTTCATAACATTTTTTTTCCTAACTTAAGAAATATTAATATTAAAAAATATTAATTATTGCTAACTGAAGTCTCTATTGAAATGTTAAGTTTAAATGTCTGTAGGATTTTAAAAAGGAACCCTGGCTGGCAGAAAGTGGGGGGGGGTGGCTATTGTTTTTGTCTTGTTTCAATTAACACATTAGGAGTAGAATGTCTTTTTTTTTTTTTTTCTATGCTAAATTTAGGCTAACAAAAAATTAATACAAACTGAAATGGGTGGCAGAGCAAGTAATGTCTTCTTTCAGAACGTACACTGAAGATTTCTTATAGGAGAAATGGATTGTTTCTGGAACTAAGGCAGTTCAGGTCTACTTGTATTTCTTGTCTTTGTTTTTTTATTTTATTTTTAAGTGGCTTGTAATTGGAATTACTGCTACAGTATATATTAGTTTTTCTACAACATCTACTACTAAGAAAAGCAAGTAGTGGAATAAAGGAGTGCTTAAAATAGTGCTATACAATAGCATGAGATTAAAAGCCAAACACTATTTTAAAGCAAGGTTACAAGAGATACGGTAGCTGCCACAGTTGATCTGTCCATAAGCAAATAGAAAAACTCTGCATCAGAAATGACATCTGATCCAACAGCCAACTGAGCTTGCTCTGGACAAGAATGAAATACATTTATGGCATAGAAGTCATCAAATAAGACAGATATGACACTGTGCTGCGCTCGTATTTCTTACCTTTTACTAAAGCTTTCAAAATGACTGTGTCTAGTTCTTCTGAACCATCTTGCTCAAAGTTGTGCAGAGTTAGAAGCTGTTGGTGTGAAATAATGTTCCGAATCTATTGGGAGGTGAAACAAAAATCATTTTATGCATTGTCCTACTGCTATATATTAATGCCTAAGAGTCCAGTGAGATCACCCATACAATATTTCCCCAAAACTTACATTCTAATTGTAAAGCTGAGGTTTGGCAAGAAGACAAACACTATTAGTTTCCCATATACAAATAAGTCTCCTAAGGCAAGGAGGGAGTTACTGCCTTCTCCAAAGTGACCTAGCAGACTAGGAGGAACAGAACTTGGACATCCTGAGAACGAGAGCAGTGCTTTAATTAAAAGATCCTTCCTTAACTCACATTCTTATTTGACTCATAGTCCTGTTTTGGAAGCATACCACTAGCTTTGTTTTACCTTTTCCTGCTTTGACATTTAAGTTTTGCTCTCAGAGTTGTTTATTTAAAAGCATAGTCTTTAAATCTTCTTTGAGTAAAAGTCATCAAATATTGATATATACAGTACTCTTCTCTATTTATTGAGTTTTCTTTCCCGCAGTGCAGCTGCAGCGAGACTTTGTGAGCATCTGGCAATATTGCTTCTAGATGCCCTTCCATCCCCTTGTGTTACTGATCTGGCAAAGTTCTCTCTAATGGAATTAATACGTGGAACTTTTAAAGCTGAGGATTATGGCAGGTACTGCAAAAAATAAGTAATGGGTCAGGTCAAGTGGACTTGGTTTATCTCGGAGACACACAGTGCTCTTCAATCTTCACATAAAGACAATGTCAGACTGGTTTTTTGTTTCTTTAAAACATGCATAGCGGTTTAAATCTAGCAAGTATGCCTCAAGTCAAAGAGTGAGGAAAATCTGTGAATCTATTTTGTCTTTCTTTTTTAAGAATGCACATAACTGACAATAGGCAGAATAATTTCTGAACACCCTTTATTCTTTTTGATTTATTAATGCTTATCCACAATTAGGTTTCCATTTAACAGCTGTAAGATCATGAATTAGGTCTCTTCTCTCACAGCTGCACAAGATCCACAGCTGTGGAGTATAAATAATGCTTCGTGTCCTCCAGAATGACTGTGGGGTTCCTGGGTGCTGGCTGTTACTTGAAGAAATAATTGAGGAAGGACAGAGCCCTAAGTGTTCAGCTGAATCAGTAGGACGAAGCTGTTTGTATGATCAACTGAGCAGTTGATTTTAATGTTAGACAGGTATTCTATGACATTAGTGCCAGAGCACTGAAGTATCCAAAACTTCTGGGCAGCTTCTTGCCAAACCTGTACTGAATGGACTACAGAAGCTAGAAATGGTAGGAGACAGCTTGTGAACATCAGGCATGTAACTATGAAACATATGAGCTCACTGTTGCTGTCCATCGGAGAATGTCCTTCCGCAAGAAGCTTTCTGCTGGGAATTTCTCCTTAAGTTGCTTTTCAACAGCTTCTGGCGTGATAAGCTGTGGGTCATTCATGAATGCAGCTAAGATGTCGGCTGTGCCCCCAGACCCTGCTAAGATAAGCCAGGGAGCAGAATTTTCCAAACCGCTGCAAATTCTCTGTAGTTTAAAAAGTACATTTTTAGAATTCATATATGGAAGGAAAGTGTTATTCAAAAGAAGGATTTCTTGCAGACTAGGAATAAATGTGTACCTAAACCAGACTCACTATGGAGTCAGTCCAGACTCGTCTAAGCTACTAGAATTTTTCTGGTTCTGTGGTGGGTTGTCCATGTACAGGCTCCTGACTGAGTAGCTAAGCAACCTGATTTTGACAAACAATGCATAAAGCTTCTTTGTCCCTCATTTCCACCCAACTCCCTGCAGTTTGTATTTCAGCACAATCAAGTGCAAGAGGAGCACTATACAGAAATTCCCAGCAGGCTCTTCTGGCTGCTAAACCTGGCGATGTATTCTGTAAATCAGGAATTTGCCTGTGGGAATACAACTTTGGGCCACAGGAAAAAACTACTGAAGCATAGCAACTACAAGAATTACAGGCTGGTAATTCTGTTACTTGTGCAATTAGAATGAGTCAGGCGGGCTGTTGAGAGACGAAAGCAGAGGCCATGGCATCATAATTGCAACAATGACTATTTGCTGCCGATCTACTTCTTACTCTAAATTTATTCAAGAAGCTAATGAGTCTCTAAGAATCTAACTATTGATTCACTGTTGTGTAGGGGTGGGCTTTTTTAGTTCAGTTTTTTCATTATTTTTTTTTTTTAACAACTGTTACAATCCTTGGTATATATTATCCAATTTGTATTTAAGAAATTGATATTCTAAAAAAGCACAATCAGTTATTCATTCCCAGCACGTGTAAATTTAGGGCAGCTCCAGTCACCTTTGCTCTCCGAGTCTTTTTGTTCTCTAAAACTTTGAAAAGAGGATTTATACATTGTGGTATGTGATTTTTCAACACCCAGGATATAGAGAAAACTGCCATATTTAGCTTCTAGAAGGAAAGCTCAAGAGGTGACATAATCCTAGTTTAAACAGTGAGATTTCCGATAGTAGTGTGTGTTTTATACCAGCTGACAAAGATATGACAAGACTAGAAAACATCACTAGAAATGAGTCATCATTCTGAAAGAGGTTGCCAGCTTGTGTCACAGAGTCTCATCACTTGGAAACTTTAAATAACAGTTAAATGTCTCCCTAAAGATATTGTAGAGTATTCCTTTTCATCTGAGAGTATTATTAAAAAAATGCTGTGTGGACATACAAAGTAGCAAAATAAAATACCAGGAAAACTAAAATAGAAATCAAAAACTATTTCCTAGTTAACAGGTTCTTCAAGTTGTAGAACTACTCAGGAAAAAATCAAAACATCCTTTGCTGAAGAAGATACGGGATTGTTAGCAGACAACTATCCAGTCTTCTATCCTCTAATGTATTTTTGC
This sequence comes from Limosa lapponica baueri, assembly GCA_002844005.1. Classification (NCBI taxonomy): domain Eukaryota; kingdom Metazoa; phylum Chordata; class Aves; order Charadriiformes; family Scolopacidae; genus Limosa; species Limosa lapponica. The sequence continues at coordinate 2,485,280 of KZ505641.1, read as the reverse complement.
TCAGTGGAACTAGGACCCAGTAGTTTTAAATGGCATATCTAGCAAGCCTGATCTTGTACTTCCTCTGAGCTCTGTGACAGAGACAGTTGTCTCACTGTTTCTGGACAGCACTGAATGATTCATCTTTTTTTTGTATATGATCTTGAGTAATAGCAGAGTATTTCTGCTTTGCTAGAATTGGAGCTGGCTTTTGCGGATTTGTTTTGGTTTTGGATTCCTTCTTCCCACTGTATGAGCTGGCAATGGAAGCTTTAATGATCAGCTGGTGCCTATTCAAAAGGAAATATTTCTCCCAAACAAACACTGGCAAATTTACTATTAACAGAATTCAGTTCTTAGTGCTGCATAGATATGAATTTTGACTTCATGTAAAGTGCCAATACTTGTGTTTGTCATCCAGCAATTAATTTTCCATTAATTACTTAGCACCAGTTAATTTATTTTTCTAAAGTTGCAAACAGCTTCTTACCTCAAGTGTGCCTGGTCCTCCATTTACCAGTAAGCAAAGTACAGGGATCTCAATGCTACCCGTTCCTGTGAAATAGATGGTTTAATTTTTAAAAAGCTAGCAGCTTTCACAAAACTGTTGTGTTTTTACTGACACCTTGAAAATAATTCTCCTATTATGTGCTGGTTTGGTACCTACCAGCCTGCGGAAGGCAGGCAATGGCAGAAGCAAGTGGCAAAAGAAGAGAATGACACTGACCTAGCAGATAGGGTCCTAGTCTAAGATTCCGGACAAAGGCACCTTTACCTCGGACATCTTGCGTGATCCCTGGCAAGCAGTCCGGTCTGTTCTCACCTCAGTACACCTCAGCTGCAAAATGTGGATATTGGCACTTCTATATGTCATAGTACTGTTGACTTTTAAAGCTATTTATTTACTGCAAAGTGATCAGATAGTGAAGTAATGCAGCTGCACTATGGTGCAAGACAAGACTGTTAGGTTGTCAGAGAGGCAGCTACCATTTTTTGTATTAAGCTACATTTAGAAGTCAAAAGCTGTCAGTTTGTCCCAGGTGTTATGCATGTATATAGGATGTGCAGGGAAGTGTAGTGGAATCCAGGAGAAAAGCCTGATAAAAGGAGGATTTAAGAATATGAAGAGGCTAACTATGTAGACCAGCTAGGTGAGATGAGTCAGACATGAATTGATAGGAACCATATAGTCTTTATTACTGTGCTTAAACAGTTTAAAATTCCATTCAGCACAGTCTAATGTGGTGATTATTAATAACATAATCTTATAAATTTAAAAGAAATAAATTTAAATGAAATATTTAACATGTCATGGCAGCAAGGGAAGAAATTATGTAGGCTTCGTCTTTAGCCATCCACCCACTTATTTCCAGATGGTTTATACTGTAAATGCTGAACTCTGTAATCCAAAAATGACTATAGATTGGCCTAAAAAAGCTCAATCAAAACACTAGCATCGTGAGATGAATACCTCTTCCGGTTGGAAGATAAAAGGCATTTGGTTCAAACAGTTTTTTGATGTTTCCCTTTGTAGGTCTCCCAGAGCAGTGCACAGATCTTCACTTGTTATGTGTTGGATCTGTAGTGGGATCACTACAGAGATAAGGTAGAACTGAGCTGTAGCCAGGATATAATTAGCAAGTAACTTCATTTGTTTTAGTAAATGACATAGCATAGCCATACCCCTATAAGGCGATGTTCTAGTTTGAAGAGTGACCTCTGTGACTACAGGTTCCACAAGATACGTTTATGGCTTCAAATATTCTTCATTTACCATAGATTTAGATAAAATCTAGCTGGAGAAGGGGCAGTGTGTGTGTGTGTGTGTGTGAAGTCTTTAACTGGAAAGGATATTCAGTATATAAAAAAATTTCTTCTGAATAATTTATGGGTATTTTTTAAAATAGAGAGATTCTGCATGACCTTATTAAAGTGTTTTACTTCAGTAAAGTCACATAGCTTTGCTCAGTCTGAATATAAATGAGCTTAAATTAATGACACTGGCTTTGTTTATAGAAGATATCACTGAATTCAGTGTGTTCCATGAAATATTTGTTTCATGAATCAACGTTTTTTTGTTGGAAAATTGTTCCGCTGAGATTTCAATCAGATTTGGTTTTCAAGCAGAAAGAGGCTACTTTCTAATTCTCAGCACTGCAACCTCAGACTACCATTACAGGCCACCTGTGGTCTTTCCTATCTGAGTCACCAGATGAGCATTCTTTGGGTGTATTCATGCTCCCAGGTACATCTGTACAACCATACCATGGGCTATGTAATTGAATATTCCATTGATGCATACAAGCGCGAATAAGTGAGCTCTCCCTTCTGTTTCCGCTGTGCTAGCACTGCAGGTATTACAGAAACAAAGGGAAAGTAGAAGTAATTGTATTAGCACTACAACTGAATTATTTTCTCAAATAGCAATAGGAGACCTGCCCAATACTCAGGTCTTACTATAAACAAAAGTCACATAGACTTAGATGGCCATTAGATGCTACATTGTTTACCCAGGATAAGATTTTATCCTGAAATAAATATGGCTTAAAATATTTCAGAGGGCTTTGGAACAAGTCTTTTCTTCCACTGTGGGAGCAATTCAAGACCCTGTGTGTGAGAGAGGATAAAAGTATACAACAATGAACATCCATCTCTTGGAGCCACTGGTTAAGGCACTTAAAGCTGGATTTATTTTCCATTTGTTGTGTTTTTAGGCAATTTGAGCTATGCTTTGAAGATCAGCTTTGAGCTATGTTTAAGGAGATGTGATAAAAGTCAGGATTTTTTGTTCAAAGAGCAGCTTTCTCAACTTCAGAAGTCACCTTAGTTCTGCCTCTTACATAATGACAAATGTGTTTACTTGATCTTGCCTATGTAGATGATTGTACAATTTGAGAATTGGACTTGCCTTTGATGAGGCCAGGGCCCACAGGAATCACTGTAATATCAGTATAATTCAAGTTAGCATGCCTATAAGTCTACTTACCACCATATCCAGTACGCTGTTCTGAAATATGCTTTTCCAAGGTGAGACGTAGCGTAGTGGTTGCATCTGGCTCATCTGGTGTTATGTGATCCACCAAAATAAAATGGGAATGGTTGTGGTCCAGGGAATACAGTGGGCCTTGGATATTATCATCTGATTCGTAGTGTACAAGACATTCATTCTGGAGAGAGGAAGAGAGATGTTAGTGTTTGCTACAAAACTCAGTCCGTGTTTTCATGTGCTTCATCTCCATTTTTGTGTTGTCTGTGCCTTGATATAGCACACCGCCTTTGAGACACTTGAATATACTCTTTGAAAATCTCTGAAGTTTCCTTCTTGGGCTCTGAAAAATATAGCAACATCAGTCATCACCTCTGGAACGCAGGCATTCATTCAGAGGTTTGGAAATGTTTGTTGGACAAATGGAAAGGGGCCATGAGACCAGATAATTGTGGATGGAGTTGTAACGTCTCTGAGGGCTAAAGTCTCAGCCAATAATAACAGGGGCAAACCTATTATTAGAGTAGCATTTTGTCCACATTTAGCCCAGTAGATAAGTTTGCCTGCTATATGGTCCATATCTATTTAAATGCAGCTTTTTTTAATTGACAGGGTTAAATGAGATTTAATGGTTATTCTCAGTTTGGAAATTGCATTCTAAAAAAGTGAGTGACAGGCAGAATTTAGAAAGTGCAATCTTCTTATCTTTTATTTTAGATGAGGGGTATTATGTCTTGAAATTATTTATTAATGAATTTTTGCATAAAATCACTGTCTGGGTAAAAGAGAACCCATGTTATAGTCTTCTGTTCCAAGGACTGCACTACCTATGATCTTCCATACACACATTTTCAAGCTCCCCTTACTTCCTTAATAAATCATTCTTTCCCACTGTTGCACATCCACTTTGATATATCATTCCTAGCTGCAAGACAGGCTGTAAATGCCTGGTTATTCTTCTTTTTCATCGTCATAACCACTGTCCTGTTTCAAGTAAGCCAGATTAAAGCAGTTGTCTAAAATCTGCATCTCCTTCTATCATGCCTCTTTTCCAACCCCTGCAGCCTTTGAGTTGATGAACAAAACTCAGACTGTCAGCTTGGCTATTGTGCGTGTGTATTGCATTTTCCTCCTGCTAATTTTGTGGACACAGGTGTTAAAGCCTTTCTAGACATAGCAGTGAAACTATGCAAGTTGTCATTAAGGTATGGCAGAGAGATTTATGTTCTGTTTTTTAAGATCCAGATCTTATGTAGAGCCTTTCTTAATATCAGCTTTTGGCAGTGCTTTTTGGCAGGAAGAGCAGATGCCCAGTTGAATCCTGAGGGAAGTCCAACCCAGGGATTGTCCAGGTTCTTCTCCACAGCCAAGGCTAAGACTGATATTGGAGAGGCAGTGAATGTACTACTAGTGCATAAAAAAATTAAGTAACTGTCCTGGTTTGAGCTGAGTTAATTTTCTTCCTAGTAGCTGCTGTGTTTTGTATTTAGTATGAGAATCCTGTTGATAACACATATTGGTTTAGTTGTTGCTAGGTGATGCTTATATTAAATCAAGGACCCTTTCAGCTTCCTACAGGAACTGAGAGGGAGCATAGACAGGACAAGCTGCCAAAAGGAATATTGCATGTAGTAGATGTCATGCTCAGTGTGTAAATGGGGGTTGGCCGGGGAGGCAGGAGTCTGTAACCACTGCTTGGGAGGGGCTGGGCAATCGATCATCTGGTGGTGAGCAATTGTATTGCGTAACTCATTTTGTATATTCTTTTATCATTATTGTTACTATTATTCTCTCTTCCATTACTGTTCTATTAAACTGTCTTTATCTCAACCCAGGAGGTTTCCTTTTTTTCTGATTCTCCTCCCCTATCCCACGGGGAGGCGGGGGGAGCGAGCGAACAGCTGCATGGCCCTGGTTGCCAGTTAGGGTTAAATCATGACAAAAACCCAGAGGATAAGCTCCTTCATGCTGTGGGGAGAAGAATTGAGCATGCTGCATAGCATGCCCCTAAGTGGCTTTCTGAAATGAAGTCACATACAGTCAAACTGGAGAAGAGAAATCTCCTTCAAAGCAAGGTGAAAAAGACTATAATCAGCCATGTTGCTGTGGCTTCTTTCCCTGTCAGCGGCTCCGGGAAGAGTAGGAACATCAGAGGCTGTTGCAGGAAAAAAAAGCAGTAAGTCCGCATGTACTTTCCAACAGCAGGTGCCACAAATTTGTTTTACCTCCTTCTCGCTGTCTCTCATTTGTTGGGGAAAGCTTCTTGACACAACTAATTTGCCTTCAAATTTTGTTTTGACAGAGGGCGTGCCTATATTTTGCTGCCATGTAACATTAAGCCTTCTTGCCAAAGATCTGGCCTTTGATTAGGACCCGGAGGCACAACAACCAATTGAAAAAGTCCCTCGGGGATTTTCCTATTTATTCTCTAAAAATGTGGAAGTGATGTTTAAAGCATACAATTAACACAAGAGAGATAGGAGGGATCCACTGATTTCAGGGCTTGTTTTTCTCCTTGCTGTGTGGATTGTTAGCTCTATTTTATACAACAAGCTGCCTGTGTTAGTGCCAAGTATAAAGAGAACTAGGTTTAGATCAACATCCTTGTCTATAGTTCCTTTGTCTTAAAGTTACTGACTGAAATCCAGAATGTCTTTGGGTGGAAGCAGTGCCAAAAGTCACAGGGTCAGGAACGCTCCACGTGAAATATTCCTTGACAAAAAATTTGGGCTTTAGATAAGGGGGAGAAAATCTAATGCAATAAAAAGGCCAGTGCACTTGTTTTGTAGCTGCTGGTTGGGAAAGATCCAGATGCATTTTGATCACTTAGCCTGGGAGGGAGGTGAAATAGTTAGTTTGCATTTGCCGAAGCAACTTTTCTGAACAAAATTCACAAACACAACAAAGCGAATTCTTTCCTCTGAGGTCCTTTTGGGCCAGTTTAGCCACACAAATCGGTTAAAGTCTTCCAGCTAAGGAGTCCCACCTGGTAGAGCACATGGAAGTCCTGAGCAAAAAGGATGGGAAAAGGGGAAGCCCAATGACAATAAATTGCTAGCTGGAACTTGCTAGCCTACCTGAGAGAAGAACCAGGTGTGAGTTCAAAGGGCTGGGTTTGTCATTTGTTTCTTTAGCTTCTGCAGGGAAGTAAAATAGCACAGAGGAACTGTCATTACACACCTACTTTATTGTTATAAGAGTTTCCTTAGGACAGACTCTATATCCAGTGGCAAGAAGGTCATGCCATAATTTTTTTTTTCTCCACCTCTAGGTCAGTTCAGCACCAACTTGTCTTGATGCTTTCAGCAAGTTTTGTTGAATGAGGTTTTTAATTTGTGGGGATTTTTTGGTTTGTTGGTTGGTTTTTTTTTCCCAAGAACTTTGATTGCTTTGACCTGAATTGTGAAGTCTGTAGAGCTCCCAACAACTAGACATAATCCTGCATGGCCAGTGTTTTTGGCTTGCTGTGTTGCTTGCAAGTTTTTGCATATTAGACACCAATTCAGATTCAGTGACCACTTAGGAAAATTTGGTTTTGAAACAGTATTTATGAAATAGCGTGGAGTAAGTGCTTCTGCAGTAAGTGGACAAGGGAAAAAGTATTAAACGTAATTTATGAGGTGTGATTTTTTTTTTTTTTTCCTCCCTGACGTTTCATTCTTAACTCTGGTCACTGAGCTAATGTCTAATGCTGTCACCTGCTGGATATTTACAGAATTGCTGACAAGTGTACTGAGTGTGCAAGGCACAGAATCATTAGGGTCTAGCAATTCTTCCTGCTCTTTAGTTCTGTTTTACCCAAAAGCACACTTTAAATTCCACTTTTGTTTTTAAATTAGATCAACTTTGTTCTGCCTACTACTTCTGCATTTTGTAAAGGTGCAGCTTACTTCTGAACAATCCTGTACCACAAGTAGAATAAGCGAAAAATACCTTTGTGTTGTCCAGAATTTCTCTGTGCTGAGTTTTTCTGAGTGAAGTTATTCCTATGGCAATCACTCTTACTTTGGATGAAGTGCTAGCCAGTGCATGATCTCGGACTGCTTGCACTAAATGTCTTGTTATTCCTACACGTAAAGCACTGGTAAAAATCCAGGCACCTGAAATCATTTTTAAAAAATAGTTAGATAATTTCTTTTTAATTGAACATGTTTGTGTGTGAAGTAACGTTACTTGCAGTACTGGATTTAAGGGTTTTTTTAGATAGTTAAACTGTAGACAGGTCTTGATGGACTGTAACTCTTAGAATCAAAATACATATAAAGTATGTAAGACTTCAGTAAGGAAAACAAGAAGAAATTATATGCCCAAACAAAGGTGCTTCACATATCACATGATGCAATGTTGCCATCCTTACTCTGATGTCAATACGCCCATCAAGAATGCTGTGTCCAGTCTAGAGTCACTTACTGTCTAAATATGAGCAGAAACATCACTATACGAAGCAGGTCTGACTGTTGTCTGACGAGGAAGAGCAAAGGAACGGGGTGGAGGAAGTGGTTGGCTTGAGCTGAGGACTAAACAGCCCCATGCAATCACCTGGTAGCAGAAGAGCTTGGGCATAACCGGCTTAATCTGGGGCTCTTTCTCTTGGTTGTGTTGGAGAGTGAAACCTTCCAGAGAGTAGGATTTACAGCAGCATTGTTATGGTGACAAGGAATTTGGAGAACCCTAGGTAAACACCTAACCAACCTTTTTTCAAATAGATAACATACACTGTCCGGTCTTAAGTGTAAGTATAGAAGGCAGCTGGAGATAGAGAATATCCGTGTGGTACAGAAGTTTCAAGAAGAGCTCTGGTACCAGACTGTTTCATTACAAAAAGCAAAACTGTTACAATCTTGTCTGGACCAGTGGAGCTAAGCCAAGAGCTTGCTGTGAAATGTTTACAGATATACAGATATTTTAACTTCATTTTGCAGGTATTTTCATAAAGTTATGGGGAAAAAATGTCCTCTTAACTGAAAGCCACTTCCATGCATGTTCCGAGATGCTGATTTGTTTGGGTTTGTTTTTAAATGCTTTTCACTTCTCTTGTCATTCATGTGAACTGGCAGTGAGAAACTGAGCTGACTTATTTTGTTGTTGTGGATTACCAAGGTCTTTTTGTTTAAACTTGAGTCTAATAATAGGCTCTTTTACCTACAAAATCTGTTCAACTCTTAGATTTGAAGAAAACAATCTTAAAAAAAAAAAAACTATTATAACATTATTTTGACTGGTAGCTAAAAAGTGAAAGAAAACAAGAATTCTTATTTTTGACCTAAATTCACTCCTGTTGAAGCCAAATTGCTATGCTGTCTTAAGAATTATTTTGCTATAGCACCAAAGAGGGACAATGTATTTGGTCCCATCTCATTCTATCTTTCTAATGTCATCTCTGAGGGAATAATGTCAGATAATTTTACATTTCAGGAACGGTTGCCTAGAGTAATTTGTTTTGAAATAACTTATTTTTGCTGTTTCTAATACAGGTTGTAGGTTGCATTCAGCAAAGCCTTGAACTTCCAAAAATAACCATGTGAGCAGTCCCATTGACATTAAAAGATCACTGGATGCTAGGTGTAAGAATCCAGCAGGAATATAAATTCTTCCTCTAAAGCATAAAGCACTAACCTGTGCTTTGAGCTGCCTTTATAAGTCCTTTTTTTAAGGTGTCCCGTAGCCAAGGCTTCATCTGGAAATTTTCTTCTTCACCTACTAAAGAGACAACCAAATTGGGAGCAGGTAGCTTCCATTTGTTGAGCATAACTTCGAATATAATTCCAGGATGAATGGTACTTGGGACCTTAATAAACTTCAACAAACAAAACAAAAAAACCCAGTGAATAACAATGGGATGGTAGGATACAGTAGAGATATTGTTCATGGTGAATGCAGAGGGAAATGTATCATCAGCTTGCTTATTTAAGAAAAAATTTTTTGAGCAAGACCTACAGAAAGCTAAATATTCGGATGAATTTAGCTGGCTTCTGTACAATTGTACGGTCGCTAATTGGGTCAGTTCCACGGGTTACTTCTGTGTTGCAGACTGACATATCTCTCTCCTTTAATGCTGCAATTCCTCTTGAACTGCCTTCAGTTCCATGGCAGTCTAGCAAAGCCAACAAATTTCTTGGAGATTTCTTGTTTCTGCACTAGCTGAAATATTTGCCTGATTCCATGTCTGTTTTTCAAGGACATGTTACATGAATTTATCACCTCTTCCTGTTCTGTGTATATTTTGGTTTTGCGCTTAAGACTTTACAATCAAACAAAATCTTAAGGCAAATTTCTGATCCTAGGAATTCCTTCTACTCTAGCACTAATGTATGTAAGGGACTAGTGAGGAGGTGGGTCTGTCCTTGTATATCCTTCTCCGTATATCAGCAGAACAGAGAGAGAGAACTTTAAGAAGAGTCTTGAAACAGCTCAAAAGTATGTTTAAAATGTTGCCATAGTGATTAATTTTTGGCAGAAAGTTGTTAAAACAGGGAAATGATGCAAAATGAAGGAAGATGGACATATGACTTTTTTTTTAAAGGAAAAAGTGATCTACTGTACTTGTAGAAGGTCAGTGCAAGTCAAGCGATTGATTTCTGTATATTAATGGATCTTATTTTAAATCACATTCATGTTCAGGAGAGTATAGTCCCTACTTTGAGTACGATGTGGTGCCTCACACTGTGGCACGTTGACCCTCACTATTACAGTCTCTAATACTAAGAAGTAACAGACAAACAACAGCAACAGTGTTAAAGGGTTAAAACTACTCACTGCTGTACCTTTCCACGTTTCTTCCCAGAAGCTGTGAAGTCTATTTCTCCTATGCAGTATGGTAGTTCTCTTCTGAAAGCTTCCTCTTTGTCACTGCTGCAGAACTTGGCTTCTATTTCCTCCATTGAATTTGTAAGGTGGTCACCAGTGGACCAAAGTGTTCACTGAAGATGACAGAAGCTATTTAAACTGGAAAGGCCATAAAAATCCAGTAATTTGCATCTAGCTGAGTTTTTAGTCAAATATTTTACTATTATGCCTATAAAGTTAATCTAAAATTGGAAGTGTTTGTACCAAATGGTGGACATTATATACAGGAGGAGACAGATTCCACACCAAAGCTATGTAACTGAAGTTGGAAAAAGGCATGAAGGAGTAAGGTGCTCTCGACTCTCCTTTAGCAGGCAGAAAGCTGAGTTGCAGGGTGCAAGATCCTGCAATTTGTGCGAAGTTATGTGGGGTGTCTTAGAGCCCAAAGGTGGCCCTAATTCTACAAAAGAGAAAGAGGAGCCTCAGCCGCTATTGCAAGCAAGAACAGAGCTGTGTCAGTGACTGTCTGAGTCATGGTTTCTTGATGTTATACATCATGCTACTATGACTTATATTATCCAACATGAACACTAAATAACTAAGTGATGACATTGTAGTCGTCTGAAGATACTTTAGGAGAGGTTTACTTTCTGTTTGCTGTAGGAAAAGACTATTTATTCATAAGCCAAAGTATTTAAGGCCAGGCTGTACTCAACAAGAACATACAGTTCAAAAAGGCAGGTGGTTTTCTCTATACGTGGCTACAGGAATGACGGGGAGTAATCTGTCCTAGAGCAAAGGTCATATAACAAGAGTTGTTCTTCTGCTTTACATGAGACACTGAAAAGGTCTGCTTGCTTTTGCTGTGTTCCAGTTCGACTGAACTGATATAAATAGATTAATTTGAAAAATACACATTTCAAGTTGTGTGCCTTATTTTGTTTCTTTTCAAAAACAAACGCAATGAAATAGCTCTCTCCCCTCTGCCACCTTCTGAATATTCAAGGACATATTCACACCTTTAAAAAGTCCTTGTGATAGTAAGCCAGCAGTGGTAGTCAACCCTGCATTCATCTTTATTTTCTAGGCCAAGAGAACTAGCAAGTCTTTTGTGGGTCTATTAGAATACTCCAGTAGAGGGAGCAAGTCCTCCAGCTGCTCCCTTGAGCTGGGAAGTCTCTTGGGAGTCTGTATCCTGGCTGCTTCACCACTGCTGCCTCTGCGTTTTCTTCTCTTCTTTTATGTTTTCTGTGAAAACGTTGTTTGGAATTGCCTTTTTCACTGATCTGCCTCTGAAAAGTGATTATGAAACCTCTCATGATTTGTTTCTCATACAGCCACTCCCCACCTGTGTACCCACCTGCCAAGCTTCTGTCAGAGATCGCTGACAGACTTTATAGTCTGTCTTTATAGACTTAAGAGTCTTACCTAAAAGAACTTCTTTTAAATTATCAATAATGATAGTCACAGCAAAGTACACCTTTTTGTTAGAGTCCACTTTTCCACTGGAGATGCAGCTTTATCTCCTAAATGCATAGAAGTCAATATTCTAGGAAAAAATACTTAATAGAGAACCATAATAACACATTTTTACTATTCTAAAGTACAGAAATAACTTCCTGGAATGTGCTGACAGAACAAAGGATTTGATTAGAAAAAAGTATTCAGGACTAAATTTCCAGGGTACATTTAGTCACCATTCATCACTGTTCTAGATAGTAAACATTTATTTATATCTACACACAGGTAATGAACTTGGAATAGATAGCAATTTTCAAAGTAATCTGATGGTTAATTTGGCCTCATAGATAAGCCCCAAGTGGTTAATTTTAAGTCTAGTTCTAGATTCTAGCTTGCCAAATTTGATCCTGTGGTTATCCGTGACTTCTCTTTTTGAATAAAGACACTGAGCTGCTGAGATTTGTAAGGAATATTCTTGCATTTGGATAAGTATTTTTTTTCCAGAAATAGCACATAATTTGATTTTCAGTTTAGGAATTCTGGTTCTCCGAGGTAACGACCAACAATGAAGGAGCTAAAAATAGATAAGATGCAGCAAGAAGCTTTGTTCACAAACTTTTATAAGACTGGGAAGTGAAGAAGGCATCTGGTAACTGTAACTGCACAGGGCACTACTTTTTCCTTTTTTTTCTTTTTTCTTTTTTTAAAATCAAGTAGTCTCTGAACCATGCCATTAGAGAGTGACAGCTTATTTTGTGGAAGTATTACTTCATCTTTCCATCCTATTCTTATACCACTTCTGCAGCATCCCTGCAGGCCAATGTCTGTGATGGGATACAGAGCTAGATGGAATTTGTTATGATCTTCTACAGCTGTTCCTGTGTTCCTATTCCAAGCCAGGAAGTCTTCCAGCATCAAGAGCAGAAAAGTGGTACTGACAGAATGGCAAAACAAGTCCAAAACTTATGCAGGATTCTGAATGGTATCCATGCAAGAATATAGTGTAGCCCTATATGGAGCTGAGAATCTATACTGGGTGAGATCCTGGACTATTAGGGGATTATATTTCCTAAGTTTCTGCATGCAGCTTTCAGGAGCTTTTAGAGACAAAGCCAATGAGCAATGCCAAGTACCTTACTTCTGTTTGTGTGGTTGTTTTTACTGAGATTTGATACTTTGACAGTTTTTCTTGCTTTATCTTCTATCTGTAGCTTGACTTCCAAGGAATCAATATTGTGATTTTTAGTACGATTGCAGTAATGTACAGGTGTAAATGTTCCATGTCAGTGCAGTGTTCCACCCAATGGTGCTAATGGAGCAAGGAAATGTTGCTTTGGTATTTAGAGGTGGGGTGGAGGTAGGGGGAGGGAGAGAAGATTTTAAAGCCTGCTTTATAGATGCTGTAAAAATGAAAAAAAAAAAACAAACAAAAAACAAAAAACCAAGAGTTCCTTATATTATGAATGTTGCAAAATCACCAGAGAAAACCCTGCTGCGTACAATTTGCAGATGTGATTCTTAGGCACAAAGGCTGTGCACAGTAAATGTTTCCTTACCTTCCTCCATAGCTGTCTCAGCTACTGCAGCGTAACCCCTTGCTGTTACAGGCACAACTGCAGAACACTGCGTGGATCTGCTCAAGTCCTGCGTGTTGCCTGACCACCACTTTGCACTGCAGTGGAGCTTCGCTACATACTGTTCGGTCGGCACACAGACTGCATTATGTCCCTAATGTTTGAATATTTCAGATATATTCAAATGTTTGAATGTTTCAGAAGAGGATATAGTAAGCTCTTTTATTTCCTCCTGGAGTGTTAAGACTTGCGTTCTTAAAAAGCATGTAGATATCTCATCCAATGTCTTCTAACAATCAAAGTAAGCATGTATTAACAAACTATGTAATATGATTGCAGTTTTTTGGAGTGCCTTTCTCCTGGGTTTAGTTCAGTCTCGTTCTGCTTGGTTCCAGCTTTCACGTAAGTCTCTAGTGGTTTCGGGGGTTATTGCTTTGGGACGTCAGGATGTACTAGATTGCAACTGTGTCAGGTCACAGTATTTGGGTCAAATCTTTGTGGTCAAAGTCATGCCATACTGCTGCACTCAGCTTAGCTACGGTCAGCTTGCATCGCTGTAACATCATAGACTATTGTTTAATTGCAAGTGTCTGGAATAAGTCCATGCCTGGGGAAAGAAGAGGCAGATAGCCAGAAAGAGGTACATGGTCTGAGCACTTTTTGAATGAGAGAGAAGGTAGGGAGGAAAGGAGAGACAAAGGCTATAAACACAGATGGATGAAAAAACAATAGGGGATGACCAGTACTTCATAAATTTCTCCTTTTCCATATACTATTTCCTGTGAAATTTTTTAGAAAATTCCTACTTTTTTTCTACTAATTTTTAAATTTTTTCCCCTCCATCATCTGTCAGAATGACATTGTATTAAATTTGATGAAAAGATTACTTAAAGGCAAGGAATCAGAAATACTTAAGGGGCGGGGGGGAAAAAAGACACAAAAATCTTGCCTGCACCAATCTGTGCATTCATATTTGGAATTTTGTGTACGTATGTATATATCAAGAAATCTTTCTTTAGTTCTGGTTCAGACTTAAGTACAGTTTTTTCTATCTAGGTTGCTGCTACATAGCTAAGTTTGTAGGTCAAATTCTGTCCTAGATGTTCCCATTGACTATAAATACAAACATCTATGGAAAGAATGTACCTCTAATGGTTACCAGATTTGAAATATAACCTAGAAAACTATTTCTAACTAGCAAAGCAAGTTAAGACAATTATGAGGAAAAGACAATTGCCAGTTCCACCTACATCTGGAAATGTGAGTCAATGTCATTTACGTTAGGGGTGGCCTGATTAAATCATTCCAGGTGTCAGCCAGTCTCATGAATCATTATTTCTTTAACCTTGTAAATGGGAGCTGTTAGAATTGTACCATCGTACAACCAGTGCTTGTGACACTGGAGTTTGCAGGTCCTAATGCTGTTTAGTTCTTCATTTTGGATGGTCCTAACTTCTTATTTGGGCATTATAGATTTGTGGGATATAGGACATTGGCAGCGAGGTATAACTTCAGAGGAACAGTTATGATGGCCATAGAGAACATCTGCAAGGGGGATCCCTGCAGAGATTCTTTCCTGAACAATTTATCCAGAAAAAGCGATGACATCAGAACCACAGAGAAACATTTTGACGCCTCTGTACATCCCTTTCTAGACTGTTCTCTCTCTTGTCTCTGCTGCCTCACCCTTCCTCTGCCGTGCCTTTTCTCCCCAGCCTTCTTTTCCCCTACAATGTCTCTCGCTGTTTCCCCCAGCTTTCCGCAGGCTCTTTCCAGCTATTGTCACTGCCACTTAGCCCACTGCGAACGTGCAGCTCTTCTTCCATGTGTAGTAACAAATGACAGATGGCTGACAAGAATGAGGGTCCATTTCATCCTTCCTTTAGATTTTTACCAGGGTTAGACTGTGTCCATGGAAGGAAGAGAGGTCAAATTCGAGCCCTTCAAACATATCTTGTGAAAATGGGCCCAGTCAAGGGATGGCTTGACCTCAATTGTTGTCTTCAAGGGTAATGGTTCGATTAAGAGAGTAGGTGTATAGTAGTCATTAGCTCACAGGACTTGGCAGTAGTAAGAATTCTCCTTCATACTAGTACACTGATCAGCAGGCTGGGACACACCCTGACTTTTAATCACTATCAGATTCCTCCACCCACTCAAGGAGTACATTTGACTGTGTAGGTGAAATAATTAAATATAGTAATACAGTAGGCCCAGTATAGTTGATGTTAAATCAGTCACAAAGCCTCCCCTTAGCTTCAGTGACAGGTGGAGCAAATCCGTTGATTTATAAACTTTAAAGTTAGCTTTCATGGGAAGCAAAAGAAAACTACACCAATTACTGTGCCCTTACTGAGCTAGCAATCCTAACCAAAAGTGAGACTTAACTATTGGTCAGAAAAATAGAGGGCTCACAGTAATGATGCAAGTGAATAGTAGGGGGGAAACTGTGACAGAGACAAATACGGTGAACTTTGCTTGAGCAGGAACAACCAGCTTCCAACACATGTGATGAGATACCATCGGCTAAATTCCAGTCCTCTTGGAGAGGATGGGGCTACAGGCAGAGTAAGCATAAGTGAGCAATGCTATGCTGTTCTTGCAAGAGAGAAATGCTGTGTGGGACAGTATAAACACGACAGCCTGTGTGAAGTCCCTCAGCCGTTCGTCAGAACAGCTTTAGCTGCAATATTCTGTTTGGGTTTGGGTGCCAGGTTTCAAGGGAATTATGGACCAGCCGGAGAAGGTTTGAGCAGGAGCAGCAACAAGGACAGAGGCCTTGCACTGAGAGAGAAGGAAAGCTTAAGCAAATTAGAATTGTGTAACCAAAAGCAGAGAAGACTGCAGGAAGGGAAAGGAGAATGTAATAGCTTATCAGTGCAAAAGGATTATAGGAAAGATGTGTTCTTTTTATTTGTGGCTAGGACAGCAAGTAACCGGCTCAAGGGAAGAATGGTAACAAGGCTACTCAGAGACACAATATTAATCACACTCAGAGAAATACTTCCTTGGAAAGAATGAAACCCTTATACCACTGCTTAGGGAGCAAGTAAAGCAACCGGGCTGCAGTCCTCGATTGTGATGGAGTCTGTATATTGTGACCCAAAGAATTTGACCTTAACCTGCATGTTATCGCAATCCTGAGAGCTGGATATGCATCCGCAGCTCTGATCCTCAAGATATAGATATGCTTATGTAACTTTACTAATGCAAATGCTCCTACTGACTTGAGTGCAAGTGCTCACTCAAGGAAAATTGCATCAGTGAGTTTACTGGGCCAGTGCCAGCAACAGTGTAATGGAATTATTTGCTTCCAATAGTATCCATGTTTTCATTCCTGTTTTGAATTAAAACATAACAAGTACGAAGAACAAAGCAGACATAGGGGATCAGAATAAAGAAAACCAGAGAAGTGAAGGGCAGAGTAAAGACTACAAAATTCATATTCAATTTCAGCATTTCCTCCAAAGATGAATTGGAGGGGACTCTAACTGGTGTGTACGTTTCAGTATGGAGAAACAAAACCAGTATTTTAATTAAGGGTAAATGCGATGGAGAAGGGAAGGTATGAGAAGGCATTAACTAGAATCCAGGAAGGGAAAAATATCTAAACCTGCCATGGGAATATAAACATATGATGTGAGACAAAAAGAAGTATTTGTTAGGGAAAATGAATGCTTATGTATCTGTGTGAGAGACTAATATTTATACATTTATGTGCAATTACACACATTATCTTACTTATATTTTTGTTGCAGCTTTGGAAAATGTTTGTCAGGAATTAGCACATTGAAATTCTGGTAACGATGCATGAAACCTTTCTGCATCACGGCCTAATGACAAAGCAGAAGAATCTGCCATGATTGCCAAGGAATTGCTAAATAAAGCATAAAGATCTAGGGATGGTGAAATACACCAGCAGAAATCATGGCCAGCAGTCCTGTGTAGGGCTTTGTCATAGCTGTAGCAAATAAATCTTTGAGAATTGCACAAATAGAAAAAGGGAACAAAAGAAAAGTGACTGTCATGACAAGTGCAACTTGAACTGTAGTACTCTACACTTCTCTCACGTTCAGGCAGGAGGGCTAAGAAAAGTCGTTAACTGCCAGAGATGAGAGCTGTAGGGGTGCAACAAGTACACAGCAAATAACCCATGGGAAGGTTTCTCCATACTTTGACTATGACAGAGAGAGAGGCTAGTTGAGGTTGACAGCAACCTTGGGATAACCAGAGGTTTGATGAGTTTGCAGTTATGGGCCCAGACAGGGGCAAACCTAAATAGAAACAAAGAACTTGAAGCAAAATCAAGCAAAGTGAAGCATAGAAGTGGCCTGGTAAAGAGAAGTTTGGGTTAAGTTTCCAGATATATTTATGTGAATTGGCCCCACTAGAAGCTTTCAAAAACATCAGTGTTGTCAGTTTCCCTTCTAGAACAGCAGTTGTTATAGAATGATATTTCAAGTAATTCCTCTTTACTGCATCTGTGCATAGTCAATAATCAGAACTAAATGTCATAGGAGGAAAAAATTATTTTAAAAACCCCATCAGCAACAGCAAGGTATGAAAAGATGTGTGGGAAGACAACCTTGTTACTGAACCACTGTAGGCTTTATTTTAATGTTTCTGGGATATGCCTCTGGAGCCTGATCCTTCCTGTAATTGCCAGGACACAAGGATGCAAGATAAATCAAGTATTTGCAGGAGTCTTCCCATTAGTTTCTAGGAGAGCATATTTGCTTTGGTTTGGATAGGGTTAGCACCAAGCCTTTAACAAATGAATTTGCAAAATGCTAATGCAAATATAGGTACTTTGTCTTTTTTGTTTCTGTCTTCATCTGCTTAACACAGGAAAGAGCACCAGAGGCTATTTGAATAATGTACCTTTAGTGAGTTTGCAGAAATTTGCATACGGATGTCAGCTAGTGAATTTCATAGAAGTGGATTTATTCTGGGGAGAAAACCTGAGAGGGTGGTGAGGTGATAAAAGGGAAATGTAGACATCAGGGAAGTAAACAATGGAAGGAGCAGATGGAACAGATGAGAGAAAGCACACAGCAACACTGCTCAATTGAAATAAAGGAATTGGCTGTGTTTACATAGCACATTGTATATGGTGTGGGGGGGGAGGCTGACACTAGCTTCAAATACTCCTAGACCTTCACTGCTGTTCCCACAGCATGGCATGCCACTTTGAAGCTGTGCCAACACAACTCTTTGTGTGGCCTCACAGTGAATCAGACTGAGTTCACTTTAAAAGAGCTCATTTTTCTCAGGTCATTTTTCAGCAAAATCAGTTCACTGATGTGGTATACAGCATGGCACACAAACTCCTGAAAATAACGTATTGCGAAACCGCAGCCATAGTTCACGCTGAAAGAAAATACAAGAACGTGGGAATAGTTCCAATTCAAAACAAGTGCTTTGGGAAGGTTCAGATAAGGCAGACAAAACCATACCTGAAAATTTTAGTTGAAGCTGGATTGTACATGGACACTGGCAAACGACTACTGTTGACAGCAAAGGACACAACAAATACTTCTGAAAGCACAAGTGTCAGAAGATTAAAAAGACCACCACTTGGAAACTGGAAAGGCTTGAAATAATCTAACGTGGTTTTGCACAGATCAGCTAGTATTTTCCATTTGTTAAGTATGATATATCAAAGATCTTGTAGAGTCTGCAAAAATTCACAAATGTTTCTCTTGATGCCAACAGCTGACTTCACAAAGTTAGCCACTAGCAGTAAGCTAAGTACCAATCTTTACAAATTCTACTTTATAAGCTATGCTAAAATAATCTTTACCTCTTTTCAAGTTTGTCATGTGTACAATATTACTTTTTTTTTTTTTTCAATTTCATTCCTGTAGCCATGCATTCTTTTCCAGAAAAGAGCAATTTCAACAGGGGGAAAAAACCTTTCACTGTGTTTCCTTGTGGGACTGCTTTCATCATCTCCTATTTATAAGAGCTTGGTTAGTGCTTTAGGCAAATTTTGTAAGCTGGAAGAGGAAGTATATTCGAAACCAAGAATCTCTTTTGCATAAACCATATACAAAGTATATGTTGAGAATTCTAAACCTTAGGAAAATAATTTAGTCTGTTTGTTTCTTAAATATATCAAAAGTTCAGACACAATTTTGAACTTAGTGCATTGTGCAAAAATGGAAGTGGCAAAATTGTTCATCAACTGTTCTAAGTTTTTCCCTTGATAAGACATTAATCTCTCTCTATTTTTTCCATTAACTACAAACTGAAGTTGCATTTGGATGTGGTTGTGAATTTCAGGAACCTTGGGCTTAAGCACTTGAGTTCACTGGGCTGTGTGGCACATTGAGAAATCAGACCCACTGAATGCACTAGAATGTATTTTTTAATTTTTTTTTTTCAGAAATTTGCATCTCTTACATATAGCAAGCTCTGCCAACCCTAGATTTTAAATATATGCCTATTGCCCACTACAAGGAAGCCTGCCCTTTTTTTTTTTCCCCCTCTGGATAGTATTCATTTTTAACCCACAGTTGCAGCAAATCAGCCAATTTGCTCTTTAGTTCTCTTCCTAAGGTTATTTTCAGATAGGTTCAGATGAGAGCCAAATTAACAAGGAGATTAGAAAACTACAAGGCACAGAAGAAAGTGTCTGAACATGGCATAAAGATGAAAATGGCTGACCTAAGGTTGTTAAGAACTGCTTTAGTGTATAGAAAAAAGAGGGACCTCATCTATTCTTGTATGTTTGGGGTACTCAAGAGCATCTCTGACTGCAGACGGACAAGAGGCATGTGCTGGAACGGGGATTTCAAGTCTGCAAATTCACCATGTGCTAAAAGCCTCTGTTGTTTCCTCATACGCCCATGCTTTCCCTATGTCTACGACAGTTCTGCTGGCGGGTGTACTCAGGGCAATAATCAGGAGCTAAATCTTCAAACATGGTGAATTCTGCGCTCGCCAGGGTTTAACATGCTGTAGGAGAGAAATACAATAACAGATGCTTGCCTTCACTGGATGTTTATACACATTCAAAGTGTTGCCCTTGTCATTTTTTTTTCCTGCTTGCAACTTCTGCTGTTTATTGACGTGAAACTTGGAGGTGAAGGAATGAACAACAGTATTTATAAAAAATCCCTGTCATCTCTAAGTTTGTTCCATAACAGACCAAACTGATTTGTAAATCACAGATCAATTTTACTCTTCTCAGATGACTGTAAGGAAGCTATATGCAACAAAAAATTTCCTCTCTTAGACAGTAAACAGTGATGTTTTTTGTTTGTATTTCATCAAGGCTTGTTTAAATTTACGGTCAAACCAGCCAACAAAACCATTAAGCTGTGTATGCCTCCTGACTACTCTAGAAATACCTCTTCATCTTCAACAGCCTCTTCTGGTTGTGTTAAACTGGCTTCTGCCTCACCCAGCTTAATTTGGTCCTGAAAAGAGCAATTACAGAGCAAACTTCCTATTACAAGAGATGCTTTCTTCCTCCCCCCGTCCTTTCCCCTCCTCTCCCTCCCCCCACTTTCTACAGCTTGTGTTACAGTGTTGGGAGGTTTGGGGGAGGAGGGGGCGTTCAATACCTGTAAATGCAAGGTGCTGTGATGAGAGAAAAAACAAAACAAACAAAAAAATAGTACATCAATCCACTTTCTATAGATTGAACTCTACAGAGAGGTGGATAGATGCACAGTTTGAGTAAAGAAATGTTATTACTTCTGGAAGTGCAAGGTCCTGTTTTATCATAGTAGCAATGTAGCTACAGATCTCAAATACATGATGCTATGCAGGGATAAGTTTTGTAGTGGTGTAACGTACCACAGCTTTAATGGGATGCCTTAGTGTTATACTTGCCACACAGGCAAGGTTTTTATCTAGACAATGCAATATTTAGTATGTTAAAGATTAAAGAGGTGATGAATTTTTATCTGTCACAAAAAGAGATTTTAAAAAGTCTCAATTACTCCAAGTAACCCATATGATCAAGATACAGAAAAATGCCCTTAGTAATTAAATAAAACTAGAAATATGCTTACACAGTGTACTTTATGGTGCTGTCACAGGTTTTCTCATGGAACCTAATAGAAGCTTAAATTGGCCACCCTGCCAAGTAAGATTTTTATTCCAGGAAGTTAAAAGGTTTCGCAGTTGATGCTAGATCCATGAGCCATCTCCTTGTAGGTTGTGCCACATTGTGGGGCTATGCAGGAAGCAAGAGCTGAGAATAACACTTCAGTAGTTACTGTTTAGTCATGTTTGAAATTTAACAGCATTCCTTTAAATACTTCTTCTATAAAGTTGAATCAGAACATAGTTGGGGTAAAGCTTTTACAATTACAAGAGTGTGGAGCTATATATTGAGGATATAACAGTGCTGCTTACATTTGTTTAAAAAAAGAACAAATCCCATGTAGATGAATATGTAACTTCTAGCTAATTATAGAATTCAAGTCTAGAAAAGATACAAGAGTCTGTGAAGGTTCAAAGGGTTATTCCTAGTACAAACTGAAAGGTTGCCTAAACGGTGGAGAGCACAAGAGTAGAACGTTGGTGATGCCACATTGCAGAACAGGACAAATACAGTAAGTTAACTACTATTTATGTAACAAAATGAAAGTACTGAAGAGAAAAAAAACACTACAGAAAGCGATCTAGAATATAGACAAAGGACAGCAACAAATAGCTCGTGCAATTTCTGATACAGAAAATCCAGAAGTTTTACATATACTTCATTATTTAAAAGGAAGAAAAAGTAGCAATGACTGTTTTATATTGCTGCTGATTACTCACAGGTGATGGAGGGGAATGAAATGTGCATTAAGTAAAGATCTCTTCTTGGTTGAATCGCAAGCATCTCTTAAAATACGTAGTATAGTTAATGATCCTACCTGCTGACTGTCCTTTGCAACAGGCTTGACCATCTGTCTGTGGGACTGAGGTGACGGTTGTTACCAGTGCTATTTGCTGCTGCTCCTTTCCTATTTGGAAAGAGGAAGATGTGGGCAAGTTGGCAGACCTGTCCCTATGACAATAAAAGTAAACATTGCTAGTGTATAATGATACCGATAGCTCTTCTCTGGGATGAAAATAAGTTCCGTGAAACAGATGGAGATGCAAATAATAAGCGTTTCTCTGCAGCAGCAGTGTAGCATAGAGTTATCAGAAACAGACAACCAGCAGGAATGGACTTGTGAATGTATTTTCTAAATTAACTTTTCAAATTATTGCAATATCTTGGATGTTGAGTAATTGCTTCAGTACCTAATCCTTCATTCCCTTTGAAAAGGGTCACGTGCTGTCTCCAGCTACAGAAATCTTTAACAAATTTCCCAGAGCACATGTGTGCAGTCTAAGTGCTCTCTTAATGATTTAGGTTTCCAAACAAACACTGTCCACCTGTCTTCACTGATAACTCCTCATTTTGGTGCACAGCATGTCAGCCTTAAAAGTGAACTCATTTAAGGGATTTATTCTGTATTTAGAGTACATATGTTGCATCACCATGTCTCCTTAGGTGACTTGCCTGTGTGGCTTTCTTGATCTATAACAGACCTCATTTGGTATAAATTATTGCATCTCAGTTGACTGCTGTGAATCAAAGCTACTTTGAAAAAGTCAAAGATACGCCCAAGCATTTAAACTTTTTCATGAACATAGTAATGTGTTTCTTCAAATATTTTTGTCCTTCACTATCAAAATAAGTGCTATGATTCCTGTATGTTTGTACTTGGGCTTTGGGGTTTTTGGCATAAGTTGAGGTATGGCATAAATACTCATTGTTCTCAATACAGATTTTGCTATTTTCCTAGGCTTTAAATACGCCTTTCTTCTGCAAGAATGGATTCCTTTGTGCTTCATTTCCAAAACTTTTAGAAAATATATCTCTGACACATCCCTTGATTAGAATATAAAAATACATAAAACAGTCAGATATCCAAATTCTATCTGTTCAAGAGAACAGCAGATTTTGTCTCTCTCATGATGACCTGTGTAATTATTCTGGGTTGATTTAGGATTTCCTTTATGTGTCCATATGTCACTATTTTTTAACTATCCATGTTTCTGTTATTGCTAACATTTCTAAGAATATAATTGTGTTAAATTCCATTACATCAGAGTCATAAATAAGTCCTTTATCTTTGTTCTTTGTTACAACGGGGACAGTTGCTTGAAGTATAAAAACCTGAAATTAAGCAGGACCTTAATCAAGAAATGTTCTCTGAAAGGTGAACCAGATTGTAATGTAAGGTGTTGAAGGCACTGGCTGTTTTTGTCCGGATTTGACTAACATTTTTGTCAGAAAGCAGTGGGTGCTGAGACTGTGAAGGTCACAGCCCAAGCAGAAGTTTTCCTCTAGTGTAGAACTGGGTGGTTTGCTTAGCTTAATCTACAACTAAGGAGCAATACTAGGTCTGAGGCTAAACTCTTCCTCTACAGACCCTGAGTAAGACCATCTCAGTCCCTCTTGGACTATTCTTCTGCAAGTGTCTTCTCTGTTGAAGTTCTGTATGTTTTTATGTTTCTAAGTACTGTTTAAACCGCTGTATTCTCTCAGGCAAACCTTTTTTATGCATATTCTCCCTTTTGCTCAAAGCAGATGTGTTTATTATTAAACTATTTCCTAGACAGTTTCATTACCTTTTCTGGAGAGTTCTCCTAAGGCTTGCTAGTCATTCTGACCAGTCATCACACCTGTGCATCTGTCTCCCTTCCTGGTAGCTTCCCAGACTTCATGTCAGTCTACTAAGAGGGAAATAATGCTTGAGTATGAAGACTCATAATTGATTGCTATCTAACAGATGCTTGAGATTAAAGTTTTGTAAGATGCTGAATGCACCTGCTACACTGCAAATTCATGACACTTTATTCAGCTCTTTCCACTGTCTCGCTGATGCTGCCAGTGTATGTGCAATGACTTATTACTTACATTCCTTTGTCTTATAAGGTGAAACTTTCATTTGAATGTTCATTGAGTTGAACCGTGTCTTCCTACGTAACATTTGAGTTGCTGCATCCTCAACAGATTCCCATTTCTCCCTCTTTGATTATTAACCCCAGTCATTGATGTGGTGATGGGCTGTGTTTGGTCTTACTTTGTACAATGGTTGGCCTGTAGCTTAAAAGATCAGTGTTATCATTGACAACTAAGTCTGTTATGATGTGGCTGATAAGCCAGGTTACCTCGATTTCTGTGTTTGTTCACATGGTGAAGTTTCACAGCAACAGAAATGCAAGGAAGGAGAATAAACTCTGTACGGTATCAGCAGCAGTTAAAGCATTCATTCAAGTTTGTGTTTCCATTCAAAACACAATGTCTTGATTTAAAATCCAAATGTTATTAGTTCTGTCTGCACACCAGAACTCTGTATGGTGTTCCAAAGCATCCCTACCTTTATACTGACTAATCCTGTTTCTCCTCTTCCCCAGCAAATCCAGGTGCTTCACACACAACTGCATTTATCATCACAGCTACAAAGGAGGACAGTGCTATTATCCCATTTGCAAATTAAGAACGTGAGGCACAAATAAGAACAGTGACACGCTAGAGGTCACACAGGAAGTCTGTGGGAGAACTGGGAGATGAACTCTGGTCATTCAAGTCTGAGGTTAGAGACTTGAACTTTCTTCTCTGATGGAGGACTAAAAATACTTTCTTAAATTCAATATATTTCCAGGAATTTTGTGCTCTCTTTGATAATATCTTATTGTTTATTATGCAAATCTGGGTAATGTATCAAGTTAAAGTCCAGCCTATTTTACTTTGTTTTCTGTTTTGCATTGACAGCTACCCATCAAACTGCTAAGTTTATTAGGGTTAATTTTCATGTATCATTGCTTTTAATGGCAAGTGTCAAATATTATGCTATTCTCTTTCAAGTGTTTGCCTAGATTATTAACAGAAGTTAAAGCACCAAGGTGTTTTCAATGGAAAACATGGGCTAAACTCTCAGCCTTTTTCTTAGAAAACGCTCTCAAGTTCTCTACCCTGTCACCAGCATTTTGGGAGTCCTAAACTACTAGTGCAGGAGCGACCATTGTGTTACAAGTAGTGTAAAGAGATTCATCAACTGTTAAGCATAATCTACTACACCATGTAAAAACTGGACAGGAGGGCCCTCTGTATTGAAAAGACCATGCAAAGATCATGTAAGTCAGTATTGAAAAGGTGCTAGGGTCAGGTCGCCAGCTGCACCAAATTACCACATTATGACTCAGTTTATGGCAGATAAGTAAATGAGTTGTATTTTGGGTTTTGTTACATCAAGTGTCATCACTGAATCATACTCCCTTTAGAGTATCAGGTCTCCTGTATTCAAAAATAGGATGATTTCTATAAGCTGCTTTGTCCTATTTCTTCCCTAGGTTAAAACCTATCAATTCAATGAACAATTCTGTTGCTGCCATTTATGTGACTGTAAGAAGGCAACTTGTCCCACTGAGGGCCAGTTAGGCTGTGACCAGTTACCTCTGCACTAGAAACAGGCATGCATGTCTGTGACCAATTAGTATTAAATGGGTGCAGCTGAAAGTGGGAACAGCTGTACAATAAGCAGAGCTCCTCGGATGAAAGAGGGAAAAAGGAAAAGGAGCTAGAAGCTCCTCTGAGCAGTGAAGGGGAAATCTAGGGACGTGCCCTTCAGGGACAGTGTTCCTGAACCAGGCGTGGGGAGAAAATAACAGCAATTCGAGATGACGCTAAGTTTTCAGTCTTTGTAGATGCTTAAGGGATCTTGAGATAAACAGTCCTTGCTCTTATTACAGCAGAATTAAGGGAATTGGGAGAGTAGTGAGAAGCGGCGTTGCTTAAGATGTTATCTCTGTACAACTGTGTTTTTAGTATGTCTACACTTCTAGTCATGTGACAAGGCATTTTAACTAGCATGATAAATTCTAGCCTAAAGCTCTCATGGAGATTTGCCTGTTAGTCACATAGGTGTCTCCAGTTTAAAAAAGTAGCAACAAATGACTCTGTGCTACAAACTCCCTTTTTCCTTAGCCTATAATTTAGAAACACAGTTGTTGGGTTCTAAAAAACTCTGACTTAAATGCAAGCTTACTCCTCAGAGAAGATCTGAACTCCTCTTAAAAAAGATATATACCCTTAAAAGAGATTTATGCATGAGATTATTGAATCGTCATATCTGAACAAGCAAACTTCTCAAGTAAAAGACCTACTGTGTCAGAGGACATTCTGATAAGGTATTACCTCTCCTTATCTTAAAATAGGCCTGTAAAAGAAAAAAACCCCACAAAACCAACTGTGACTGTGGTTGAATGACAAAGTTGAGCAGGCTTGTAAGCAGTAACACATAATTTTCTAACTGTATAAAATAGCTTCCTTATTCTTAAAGTGCCAATTATTTTTCCCTTTTTCTTAATGTGACAAATCTTTTTTGTTTCACTTTCAGTTTATTTAGAAGGAGGAAATATCAATGTTAAGAAAGTATTTATGTCTATTTTGAGAAATATTTACAAAAAAAGGAGACCAAACACCTGTAGCCTATGGAGCCAGACCGGGTAAACTAGATTCTTTAGCCACTAGAGGGACCTCCAGGAATAGAATATACAAAAACATTTGCAAAAGCTATTTTGAAGTATTAGGTTGCTTTAAAGAACAAAACCCCTTTGCAGGTCAAACCAATTGTCATTTGTTTATAATGAGTTCTGAAATAATAGGAAATAGGAATTAACTAAGTGTCTCATAGATTTTGTCAAGAAAAAGCAACTTCTTTTCTCCTTGTAGGATACGAGTTTGGAGGGTTGTTTCCTCTTCACTGAATTAGTGAAGTAAGCACATCCGCTTTCAAGAGACTTGTAATTTAGCAGTAAAGTTATGTGTTGCTCTTTTGAGGAGTACAAAGCAAATGCAGTTATTCTTTTTTCAGAGCTTCTGAGAAGAATAGGATTTGGATGTGGTTCAGATAGTCTGCAATCAGTAAGATTATTTCCTCACTAAACGGTACTTTAGCGGAACCCTCAACTTATTTCAAATTTTAACAGCAGTTTAGTGCCTCACCATGCATGCAAGTGCTTTCTAAAAAGTAGTTATGCTACCACTTGGATCACTGGATTTGTAATTAGTAATCAATTAGGGAGATGACAAGGGTGCTCTAATGTTCCCTTTATACCTCTGCAATACTATAGGAGAAGTTGAGGTGTTCTTAACACAAAGTTATGGGGCTCTACAGAGAAAAAATTCAGCAACCTTTAGCATAGCTACTGTAAAACATGAAATCCTTCTAATATAGGTGACTGTGCTTCTGAGACACTGAAGATGATGACACAAATACAAGAAATGCAATTAACCCAATTAGCAAAAGGTCAGGGATGGGACTAGTATTTGGCATTTAATCACCGTTATGGAACAGGTTAGAAGAATTTTTGCAAGACCTTAAATTACGTTGCATTGTTTGGCTTTACCTGTTAGAATGGTACTAGCGAAAGGAAAACTCTTATTTTGTGAGATGAAAGCAACCTGAAATTCCAGTTTGGCAGAGCTGATTGTTGCACAGGTCTCCTGTGGTCTATCCACCAAGTTTGATAGTTTCCTTTTTGTTTGCATTGAGAAGTTACTTGCTGAGAAAAGCTGTAGTGGCAGGAGAGGAGACATTGCTACTACCTTTTCTATTATGCATTGTTGTGTTTTAGTTTGGAGCATTAGAGAGGTCTTTGATGAATTATTGTTTGAAAAATCCTCACTTCTGCCACAGAGTTTGCATTATATTCCTTGCACTGCACGTGTATAACCTCCCACTGCAGTTTTCTAGTGAACTACCTGCAATTAAAAGACACGTTCAACTGCAGTTGCACTTAACGGGCAGACTGATGACTCCTGACATTAAAAGTGGGTTGCCAGGTGGGCCCTGCTGAAGAAGAATGGTTATCTATCCCATGTCGTTCCATACGTGTGAAGTAGGATATTATATGTTACAGATTAATACCGTCGCAGGCAGGAAGTGTTCCTTGACAAGGAAGAGATTTAGTGATAAGTAGTGATTTCTTTCTCAGCTGCCAAGAGTGAAACCCTTCCTGAAATACCAGAACATCCTTTTATTGAGCACAGTCCCCTCCATAAGTAATTATGGAGCAAAATCTGGGGGAAATTTCAGAATTTCAAAAGTTCAGTTAATTTATTTGTAGCTTATTCAGGAATGTTATTTGATACTGATTTTAGTCTAACAAAGAGAGGGTTTGTGACTAATGCAAAGGAGGAGAATTTTCTTTTGATGCAAGAAGGTGATGTAACGATCTCATCATTTGAAGAATGCCATTAGTCACTCTGCCCTCAGATACCTTTGCATGTGTAAGAATATGCATACTGTATCCTGTATGGCATTATGTGAGTAATCAAATGCCTGTTGAGTCTCACATGCTTCTGAGATTAAAATATACCATGATGAAGATGAATGTTGCGGCGTTTGGTCAGCCTCTTTAGTTTTCTGTTTGATACTCAGAAGAATCCTTTTTCGATTATGAAAATCACTGAATGATTGACCACATCAAAGACCTGGGCAGGATAGGACACCATGAGCAACTGCTGAAACAGACTGGAGAGAATACATATGCATGGGTGCACAAGCGTGTCTTGCTGTCAGAAATCATAACCGAGGTCTCCTAAAGTATCCCCTCTTAGTTTTATCAGACTTTCACTAGTTTTAGACATTTATTTTTCCTACTGACACTTTATTCAAGCTTTGCAAATAGGTTGGAAAAGTGCTGAGAGGGACATTTACAAGATGTGATGCACCAAAACAGTTCAGCTGCGTTTCTGACTGCACTTTTTTCTTCTTACTGCCAGTGAGCCTCTCGAAGGCGCTGCCTGGAACCCCTGCTCCTAAACAAGTAAACATTTAGGACCTGAATTCTTCAGAATCACTTACACCTGAAAGCTTTTGATCAACCAGCAACAATAGCAAATATAAGAGGCTAACATTGTAGAAAAAATTTGGATCTTTATTGGCATAAACGAAAATTCCAGTTGGCTGGTACTGGCCTTTCAAATAAATGAATGTTCATTAACAAGAAAAATTAAGACTCTACCAAGTATTGTTGCAGATATACACTTGCCCAGTCTTACTTGGAAGGGCTTTTACTTTTATTTTTTGGACACTTTTTTGTTGAAGACAGAGAACAGAAATATTGTTGTAAATAGCAGGACTATTCCTATGAATGAATAGCGAATATCTTTTCTTTTCTTTTTTTTTTTTTTTTCCACCTTGCAAGGTTAAAATTTAAGTTGCGGAGTGGTTAAGCATTTAAACATATGCATAACTTTGAACACATGAAAACCAAAACAAACAAAAACAATGGTTTGTGTGTCCTAAGTCTAGATATATGCTCAGAACCTTTCCTGAAACTTTGCTTTAGGACTTAAAACCTTTGCGTTGGTAGGCAGTAACATTCTTTGCCAGAACAGCACCAATATGCTTTAAAAACCTATGAAACAATGTAAAAACATATTATAAATGTAGACATAACCGTGCAGTAAGATGGCATTCAAAGAGATACTGTTAATTAGGATTGTCAGCTGCTGGACTGGATAGCCTCCAAACTCCAGATATCTGGTGCATGCTACTATCTTCTGCAACGTTACTTCTCTCTACTGACCAGATTCCTAAACTTACTGCATCCACAGTTAAAAATAACCCAACAACAAAAAAGGAGGAGAATTAAAAGCTGGTTTAAAATTTCTTAATAGAAAGTTATTTGCTGTTTTTCTGCCTGCCCCATTTGCCTGGAAAGAGACCGATAGAAGAGCAGACTGCATAAACACCTCTTAAAAGTGTGTCTCTCTTGACGGTGATTAGGTTTTTTTATGAAATGTTTCATTAATGTGGTCTTTGACTTGGGACAGATTAACTGGTAACATGTTTGCTCCTGCTATGTTAATTTGTTTCAAGAGGAGGAACATGAGGTTCTTTTTGTTTTTCCAAGTCCTGTTCTGTCTGTGATAGTTAATTTGCCGCTGAAGGCAGCATTTCAGAATAGAGCAGGCTATATTGTTCACTGTACTGTGGTGCTTTTTTGAATGAATGGCAAAGGTGTCACCTTCCCCAGGCATTCTTACCCCGTAGCTCTTGGTGGTGCTACTGCTTTTGCTGCCTCAGAGAAAGCCTAGACAGCAATGCTTAATAGATGCCTAAATTGCAGGTAGAGCAATGACACAGTAACTGTGGATCTTCCTGATCAAGGGAGCTGGAATAAACTCGCTTGAAGGAAAAAGTGAGCTGGACTAACCTGAGTATTCTCCCTAGCCATACAGCTATGGGACCACAAGGCACTAGCAGAGAAGGGCAAAGTTATTAGTGCACATTGTAGCAATTTTATCTTAATGGTCAGGCTTTTGGGGCATACAGCAGTTTCAAATTATTTTCACTCTCTGTATCTGCAGTTTCTGCTGGTCTGCTACCTAAGTTGGTTGACTAGCAATGCCTGTCATTAGGGAAAACCTGCTGGATTTATACATAAGAAGCGTGAATATATTCAAGAGCCTGCAACAAAGATTTTGCTTTAATTTAAAACCTAAAGTTAGGCTGGCACAAAAGCATACCATATATATATTAATAGATTGTGATCAATTAAAAAGAATGGTAAATAAGATTACCAAGATGTCCAATGGAAAATGTGTACAGGCACTCAGAAAACCTGTTCTTAATTGCAACCTGATGAATGAAAACTTATATAAGTCTCCCCATCTCTCCACTGAAATGGCTAAGCTATAGTCTTCATGGGTTTAAAATTCATTTTTTGAATGAAACTTTTTTTATCTCTTTCCACTTTCCTTGCCTCTGCTTTGAATCATAAGGCTGAGGTTTATTTGTTCAACATGTTATTGTTTTCAGGCTTGTTTTTGTGTCTGAGGTCTAAGTACTTAGTTGTTTTGCAGCTTTTAATAAGAATATTTTTAATGTAATGACATGCATCTGAGAAGAGAATTTTTAAATTGATAGAGAATATTTCAAAATTGTTGTCATACAGTTTTTGCTATATGAAATTATACAATCTAGGACTTTATTCTCCGTTCAGTACTGACTCACATTTACCTTTATAACTGGCTGTGTTTTTAAAATGATCTACTGACTTGAGTAAACCGCGGATTCTCCAGGAAATGGAATGCAACAAAATATATGGTCTAATTCAAGAAAAATAAACCAAAAATTAAGACAAAACAACTCTCCCTTCTCCTTGAAAAAAAGTTCTTTAGCATGTCCCATACTGTAGCTGGGCAGAAATGGAAAGTGGCATTTCAAAAAACCAAAACAAACAAAACCCATCCCCCAAAGTAATCTAACAGCGAAGGAGATGATTTCCATGCCACTGGAGAACTGGTGCAACCTGTAATTACAATGTAAGTGTTAAAGGCTTTCAGAGGACAGAGAACACTCAGATACTTACTGTTTGTTTGAGTCTTAGCTTCCACAGGGAAGCAATCACAGAAAAGATCAAGGTGTCTCTTTATAAGTGCCTGCAGCAACTCCAGCTTGTAACCATTCAGCAGTGATTTAGCAGTATGATCTTACACGACACTATGGCAGGCACAAAGCGACAATATAGCATGTAATGAGCATACCTGATAATGCATGCCTAATATTGGTCATAACTTGTACAGGATAAGAGAAACACAGGCATAAAGATTTAAAACAGTACTTGCAAACCATGAAATAAGAAATATCATGGTTGTTACTCATTTTGCTACAGTTCTGTAAATACTGAAAGTAGACTAAATTATTATTGTCCTAAGAAACAACTTAGCGTAGTAGCTCCACCTTAATATTTAAAACCTGTATCCTCTTTATTCAACATATTTTCCTATTCTCTTCACTGTCAAAGCTTAGCTACCTGGCTCCATAAACATACTTTAACATTCTTCTGCCTCTTCTTCCTATTTTTAGCTCTTCAGTGTATACACTGTGCGGTCTGCATTATTTTCTCTTTTTCCACTTAAATAATTCTGTTGTTTTGCAAAATTAACATGATTAATATCAAGACATGGCTGCCTGTGAAGGGGAAAAACAGGAACTGCCATCACCGTGTTAAGGTATTCATCCTGAAAATGTTGCAACTTATAATACAGTTTTGGTAACTTAATATATAGTAAAGATAATTATTCCCTGGATTCTCATCACTAAGTAGTCATCTACTAAACACTTTTATTTAAGTAAATTGTTGCCTTCACCTATGCCAGACGGATGTTTTAGCATTCAGTTATATGAACTGGCTGATTTTTACTATATAGAATAGATGTCATCATCCATCAGTAACACATTAAAAAAAAAGTGGATTTTAATTAATTCCTTGACTCCAGAGAAAAGATATTTAGATATTGCCTAAATACTAATTTTAAGTATTTTAGAATTCCTTTATTTGTGATGATTCTTTGAAAGATTTAGCCAACATTAGAGGTCCAAACCAAAACCTTATGGAAATTTTTCTGACCTGAAAAACAGTTCAATACATTGGGCTATGGAATATATTTGAGACTTTTCTTGTTTTGCAGTGAGAAAATTATTGAAACAAACCTTGGTTGCTTGGAACAGTTTCTCATTGAACACTGAGGACCAAATTTGTTTCTTAATAATTTTCTTCCCTGCTTAGCTATTTAATTACATAATACCTCTCTAACTTTTATTTTGGTATGAAATTGTATAAGTAATGCAGAAATTCCATTTTCTAAGGTTCAGATATATTGTGGTTTCTACTCTCTGTTTTGTTAATCAATGGACAAAAAACTACATAATGCCACAACATTTTTTAAAGATTTTGAAAACAGTTTTTGAAGAACTACATAAAGTACATATGGACATACAGCCTTTTGTTTTGCTGAACTCTGTAAATTATGTTTTGCAGCTGGCTCCAGGATAAGGTCCTGTATAACCCAGCCAATACGTTGGTCTTTAAAATAAAGTGGAACACTTACATAAAGAAACACATTTGTTAACTTTAATATCAAGACCTTATCAGGCTAGTCCATAAACAGTGAGCTTCAAGGGTACCAATGACATACTTTCTTCCATTAGTCATTTTTCTTGCAAGCTTATTGCAAGAAAGAACAATTTCTCAAAATAGAGAAACCTGGCCCTATTTTGACTAGATGCAGGGAATGTTTCCTTTGAAATGCCATTTTTAGCATAGTTTGTTCTTGTCTGTAGCTAGTTTGTTCTTCTTGCTCAGGTGGAAGAGGTGAAAAGCCCAGTTAGTACCTTGCTGGTTGAGAAACAAATTTTGCAAATTCTCATGTTAATACTCCTGGGTTTCTGTATTCCTAAGAAGGAGCCAGATCCTTAACGGGGTGTAAATTAGTATGTTACAAGAGCCTACAGTCTTGCTTGTTTACACTAGTGAAGGATCTTGCCCAGTTCCCCTACCCTACGAGCAGCCTGACATTTGAATGGAACTGCAATTAGCAGGGTTGTTTTTGTTTAACTTTATTTAGCACCTTATCTTCCCGCAACATTCCTGTCTGAGTACCAGTATCAACCATGAACTCAACATAGCTCTTACTAGTTCTGTTCTATTTTGGGCTAGAAGGAAAAAACCCCAGCACTCCAGATCAAAGAGCACCCTACTCTTTCGCTCTGGGAATAAAAATTGTTAACTAATTGGTGCAAAAAGGCTCTTATTACCATAACATTGATTCGCACCACAGTTAGGTAAGTCATAACTCACTCCACTACACAGAAAAGTTATCTAAGCCCTCAAAATAACCTGTTATTAATGGCTAAACACATGCGCCCTTCCACAACGACAAAATGGTTTTGGTGTTGGTGAGAGACCCAACTTGTAGAGGGTGCAAGTCTGCAGAACTATGTTTACTGTGTTCTAAAATTTGCCCAATTACTCAGCTATTAGCTCCCTTGCCTTAAAGTAACACCAGGGACTGCAAGGCCTATTGGTTAGGCCCTTATTCTTGTTACTCATCTTAAAAAGAGCTTCCTGGAGGATCTCATGTCCAGCAGAGCTCTGCTGCTTTTAGACAGTGAGATTCTGCAAAAAGCAAAGGAGCAACAGGCCCTGAGGGCTCTGGTGGTCCTGAATGCAAGGTGAAGGGTTGTACCCCAGGAGCTCAAGCCACTGGCATGCCACAGGCATGGGAAGCACTTTATCCCCACAGATGCTGTGTAGGCTGAGAAGGTGGGAAAGCTTGCTGGGCTTCTGGGGAGCTGGCAGGCTCTCCCTGGTCCCTACGTTGACGCCTCCTGCAGTGTGCTGGACCTCACTGTGCCACCTTCACGCAGCCATGTTGGTGACAAGGGGACAGGTGAAACAGGTGGAGGTCAGCAATGAGGAGAGTGGCCTGACACAGACAGGGGGTCCAGACTCAAGCCAGGGCTTGCTGCCTGGCTGTCCTGGTTTGAG
>KZ505641.1:2430092-2444349 GCA_002844005.1 Limosa lapponica baueri | reverse complement strand
TATTCTTTCTGCTACAGTCAATTTCAGGAAAACCCAGGTTTAGCTTTTTTTTTTTTGTCTTGCCAAGACTGAGGTAGTTTGGTTGAAGGACTTCCTCATTTTAGTATGTTTGAGAGGGAGATCATGCTGCTTGTCATGCAGAGGCTGGTGTGAACAAATGTTTGTTTTATTTCTATATGACCATTGTCTATGAGCTCCTGTTGCTTGCAACCAGCATTTAGTATTTGTTTGTACTACTGGAGCCCAGTACTCCCATTTCTTCATGCTAGATACAATTGTAGTAACAGGAATCTGCCACTTTGTCACTTCATCTTT
Organism: Limosa lapponica baueri; assembly: GCA_002844005.1. NCBI lineage: Eukaryota > Metazoa > Chordata > Aves > Charadriiformes > Scolopacidae > Limosa > Limosa lapponica. Next base: position 2,444,034 of record KZ505641.1, on the reverse strand, counting down.
TCAAGAGCATTGTGTGCTACAGCTGTGCAGTGGCTTATATAGATCTTTGGGGTCGCACACATGCTCAAGGACTACAGTTGGGAAAAATGAAGTGGAAACTAGACAATGTTTGTAGGTGGATTTTTCCCTCTTTTTTTTCCCCCTCAGCCCTACTCCACAGTCTAGTGTTGATTTGCAGCAGAGTGGACGTGTTTGCAGCCTAGCACTGCATATCTATCAATATACCTGGTAACACTTTTAGCTGAGACAAAAATTTGAAAGCCAACTTCACATATTTTCAGAGAGGAGGGAAGACCCTTTGCCTGTCCTGTTATTGTAGCTGGTGGTACACGTATGACAGTGTGCTAATGTTTAGGATCTGCTGTTGCAGGGTCAGCTCTGTTTGCTGATCAGCCAGATATCCGAAATCTGCCAAGACTCAAAACTTCAATACGAGTGAGGTGAAGTGACTTAACAGTTTTGCTGCTCTCTCCTTCCCTGTTGCATGTCACAGTGCAGCCTCTTAGCTACAATATTGCGTGAAGGTGCTTCTTTGGGATTTGTGTGATTGAGATAGTATTTGGGTTGGCCAGTATACAGCTCTACACTCTTGCCTTGTGCCGTATTTCAAAATCTGTAACTTGACAGAAGTCTCATTTTTGCTGAGCACTCTCTGGCTGTCCTGTGACTGAGCCCATTCCAAGTTTGTGCCAAGAAGACCTCAGGAGTGACAGTGGGACACTAGAAGTTCTCGGAATAAGAAATGTGGATACTAATAACTGCATAACTGACTAAAAATGAAAATAAATTATCCAGGTTTATTTAGTAATTGACTGTCATCAGAAAGAAAAGCAGTATTGGAAACCAGATCTTCTCAATGTCAAACACTAGTAGTTAATGCCTCGAAGTCACTTTGACTAAATCATCATCTTTGCATCATCTGTTGCACTAAGTGATTGCTGCATGAAAATGACTGTAGAAATGTATTTTGATTGTTGAAGGGGAAGAAAAGTGAAAAGCTAGGTATTTCTAATTAAAATGCCTTTTGAAGGCATACAGTATCTCTAGCAATAAGTACAAAAATTCAGTTTATGTTCTGAAATGGATAGAATGACATGTCTGGCTACTTGAAAATAATCTTGAGTGTCCTCTTGGCCTGTGGCCCATGGGCAGCCACAGAAGCTGAGTGAGGGGAGGGATTTCTGTGGGGACAAAAAAGACTTTGTAATTGTACTGATGTTTAGGTTTTTGAGTAGCTGATGGAAGCAGAAAGCTCTAAACTTCTGAACATTAATGCTCAGTGGAGACAGGTTGCATGCAGTGGAGAAACAACTCTCTGGAATGCACACATAAAAGTTATAAATTTATTAGATTTGGGCTTTCCTGGGGGTAGGCCTTCTCTCTCTTCCTGTCATCCTTCCAGTATAACATTTCAACTCTTCCTCTGGTGTTTGCTTTCCTCCAGGAAAAGAATTATTCCACCTTTAAAAGTTGCACATGAATGATCTTAAGAAAACCAGTGAAGTGCAGTATTCACATTTCTGTATATCTGTCAAATGGTTGGTTGGGCAATTCTGGCACACTTCCTTGCCCTGGCTCTTCAAGTGCCAGGGAAAAAACGTGCAAGGCTGTGTAGATAGGCCTCTTTCAAAACTTTCATTGCAGCTGAATCAAGGCTAGAGTTGAGATTCAATTGCAGTGAACTAATTAGGCTGAGCTCCAAATGCCTGAGCGCTGGATGTATTACACACAACAGTGCCAACATATGCTGTAGTGAACTATGCACAGGCACAGTGCTTTGCTGACTTTAAACTTGGCAGTACCTCATTAATTTTGTGTGTTAATAGATTGTTTAATGTGCATTAGTGGCAAACACAAAGGCAGTGAACACTTGCTCATTCAATTCCAGATGGAAAATAACGTCTTGTTGGGGGCAAGGTGTTTTCTGCCTGCAACCAAGAGGTCCAACATAGGTTTCAAATGCGTTGGAAAGTTGCCAGTTGCAAATAAGCCTGATGGATAGGCTGAGTTACAGAAGAAGAATGTGTCGATTAGTGAGTTTCTAGCTAAGGTACTAGCTCTCCTCATACAGTCATGCTTCATCTGGCATAATGGCCTGTGAGAACCATTATAATACCAGTAATGATAATGGGAGAGCATGTGTATTTGCAAGCTTCTGCCATGTTAGTAGCTACTGTATTTTACCTCTTTCCAAAAGACATATACATGTATGTATATATATTTTTTTTAATAACGGAGGAAGTGTTTAGTGCCTTAGGTAGTCAAACTTACTATTAATTTTCCTGTATGTTTTTAGACAGTGATTTTTTTTTTTTAATAGGAAATTCTAAAGCTGCTCTAAATCAAGATTTTTCTTTGGCCACTAGTATGTGCATTAGAGTTTTTTTTTAAAAAAAAACACACCCAAACCCAGCAAAACCAAAAAATCCCCACAAAAACAAAAGTACTGTCATACATTTCTTAAATGGCAGTTTCCTCCCTTAACACCCACGCTTTACAACAGAAAACTTGGAACCTGGAAAAATTACAGTAAAAATTAGGCAGGCAGAAGGCAAGCCAATGATTCTTAAAGCTTAGGACAACCACTATGAGAAAAGCAAACTTTTACCCTGAACTGCTTTAGTGTCAGAGCTCCCAGTGGTGTAAGATAACGAACACACGTTTTATCAAAACTGGCTGAATTCTTTTTGAGTTTAAGAAAAGAATGTGTCTGTATGTGGGACTTTGTGCAAGGAATATATCAAGCACTAGAACTGCAGCCTTGGAATTTTATCCTTTTGAAAGCTACAAAGTACAGAAAATAGGAAATTACATTGCAAATTGTTAGGTGGCCTTTAGATATTCCTAGCAATGTGATTAGAGTAGGTCTTTTTAGTGTTTTCTCATATGTTCTTCACAATCAATGTGATGTTTTAATATTTTATGAAAAATGTTAACCAAAGTCAAAATAAATCTAGGACAGTGTTTCAGCATCCTTTTAAGCTTCTGCAAATATTGATCCTGATCTTTGAATTTCCTATTACATTTTTCAATAGGAAAATAAATCTCACACATGTTTTGCTAATGCCAATGGACTTATATGTCATTTGACAATAGAATTTTGTCATATTTGTAATAGGAGTGAAACCTTTCAGTTTTCTAACTGTAAAATCCCCTTTCTTTTGTGTGCCTCTTTCTGCTAGAGTTAATTAAAAAGTAAATGCATTGTTATAGAACTTGACTAGTGCTTACTTCAAATGAGAAATATACAGTTCTTGGTGAACTAAGATCTTGAAATAGTAGAAAATTTTTATCTTTGTTTATCCTAACAGGTTGTAGTCTTGTTTATCATCTATTAGCTTTACTTTATCACACCCTGGAAAAAAATATAGCATATGGTTTCTTTTGTAATAATAGGAATATATAATACATTTGTTGAAGTAATATCTGTTTTGATTCTGCAAGAAATGATCATCATGTGTCTAACTTCAGTATGCGAATAGATATTTGCTTTCCAGTGGGAGCAACTAGTAAAGATAAAAGGTAAGACCAATTAGTAAAGACAACAACTTGTATATGCATCTCCAAAATTAGGGCAATTAAAATTACTTGCCAGACGTTATTCACAGGATGCGTAGAACTCAGTTTAAATTATTTTATTTAAAATAAAGTATTTTCTTCTGAAAGACTGAGCATCTTAAAGTTCATAAAGAATTATCACTCTTACTTTCTTCATATGGCTGTTGTCTTGTGCCTGTAGCAAATATGTTAAATTACATAACATATATACCCAGGTTTTTCACCGTCTCACCAGTAGTTTTGTTGTAGATTTTTAGAAATAAATGGTCCTCTCTCTGTCCTTCCCTACTTGCATGTGTTCTAGACTGGGGAAGAACACAGACTTGTCCCCTCTGTTTAGACCACAGAGTGCTCATGCTGGCCGTAAGCTGCTTACTGTCAGGCAGCAGTCTTGAACTGGCACAAGAAGATTGCACCATCTTGGATAAGTATAGCTCCAGTGCTCAGAAGTCACTAGTCTCCTCTGCAAATGTATTCCCTGGAGCTTTGGGGATACATTTAACTTCTTTCAATTTTTAACAGTATTTTTTCTTTGCAATGTTAATATTATTTTATGTGGGTTGGATAGGGAAGAAAATTCAGTTACAGTTCAAGAACAGAATGTAAATGCTCCATCAGGTTACTTCCCTGGATTCCCTCCAAAGACACTAGGTTTAATAGCAGAGGCATGGTACTGGTAATAAAGATCACAGAATCGTTGCTCACCCCTAGTACAATAAAGGCTGTGGTCTTTGTAGTGAAAGAATCTTCCTTCTGGGAAGTAGGGAATTACCTTCAAAGAATATGTTTATTCCTGCAGCATCTATTCCCTTCCCCGCGAAACTGCATCATTTGAAAATGGGCTGGAATTGGCTAGACTCCTTTTCAAGGGCACCACAGTCCGACTCAGAGCTGAAGGAAAGGTCCCTCATCTCCTGTAAGGATGTTGACAAGTGGAGTGAAGGAGAATGGATGCAGGAAATAGTTGCTGCTGCTCATCTCATTCTTTCACCCTTCAGATGCCTATGCCCAATTATCTGTGCAGGGTAATGGAGATAGGGAACAGAGATAAGTGGAAAGATCTTCCATCCTGTGGCTTCAGAAAAAAGAGAACGGCCTGTGCTGATCGTGTTAGGAATCAGCGGTGTTTGTATTCTGTAGAACAAAGGCTTTAACTGTCCTTTACAAACTTTGGCAAATAGTTGTGGGGTTTTTTTTTTTCCTAATATTCTTCCTAAGTAAATCTAGTTGAGATTATTTGATTTGTTTGTATTTCAATCCTGTCTTAGAAGGCACTGAAATGCAGTCAAACCTGATGATGAGTAAATAAATAAATGTGTATTGCTTTATCTGTAGTGTGAGTAAACTTCATGTGATCGTATGCTGTTATCTTATCCATGACTCAGAAAGTATTGATAATGGATTATCTCAGCACTTCACACAAAATAAACCTGCTCACTTGGTGTTTTCGATGTCAACAGGTCATCCAGCATCCTGGCACCAAACAGTCTGAATTCCCTGTTTCAACAGTATATAAAGTGTGACAGGCACAGACATCTAACATTAGTTGTATGCCTTCGTAATTCTGTTCATTCCAGACAGCCCTTTGTAGCTTTTATTTACTATTATGACATAATCTTAGTTGGAAAGCAACTGTGTGTGAACCACAAAAATGAGAAAAATGCTACAAGAATGAGAGAGAAAACAAGGTTTTCAGATTCTGCAAGTTTGGCAGCAAATGCAAGGTTGTAGCTGTCTTGTGTTAATGCTAGTCCTTCTTGGGCATGTGAATTGCTTGTTGCACTCTGTCAAACACTGAGTTTATCTCTTGATGACTTCTGTGGCAGATTTTTGTATGGCTTTAACATAAAACATTGTCTATTCATTGATTCTCACTGTAAAGCAAGACTGAGAAATTAAGCAGACTGTGCAAAAAAATGTGATGTACTATAAGAAAAGATAACATTCAAGCAGGTTTTGATGCTAGCCGTTAGCCTCTGCTGAGGTGGCCTCCTTTTTCTGAGGCAAACTTTATATTGTATGCCTTTCTCTTCAAACAAATGGCGTTCATTTCAGAAAACCTACATGTGCTCTGTGTTTGTCATTGCTGAAATAATGTATGTAAAGTGGCATGTGTTCCTTCTCTTGAGGGATTCTGCTGAAAACTACCTAGCAAGTAATCAAACTAATTCTAAGCACTTGGAGGAAATCAGTCTGTTTATACAACATGTTAGCAGTCAACATGGATTGGTCAGAACCCAGTAATCTGTCAATTTAAATTCAGACTGTGATGGAATAAAAGGGTTTGTGGCTAGAGGAAAACTAGGTGTTGCCATATATATCTTTCGTCAGATTCTTGATACTTCCCTTATGAACATGGTTTGTTGATGAAGTTGATACTGTCTGGATATGAAATGGAAATTGTGAGTACTGTATTTCAGCAAAGGTCTAGACCAACTGGAAATAGGAGAATAATGGGAGGAAAATGGGAGAGTAAGAGCCATCCAAGGACTAGAAAACATATTGTGATCTGAGGAAAGACAGTTTAGCATGAAGAATAATGATGGGGGAGTGGATGGTGGATGACTTGAAGTCTTCAAAAAAAGACTGCCATAGGTAGGAGGAAGAAGATCTCTTCATTTTCAGATGAATCAGACAAGTAGTAAAGTTCTTTAAAGCATATTCTGAATTTCTCCTGTTGCATGGGAGGGGTAGTGGAGCAGTGAACTGCATTGCCTGGAAAACTGTAGAACATCCTGAAAGACTTTAAGCGGCGGCTAGAGGAATATTTGTCAGGGTTCATGTAGGTGCAGTGGGTCCTGCTGTGGAACAGGTGCCCAGGATTCTGCACTCACACTGTGAAAGGAACATGTGCAGATCTTGGGAGCTGGGCAGTTTCTTAACCTTGGGGCACTTGAGTTTTCCTGCTTTTGGTGCATGTGTGTAAGGTGAAGCGTTGAGGTTCTTTCGGTCCCCAGCCTTCATGTTTCTTCCTCTGAAGTACCATTGCTCCTTTCGTGTTAGTTCAATCCAAAACCTGCTATGAGTTTTTTTGAGAACAGGTTTGTTATACCTGCTGCCGCGTTTGCTGTTGATGGCACCTCTGCAGGTAATCTTCCGGCCCATGTGCTACCTGTGATGGGCAGATTCCTTTGACTCTGGGGGCTTTAGCTGCATGGATACACGAAGGATATGTGCTGTTTAGGTGCTTCCTGTATTGATCCTTCCGAATTTTAAGACTTTTCAATCCGTTGCTGCTGTGGTAACAAGAACTGCTCCTTTCCCATCCAGGTTTTCCTGTCTTGCTGTTGAAAGTGGCAAAGATCTTTGGGATGAAATATTACATATCATAGATAGTTAGCTGAATCCGCCATATCTGAATTTACAGGCTGATTTAATAGTGAGTGGCTGATGGAGATTTAGCAGGTTGTGGTGGGTGGCTCCCCTCACATAGCTAAGTGACAGTTGTATCAGGGTTTCAAAGAAAATGTCTCCTTTCTGTTCACTGTCTTGGCATCATAATCCTTAGCAGTGACATCCTTGCTGCTGAAGCAAGAATTTGCGTGCTTTGGGTATCTCATGAGAAGTGGATCTATACCTTAGTATTACTGTGGCGGAGTTTAGAGAGCATCTTGATTGTGAGAGCTCTCCCCTTTCTGGTAACATGGATGAACTTGGGTCTACATTGTTCACTACTGTTTCCTACTTTGTTTTTTTCCATCTCAAAGTAGTTTCCCAGCTTTCTGAGTATGGCCTAGTTTATTATCCTTAATAGCAAATATCAGATGCCTGGATCTTGGACAGAGTTACCAGAAATAATTAGTTCATTTCTGTCATTCCACAGAGTGCTTCTCTCTCCATCTTTTTTTTTTTGTGTGTGTGTGTTGTGTTTACTCCCACCCCTTTTCTGGTATGCCTCTTCATAAGAGTTAGACTCAGAACTGAGCATTCTGTTGAATAGATTCTCCTGTATCTCAGGGTTGACAGGTTTTGTTGCAAGAACTTTCTAGCTTTGGCATGAAAGGAAGTGTCAACCTATCTAGGACTTAACAGAGCTGAATGATCTCATCCACAAGTGATAGCTGTGCCCTTGAAAATCTGTAAGAAGGGCATCCTGTGTCTCTCAGCCTTTGAGTCTCATTTTATCAACAGAATGTTTAATGAGCAGTACTTGTTTCTTCATGGCCTATGACTATTTTTGAGGCCTTTTTAGGCTTTTCCTTAGTCTATGAGCCATCTCTAAGGTATTAACAGTAGTGACTGTGTCATAGAAATTCAGCTACTTAATGGGATCATCAGGACAGGTTACCCAGTACCAAGAGTTGCATTGAAATAGGTGAATAGCTGACAAAATTGCCCTGTCTCTTGCTCAGTCACTAGGGTTCATTGACACGATCTTTGACTTGCTAGTGGCTGGTCCTTCTCCAGCTGAGATGTCCCTATGTGCAGGAGTTGCTTTAACCAGGTACTGCCTGGTTGTCACAGATATCTGTTGGCATACACTTGTGTGATGCTCCATGGCAGATAAACTTTGCAATAATCCCCAAGGTTGCTTGTGTGAAACTGAAAGGGATCAAAGGACATAGTAATCTCTCTGCAGGGTCTGAATTAATGCAGTACGTTAAGATCTTTCACAAGACTGCAGACATGAACTATCCTTCTGTTGTCAAAATTCAGCAGAATACAACTTACCTGATTATCTTAATGTCTCCTTTTTGCGACCTGTCAAATAGTGACCTGGAGCAGTGTCCTTACCTTTATCAAGTTCTGTGCTGTTGCACCTATGTTTAGAGCTTGTGTGGTCCTTCACCAGGCTGTTCTGTGGTTGGTGTTCGTTTGAAGGTCTCTGAGTTTTGCTTATGGGTAGGACCCAGTATGTGGAAGTAGCTGGTTGAAAGCATTTATGGAGAACCATTTCTATCAATGGGTAGTAACGTTATCTACTGTCAGCTGAAGACTTCTGAGATGCTGAAATTCCACTGTGTCCACTCTTGTTCCCACAAAAATTTGTTTGTTCTGAATTCTGTATTTGATAGAGAGTTGAAAGGAAGGATAAACCTTTCATCAGATACAGTTGTTGTGAGTAGAGGGAACACCACATGGACTTCTTGCCAAATATGACAAAGTAATTTTATCAATGGAAGTTTAGGGAGGTGAAGACAAAAATGTCATCCAGATACTTAATAAAAGAAAAAAGTCCGTTGCCACAGCTGAATCAAGAAATAACAACATATTTTTGTTCTGGTTCTTTGTCAGGTAAGTCTCTGATGTGCAGTAAGCTACATGATGTTCCAGACAGTGTGGTTATCTGTGCACCTAGGTTATCTGTGCACCTCTCAATATTACCAAGTGCTTTGCAAAAATCATTATAATGGAGATTGAGGCCGTTGTTCTTTTCCTACAAGCAGGAACTCAAGGCATAAGATTAAACTCAAGTTTTACCTTGTCTGGTGGTAGTTCAACTGATCTTAAATATTCATACAATTATTTAGTCATACCTCATGTTTGTTTTTATCAGTTATATCTCCTCTGCTAAAAGGGATATTTTATGGGTTCCTCATGTTTCAATTGCCACCTGCTTAGAGGAGGAAAAAGAAAGAATCAATAGAGTTTCATTTAAAATTGTTTACCTAATGATCCAAAACTCAGTAACAGGGAGCTTGATCCAATCCATCAACTGCCACTAGCTGTGAGGTGTACTGGTGGGACCTGGCTTCAGGACAAATGCAGTTTCAGAAGGAAGAAAGAAAAGCAGTCTTGCGATGTTAAGAAAATAATAACTATGTGTATCTTTGGTTTCCTCCGTCCCCTCTAACAAATGCAATCTGATGCTTCTTTCTGGTTGCTAAAATTAAATGCTCTGTGTGTTCATTGGAACTGTAGTTTCAGTCTCTTGAACACCACATTTGTTTGTTGAGCAGACTTCATTGTCCTTCTTACACAGTGTCTCTTTTGCCAACTTCCCACCCTCCCACACCTCCCAAATGCTCAAGCAATGTGTTGTGTGGAAGACACAGTGTATTCTGCTGAATTTTAGCCACCAGCGGCATGGGAAAATTGTGTGAGTTTAAGACAGGAACTGAAGGCAGAAATTAAATCAATTGGGGTGAAGTGCCCCATAGGTGGGAAATGATTAACCAAAATAAAATTCGGTTGCACCACTGGGATAAGCACCTACCTTGTAAAATAAAACTAGTATTATGGGACATGTCTTTTAAAAGGTATTTAGTAATTGAGCTCTGCTTTGAGTAAGTATTTTTTCTACGTGGTTAGGAGATGCTATGGTGGTGAAAGTGGTTTCTTCACTTTTCCCTGTTTTTCCATTTATCTGATGATAAACACAGGGAAGAATGAAGTGTTTTTTACAAGTTACTTGTAGGGGAAGTGTCGCTATTGCAATGCAAGGAAGATAAATAGCCATGGGAAAGCTAAACAATGTACGCTTTCATTCCCAAAGTGTAAATATGACTTCTTTATATCAATGAGCTGAAGTAAGTTTGAATACATGGAATGAAATGGAGAAAAATAGAATACACACTAAGGAATAAGGACTGTCTGCAAATTTACTTCTTCCTCACAACTCCTCTGAGTCAGCTTTATTGGTTGTTTCATTTCACTTTGTTTACAGAAGAGGAGAGGAAGAGACTAGCTCTATCAACACCTCATGGACCTGAATGAAATGATGAGATTTACTGGCTGTAGCTTTCTTTCCACTTCATATCTCTAAGAAATTTTATACTAGTCCAGATGGTTTTAAAAGATTTATGTGTCTCTATTGCTCTCCTAGACCTATATGTGGGTTATAATTGAGCTGTGACTGCTTGATCAGGCTGATTAAAGCTGTGTTAAGCATGAATGTAGAGGGAACTTATATGCAAACCCTGCACTTGCACTGGCTGGCAGCATGTGAGTTGGTTCTGGCCCAAAAGCTAGATAGGTAGGACAGTGTAAGGTTACACCTGCTCTAGCAAAGCCTCTGAGAGACAGGGCTTATTAACATATGTAGGCAGTAACAATTCTAGCTGGTGTTGGGACCAAAGTTGGCACTGAGCCTGACAGACATAGTTGACTACACCTAACTGTATAGACATTGCTGCTATGTACCATAGCATACTCTTTTGGGGCAGGGATCTTCATGCCTTGTATGTCTTTATAGCATCTGGTACTGTGGGAATATTCATGGCTCTAAGGTAAAGTGACAATACAAATAGGTTTGCTCTGCGCTGATATTGCACTAGTACCTTAGAGCACTTTGCCTTCAGTCCCCCAGGATGTGTGTTAATGCACTGGCATTAGAGACTGACCAACAACTGTATCGTAGATAAGGTTTGGTTGTTCTCCTTGCCGACCCACAAGTTAAAGCGAAGTTGTAGGCTGTTTGTTCTAGCTGAAGTGAATCACACAATCTAACTGCTCTCTCCCTGGCATCCAAGCCTAAAGCCGTTATCAGCACTGTTGTGGCTCTGTGGTGTTTGATTTAGGGGGAAATTGGCACCTCTCTGACAAGTGCTGGAATGTCCCAGTCTGTCCTTGGAGTACCGTTGGCATCTTTTACAGCAATAAACCCCCAGTCAACAGTCTTGATCATGGGCAAACACCAGCCAAGTGCACAAAAGCGCTTATCTCCTGTTAGGCCGTACATTCATAAAAAGGAAAGTCATAAAAACCTTCAGTGGCTGGCAGTTCCAGAGCTTACTGTTAGACTTGAAAAGAAGTCCTGAAGAACACAGGCTTCTTATCAATTTTAATTGCTGGGCAGTGGAGAGTTGCCATTTGATTAACGTCATCTAGTATTAGCAACTCTGTTTTATGCTGTGATGTTTCTGGCGAGCAATATTCTGCTGAATGTCAAATTAAATTCAACGGAAATACTTTGTTTTCAGGAAGAACTCAGGTTGAACAATTGAATTCAACAGGTAAAGAAAAGCAAATTGGAAAAGAAAAGATTGAAGCCTTAAGAGAAGATTGACTGGAGGTGCATAGTGCAATGTCAAGATGTTGAATTTTAGACAGTTGGTTTTTCAAGCTATAGATGCTGCTATATTGTAATTACTTTACATTGCTACTGAAACTACATTCTGTATTGCCTAATCTTCTTAGATTGCATTTTTAAACATTACACTAATGCTTATGCATTTATGAAAAATAGAAACTTCAAAGTTAATGTTCACTGAATTGTCCTATATTTGCGCCACACTTAAAACCAAAATTCATGCCATCTTTGTGGAACTGGGCTAGAGATAAAGTCATTTTGAACGGTTATATCAATGTTTGTAGATGGTTTTGCCTGTGAGAGATGTCTTTACTTTTTTTAAGCCAGCTTGCTGGGTTTGAGCAGGCATCAAATTCCACATGGGTTCTACAACTGGATCAAGTAGAAACTGCTAGATGTGCAGGTTTTTGAAATGCCAAGCAAGCATTTTAAATGCCATTAAAAATGCATATGAGCTACTTTTAAGCAAAAGAGTAATAAGAGAACTCCTTGGATTTTAGTTTGAAAATTACTCTGGAACTGCAACTTTCAAACAAGAAGCTGATACGAAGAAAAGAAGTGCACTTTATGGCAGTTGCCAAGGAGCAGATTGACAGCAGTTAATTAATCAGGAGTAGCTGTGATGGAAGCCACTTCTGATCTCAGCTGTACCCCTTAAATAGCAGCTGTGTCCCAGAGTAATCAGTATGGTATGTAAGAGGGATTTTCGCACGTGGCTAGGGAAGATATGTTGGAACGGCCCTCACAGACTTGAAATGAGAGCTGCATTCACTCACTCTCTGTGGCAGCTTTGAAAGTCTTTAAATGAGACTTGACCAGAAATAACCAGTTCTAGGAGTCTGAGTGTGACTGTTTGGATTTAATGCTTCATCATTTTTGTTGAGATGATCAAGGAAGCTGGTTGTTTTGATCAATTTGTTTGCAACTGTTTGTTGCCAAAAGACACATTGGCAAATTGGGAAAGGGGAAGAAAATAATGTGTAGAACAGTCCTGTGGGCACCTAAAAAAGGTGATGAGGCACACTAAAGGGATGTCTTTATTTTGGTGCCACACATGTACACGTAGAGAATAGGTGCCATTACCTACAAAAGCGTGTGCCTGTTAATGTGCTGTTTCGATGTCTGGCATTTGAAGTAGCATGCAAGCGTCATTTCTCTATTTCCTTTCTTTGCATGTGTATCTGTCGTCTTTTGAAATTCTTCTTTTTCCTTCAGCATTGTGTGCATGTGTCTCAACTTCTTTGGACTCTCGGGAAAGCAGTTGGGTATTAGATTAGAAGAAGCAGCAAGGAGAAGCTAGAGCAGTTGTTTACTTACTGTGTTAAACTCTGTCCATGCTTAAAGTGGAAGGAAACTGCTTTTCCTTGTGACTGCCACTTGCCAGGATTTTAGCGTTGTGGGTTGTTTTTTTCCTCAAGCATGAGAAATTTCATAGTTGAAACTGCCTTGGCTTATGAAATGCTGGTGTCTCTTATGGGGAGGAACACTCCTGCTGGAATAATACATAGCCAAGCTATTGCTGGCTCTACCTGTGCATGATTAAACAGAAGCAGGAGGTGGAATCAGTCAGTTTTCAAGTGATCGCCAGTTCAAGTCTGTTAGTTCAGAGTACCCTGGCAGCATTACTATGCTGCTGCCTTTGCATAAATGGATAGGAGGTGTGTATTTTTTACTTCTCATCTTGATTTTTCTTTCATTGCTTCCTTGTATTTGTTAGATTTTATTTTTCTGACATGAAATATTGAATGTTTACTTCTTGAGCAAAATCTTTCTAAGCATTCACATTTCTAGCCAGAGAATTGATTTGCATTTTTATGTGGAGCAAGCAGTTCCTGTTACTCATGAAACGGGAGTGGCTTTTTAATAAAGACGCTGGATCTCTGCTATGCAATTACCATAAAATAAACAGTACAGCAGTTCTGTAGTGTCAACAGGTTGGCAACCAAATGCTTTCTGAACTGCTTGTAAGCTCTGGTGTAGAAATAAACTCTGAAGGGCAAACTTTAATGCATGCCCTCTTTCTAGATTGGAAAATCTCGCCCTAACCCAATACGTAATACAAATGCATTTACATACCCAGTCATGTTATCCAGGAGATTTGCTGGGAGCTCAAAGAATATGAGCTCTGCAGAAGGTATGGTACATGTAGCTATGAATATCTGAATGTGTATTTTGAAAATTAATTGGCTAAATGTAGGCACCTTTTGAAAGGCACCAAGCCTTTGCCTTCTGAGGCCTGTGCTGATATTAGATGTCCTGTAATCTGCTTTGAGCACAGCTGATCTTTTAAACAACTTTACGGTCAGGTTGCCATCTCTTTTTTTTTTTTTTTTTTTCTTTTTGTGTGTGTGCAGTGTTTAGCACCAAACCACACTACTTCATGGTAGAGGTTGCTAGGTGCTAGAGCGATGC
>KZ505641.1:2396424-2429462 GCA_002844005.1 Limosa lapponica baueri | reverse complement strand
TCTTCTTGACCTGTGGGTCTTCCATGTGGGCCTGCCAAAGGCACGTGTGCTCTATCATTGTATCATACATATCTTAGGAAAAACAAGAGGAGATAGAAAGCTGAGGAGAAATACAGAGTGAAAAAGGGGCAGAGGTTTATGTAATACCAGCTAAAGTAGTGAAGTTCAACAGGTAAGTTTTCGGTGTGGTGGCAAAGTTAACCCAACAGGAAGGTTATTAAGTCTAGATATCCTTGTCTGAAGAGCACTTGAAGCACTCTCATACATTGTTGGCCAGATAACTGCAGCAACACAATAAGGGGTACTTCTTTATCCCTTTTCCTTTACCATTTCGATGTGTGTTTCCACAGCATAAAAAGCCTGTTCTGGTGTGTGGCTACAGGTTGAGGCAGGGGTGTAAAAGCTTGGAAAGCCTACTCAGCGTTTGCTAAATGGAGCTACCACACCTGAAGGCAGCTGTCTGCATTCTTTTATGATCCTCTAACTTTCAAGCCATTTAAAAGCTGTGATTTAGGGTGTGTGACAAAGGCTTTTATAAGTCCTCTGTTACTATGTGGTTTTCAGGCAGTTGGTAAGCGCCATCTCTCTGGTAAGTCTAAAGTTTCAGTAAATAAGAGGTCTTAAAAATCAAACTAACTCCTCCTCCAAGAAAAATATTCCACCAAGGTTACAGAAGCTCAGAACCCATCGTTATTTTTTGCTTGTACATTTTCTCAGATCTCTTTAAAACATCTGTGTCCCTATAGTAGAGTGGCTCTTTGTTTACTTGGTGGTAATTGGGTATTGTGTGTGTGCACTGCTGTAATACTGCTGTAATACTGCTGTAGGGTGTCTGTGTTGTGTACTTAGAAGCCAGTGTGGGTAGCTGTATAGCAAACTTCCTACTGGCTGGCATAGAGTTTCCTTAACTCAGATTGAATTTAGCGCTGTACATTTCTGTGCTACCTGGCCAATAGATTTGCATATGCATGCAATTTTCAACTATTTACAGTGAAACTCTAAATAAGGTTGATCATCATCTTCCCTTCTTTCCTGTTATGTGCATTTGAAAGCATCCTAAGCTAAAATATACTTTGCTGTTTGCATCACTACACCTTCAAATCCAAAGGCATCTTTATTCCAAATTCTTGAGCTACTTGAATGAGAACTGTAGTTCTCACTCGTGGTTTATTGCAGTGCTATATTGCAGGTGCAGAGCCTCAGCCTAAATCACCAGCCAGTGTATGAACCTCTTAACTACTGATAGTACTATCATTAGTTCCTCCTGTGTGTAAACAGTGTTCGAGTCCTAGTGTGAACCTATCCTTTGCTTTGCTTGAAAGAAAGTGCCCAGAAACAGAAGAAAACAGCGTGCTTCCTTTTGGGTCAAACTAAAAATGGGGTTGGAATTCAATATGCATATGTTTTACTGTTAACTCAGAGGTAATTTCAAAATATTTTACTTGAGAACATATCAGCTGAGGCAAAGATCAGATCCAGGAATCTGTCATTCTCAAGGCTGTATCCTTTGTGGTCCTTGATGCAAACAGGGTGCAGGGAACCAGGCTGGCCAGTGGTTCAGTTTCTGGTATGCTTTTGGATCAGCAAAGCTTCAGGTGGTGATAACAAATGAACTTTAAGTAATTTCATTTGCTACATACATTGTGTGTAATGGACAGAGCTTTAATTGATTTTTATGAACTGCGGGTGCCATTTCCATTGCTGCTTAGACAACACAGTTCTGCTGGCAAATAAAGGGATCTGTGCACTTAGGAGTTTGGAAAAAAACCAACACATCCTTAATAACTTAAAAACAAACCCAAAATACTGAAGGAGAAAAACCCCAAAACAACAACAAGCCAAACCCTTAAACTCACTTTTGTATTCGCTACTCAGTATTACAGCTGATACAAGAAAGTACCTACATGTTAGAATTATTAGTGACTTCTCTAGTGTATATACTAAATATTTAGAATGGTCTGATTTTACCACATATTGATATTTCTTGCCAGGCTGCACTGGGACTCAAGTCATTAATGTTGTTGTCAAATCTTGACAGTTAAGATGTTGAAAGTTACCTGTCATTGCATAATCTTCAGGCTTAATTTTTTTTTCTCATTTTTTTGGGGTCATGGGATATAGTTACGTTTAAATCTAGTTTCAGGGTTTACGGTAGCTGAGGTGACAGTTGGAGGGAGAAAGAAAACTTATATTGAAATGTTGAATAGGTATGGTTCTTAATTCTTCAGGTACTTAGAACTAGAACACCTTCTTGAGTCTCTCATAAAGATAGTCTTGCTGATGATGAAAACTCACTCAAAAACTGTCTCAAAATGTGGAAAAGTGTTTTGGTTTTTTTTTGTTTTATTTCTCTAAAGTCGGATAGAACCAGGGCCAGCGAAACTAAATTATGTTTGACCTACACTTTGTTCTCTATTTTCAGTGTCCATTTTTCTTCTGGGGAGGATACTTTAGAAGAGAAAATGGAAAGCAAGTAGAAATGCTGGCAACTTGTGTCTCATGATCAGACCACCAAGAACAATACACTCAGTTCAAGCAATCATCAACTTTTCCCTATATTAATGAAACAAATGACACTTGTAAAAGGAGGATTGGAGGAAAAAAAAAAACAAACACAAAACCCGAACTCAAAACTCCCCAAACTATTTCATTAGATGACCAAAACTATAAAATAATAAGTAGAGTCCCTGTGCTTCCTTATTGTCCTCTGTGGTTGCAAATACTTTAACATAGTTTATAAGTGTCTTTTAAAATGAATCCAACAAGGAGATGGTGCATTGGAAAAGCAGCTACATGAGAAATTGAAAAACTCTCCTTCAAAAAGATTCTGCTTTCTTCTGCTTGGTTTGGCATATTTGTTGTTCAGAATAACCTGTTCATAACACCTTTTGTTTAAGAAGTGTTATGCAGAAATGACAACAAAGAGTTACCCGTCTTGCATTGTGTTAAACACAATATTCCATGAATGAGGAAAAAATGCAGTGCATCCAATGAAGAGTCACACATTGAAAGTTTCAAATGTCCTTTTTCTGCTTTTTGCTGTTGTGGTTTCTAGGGGCATTAATTGTTTGCACCTCTGTAGCACTTAAAAATAAAAAAAAAAGAATCAGGCAAAAGGTGTCTAAGAACACTTAGAGCTTGCTGCCATTTCTGGCAAAGCAGATTGGATTAATAAGCTTGGCACTCATCTTTTTCTGGGTGTATTTTATTGTTTCTCCATGTGCATTTGATTACCCAGAAGACCTTTAGTTTCCTGCGCTCTCAAGGTGGAAAACTGCAACAGTTATAACCATCAGTGCAATCGGACATGCAAACAGTGACCTTGAATGTGTTGGACTTGCTTCCTTGCCTTATTTGGGAACTGCTGGTAAAAAGCCATTCAGATAAAACACAGGTTTGAAAGCGGCACCTTAATAACAGCAGCGTAGTGGTCTAGGGGAAACAATGTTATGAGCTGCACGTCAAATATTTATGGTTAATGAGTTAATGTTACAAATTTTTTGTGGAAGAAACAAAGGCTGTTTGCGTCAAGAGTTTCCATGTTGTGTATTTAAACGGCATTAGGAAGAACTCTTGTGTGTGAACAATAGCACATGATGATAGGACAGGTTGTTCATCTGGTGTGTGCTCTTCTAAACTGGATTGTTATTGACTGCTGTCAATGTATCTGGGAGGAATAAATACATGTGGCATTCTGCACATGGACATCCTCTTTCATTACACTGCCCTGTGGGCTTGGAGGATTTTTTTCCTTTGCCCCCTATAAGTATGGTGTTCCCTTAAATATTCACCATTTGCATCTGCAAACCTAAAAGCCCACTGCAGCTGCCCATATTCAGGGTAGCAGTCCATGGTTGCTGTCTTTTGCGGTTTGTGACTATGTTGTATCTGTGTGGACTTGAGCCCCTTCTTTTCTGAGCCATTGTGTGTACACTGTCTTTGCAGCTGATTAACTGTGTAAAAGAGGAACTCACTGTGAACTGGTGAATTTGGTTGAGCATTTGGTTATCTGTTTCACCTAGAAGCAAAAGTGCAATGAAGGTAGTTTATTTTGAGAGACTGAATAAACAACAGCACTTGAAAGAGCCAAAGATAAATGAATTATTTTTGATTGCTCAAAAGTTCGATTAACTACCCAGATATACCAGATATTGTTTCCAGAGATATCAGACACTGGACATTTGAGAGCACTCCCTTGGACTGTATCTGCATTTTTTTTAACCTGACTTGAAGACTTCTTAACTCTAAAAAATGCTGCTAGAGACGCAATTAAAATTCACACACACTGCAGGGATCTCCCTGTTGAACATTCTCTTTCTGAAAATTTCTGCTTCTCTCCTTAAAATTAAAATTACTGAAATTTGGCCATGAAAAATATTTGCAGTTGGTCACTTTCCCATGCTTCATGGTTCCTTTTGCAGCAGGAGAAGAGTAGGAGAAAAAGTGGAAAAAAGTGAGTTAGGAAGACTAGAAAATGCAGGAGGGAGAAAAGAATATTATCACCAACCGTTTTCTCCTAAAGTCATGACAGAGAGAGAGGATTTAGATCCTACAGCTTTTTGGAACACATCCTGAATCTCTTGGGTAGGATTTGGTCATAGTTTGTGGTGGGATGCCTCAAAACATGACAGAGACAGTCCCTGGAAGCCTACTGTTTAAGACCTTTTGGTAACTTCTGCTAAAGGATTGTGTGTGTGAATGTTTGTGACCTGACAGTACACCAGGCTGATCTTCTCTAGAAGAATAAATAGTAGCTAGGAAATTCTTGATGCAATTTTTTTAACCCCTGCATGCTACCTGACAATTCTGTCCAGTTTACCCTCAAGGCACTTTGTGAGGCCTGCTGGTTAAAGCACATTATGTTGACTATTTTTTTGGTCCGAAGTGAGGTTTAATTTTTAGCATACTTCTGGTTTTTTTTATTCTTAAACTTCAGTGTAGCAGTTATTGTGATGGGTTGCCATCAACAAATGATGTCTTTCTTAAGAAAAATACCAAGCCATTTCTGACAAAATTAATGCATATTTTTTTCGTTTCTGTGGGGACTGACAAATACTGTTTTGCACAGGAAGAACTGGGGAGTGACTATTACTTCCTGCTATATTTGTGCTGGTCTTGTGGATGAAGGTAAAATCACTGATGGCTTTATTCTTATACTAAATCTAATGGACTCATTCATGAAAGGATTTTTCTGCTGGTAGAAACAAAAGTAACTTTGCAAACTCCCCAAACCTATGCAAAAAGATTGTTAGGATTTTGTGGGAGTCTACTAGCATCATCAGTCTTGCACCATGGATCCTCTGCGTCTTTCATGCTAAAAAAGGTTAGAAGTTGCAAAATGCCAGCAGGCTTACTCCAGGCAGACAGTCTTCCTGATTGCGTGCTGGCTGATAAGTTACTCATCATATTCCTCCAGACCTCTGATTTGAAGACTGTAGCTGTTGCATCTTTCTCCCAGATTTTTTTTTTGGTTTGTGAAGTTTTGTTGTTCACTGTATCACCCCAGACATGAAAAAACAGAATTTCATCCTTTTGGAAATAAGTAGATTAAGTGGGACTGGTTGGAGAAGGATGAGGAAGGGGCTGTTTGTCTTGGTGTCTTTTACCTCTCACTTAAATCTTCCTCTGAACTTTATCAAACCAGAGAAGGATGTTTGAGTCTATTCTGGGTCAAAGCCCAGGAAACTTGTGAATCTTTTTTGCTTGGATTTCTTTAGAAAGTGTGCTGTGAACTTTATATCCTGAAGAGTCAATTTCCAGATGGTTTCGGGCAGATGAGTCTTGTGATGCAAGGGATTTCCTTTTTCCTGATTGCTCCATTGTTGGCTTCTTGCCCTTATGTCTGTGGCTCGGTGGATATAGCTTTTGAGGATGAACTTCCAGTAGAGCTGAATGAAAGCGCTTACAGTTTGTGGCAGTCTTAGCTACAGCATGACACTGACAATAGTGGTGTAGGCTGTGACTTTTTCAGCTCTAGCTGTTGCGTAGAGAAAAGTCTCTGCTGTGTTCTTTTTGTGGCTATTTTGAAGATGGACGCAACATTTACCTTTCTCCAGTTGTCAAGGGACTCTTCACCCCGCATCTATTACTCTCAGCAGCAAAGCACAGTGACATAGTCCATCTCTCAGCACCCTCAGACACAACATGTCTGGTCTCATGACCTTCTAGAGGATGTGTTCTCTCAGGTCATCCCTAACTCAATCCTGATTTCTTCCTGATAGTTTATCTCCTCCTTGAACCTTGCATCTAAGCAGAGAGGTCAGGGAGGCCTTGCTGGTGGAGACTGAGCCAAAGAGGGCATCGAGTGCCTTAGCCTTATCTGTCTCTGCTGTGACTAAATCACCCACTCCATTCGGCAATAAGCCTTGTATTTCCCTTGTTTAGTCTTTTACCACTAATGTAGCAGTAGAAGGTCTTCTGGATGCCCTTGACATTGCATCCTAGTGTCAACTCCAGCCAAGCTTTGGGAGCCTATGGCACTTAATATTCACAAGCTGTCTCTTGTCCAAGCAGTAGCCGGGCCTGACCCTGTCTAGCTCCCGAGATGGGTGATATCAAGTGTGTTCAGGGTGATGTGATGTGACGATAGACCACAAGAGATAAAACTTTAAGAATGTTTTGCAATTTTGGAGACTAAGATAATCTCTCAGCTTCTAAAGGAAATGTGATCTAAAAAGTAAGCCTGTGCTTGTATATGGGTATGCTGTGGTTTCCCTTCCAGGTTCTGTGCAGTTCCGGCAACCAAGCTGTCTTTCATCTTCTGAGACTGGAGGTGTGTAGCTGAGGAATGATAAATTTTGACTTGAGACACTGATCCATAAACACTGGTTCATGGAACTGAAACAAGTTGACTTTAACATAATTTGAACTATGATTTTTAGAGGTATACAGTAATTTCTTATAAAGCATTATCTTTGATGGAACAAATGGTATGGCCAAAGTCTTTAATCCTACTTTTGTTCTATGCTTGAACACAGAATACGTCAGAGCCTTACACTTCATTCTGAGTGAAGACGAGGCAGTGGCTAATTATTCTGTACTGGTACTGCATGGTGTTGTAACAACTTAGAATGCTGTATATACACTGAAACATGTATAAACTGAAACTATATAAGCACTGAAACAGGTGTAAGTCAGCCCCTCTCTCTTTCTCTCTGTATGATGGGCACAAAGAGTGGTAAACCTTTATTTGTATTACTTAGGCTTTGGATTAGAGATGGCTTTATTGCTGACTTGGGTAAAATACCTGAAGTTAAGTTACTGCTGCAGCTTTTCTCCTTCTTTGTTCCACTTCTCCCAAAATAAAATCAGAACCCCCAAATCTTCCTGTCATTTACTTGAAGTAAAACACCTCTCATATCTCACACCTGCCCTTGATTTCTTGTTTACCTGATACAGCTTTGAAGATCTTGGCACTATGTATCTCTTTGATAGGCTTGATCATTGCTCAAATGCTCAATTCTTCATTGCGTGGTTCTACAACCTGTTACAGTGTTAACAAGGCAAGAAAGGAAAAGGAAAAAAAAAAAAAAAGGCAAATGAAACCCCTGACATATCAACTGCCTTGTAAGAGGTAGAAATTCATTTATCCCAATACAGAATGCACATGTGAGGACTCGTCTTGCTGCAGAGACTGAGTGGTGCAAAGGAATCTGTGTCTGTGCCTGCTGCAGTGGTCACTCTTCATCTCTGCGTAAGTAGAGATCTCTTCTTTGCTTGCACAAAATCCTGAATCAAACAATTGACTTGCACAAAATTAATACACCCTTGGTATTTGGGAGGTTAATGGAAGGCTTCTTCAGAGAATGGTGTATTTCAGTCCTTTGTTAGCTAAATCTCAAAATATTTAACAAGCAAAAATCACCTGGCTACAATGCTGCACAGTTGTCTTTCCAAATATTGGTAGGAAAAACTTATTCTTCCCCAATGCTCAAGCTTGCAACATGGAGTTTTATCTTCAACACGGATTCTTAAGTCCTTGCATATGTCTGCTTTGAGCATGTTCTAGTATAAGATGCAAGGAGAGACGTGGTGTTCTGTGTCCCTTTTGGCTCCTAAAAATCATCTAAGTTAATATCCGCTTGCCTTTGAGTTACTACTTTGTTTTACATTTGACAAATACAGCCTGGCTCTGCTTGTAAACATATATGATGCTGGTATAAATCACTTTTTTCTTTTTTTTAATTTATTTGGATCATTTTGCCCTTTTGCTGTTCTGTAAGCATTACTACT
The DNA here is from genome assembly GCA_002844005.1 of Limosa lapponica baueri. NCBI lineage: Eukaryota > Metazoa > Chordata > Aves > Charadriiformes > Scolopacidae > Limosa > Limosa lapponica. The sequence continues at coordinate 2,421,230 of KZ505641.1, read as the reverse complement.
GGTCTCTCCCTTTCAGTTTGTCTCAGTTATAAGCTATAAGACTTTGTTTTTTAAGGCCTTCAGCTTATCTGCTCTGTATCATTTTCTCAATGTCATAAGGCCGGCTTAGGGACTCTTATCAACTTTTGCTTTCTACTTTCATTCCTTTGAGTGAAATTATCAAGCAAATATTTTCTCTCCGTGCTTACAAGCCTCTTCCAAGAGATGCAAATTTCTTACTATTTTAACACCTACATAGCTTGTAAATTTTCATCCCAGCTGTCATCACAAAGTAGTTTAGTGGTTTCTGATGGGAGTATAATCAGTGTTATAATCAGTGTTACATTGTGGGGCGTCTCTGTGGTGTTTATTGTAGGAAAGAAAAATACAGAGATGGATGTTAAAAACGAGGGTGGTGCGACCAAAGCATTTTCAGTTCTTGAAATGTCCCCACATTCTCCATACCCCCATTTCCCAGGCAGGATGTCTCCCCTTTGCTGAGGGGGAATGCAGGTGTTGCCCTCCCCATAGGGCACCCTTCCCTAGAAGACAAGGAGGGGAGGGTACCAGGGATGCATAAGGACTGAGTCATGATCTTCCTTGAGAGTGGTACCAGTTCTTCAGGCTTCCCCCCTTGACATTACTGACCTGCAGGGTGCTCAGCACTGGGCACCAGGGTAGGTGGTCAGCAAGCTGGTGGGTGTCCTGGGCTTGTTGGGATGCAGCTGCCTTTGTCCCTGCTGAGCTGGCAAGAAATACCTCCTGCAGTGTCTGTGCCCAGGCTTGGTGGTGCCTGCACTGCAATTGGTGAATGACCGGGGAATACTAAAGTAAATGTAAGCCACACCAGGCAAAGACAGGAGGCTGCTCTCTCCCTGCCTGCTGGTTTCTTTGGTGTGAAAAGCTGGCCCGGGCAGCATTTGGAAATTTAACTGTGTGAAGCTCACTGTTAGAAGCCAAGTCCTTGGCGATCTATCTTCAGCTCTGCATTAGACTTGCTGTATGACCTTGTACAAGTCACTTAATCTCTCATCTGTTCGTTTTTTCTTTGCTAGCAAATGAAGACAATAATTACTACATAGGTCACTGCTGTGGAAGTTTGCATGCACTTAGGAAGTAGTTAGCATCCCTTTTTTTTTTTTTTTCTTTTTCCAGTGTTAACCTGACTAAAGAATGTGCTCTGTGTCTACGGGCTTGCAATATATAGTGTGCAGTATACTTTCAGTAAAGGTCAGTCTGTAAGAACAAGGGAACTACCTGAGATCAGGAAGTATATTGAAGTAGAAATTACGCAGAACTTTAATTTTTGGTTTGTAACATATTTTTGAAGTATCAGACTTTAATGCATGACTAGTTAATAGCTGGCAAATAAGAAGGTGGTGGAATTTTAGGAAAAAGTAGGGTAAGAGAACTAGATACTACTGAATTTCTTTAAAATACTAAGTAGGGAAGGCCAAGGAATGGGAGAACTCTTAATGTAAATTAATTCACCTAGAACTAGAGCTATCTTGTCACAGTGTATATTGCAAAGCATGGCAAGGATGACCAACCTTAATTTATGTTAATTACTTTGGTAGCTCTGAGATTTTCTGTAATCACTAGTGTGTGTAAGTTTACTACAGGTAGAGAGCTGAGCTGTAAATGGCTCTTTATGAATAAGTTTTTCCACTTTTAATGAACTATAGGCTGATTGTTAACAGGGAAAACAAAGTTCTCTTCCAAGCCTTCTCATGATGCAACAATAATAAAACAAGTGGTGGTGGCTATAACGTAAACAGGAATACCAGGCTGAGTAAACATTAACAACAAAAAAATAACCCCAACCACCCCCACCCCCAACAAAAAAAGCAGCTTTCCATGACTTCTAAAAGCTTCTTCTAGACAGTGTTTTAGCTGGTGCAGTGCTGCAGTTGCCTCTGTACCACATTCTTGTTTACCCTGTGGCAGATTTGTCTGCCTAAAGGATATTTGGTGATGAACCAGGCAAAACGGTAGCATCTGCTGCTCTTTATCCCATTGTCACATTAAAAAAAAATTAAAAATTGAAAGCTTCTTTCTTTTTAATATTTTTATTTTCTTAGACAGCAAGTTTGTTAATCAGCACGGCTGTGTTGGGGCCAAGTGTGCCTTCCTGAACACCGAGGATGGCCCATTTGGTTTTCAGCTGTGATTAATGAAACAAATTTTCTGAAGGAATAGATTTAAAGAAGATATTTTCATGAGGCCTGAAAGTTCCCTTTCAGAATGCAAGGATTTTTAACCAGAATATATTGCTTTTGAGCATGTGCCTTTTAGATGTTCTTGTAGGAGAAACCATTTCTAAGTTTCTTAAAAGGGCTCTGACACAACTAACCTGGGAAGTGTGTGAGTAATGACATATAATGCAGTATGTGCAGTACCCTAATTCTGACCAGTTATTACTGGAAAATGTTCGCCTAAAATACCTTCTACAATTACTTGAAGTTTTTTAATCAAAATAGAAGAAGCTTTTGAAAAGGTGCAGCAGTGTAACCATGTGATTTTTGTCATGTTGAAATGATATTTAATGGCTCATGAAGGGCAGGATCAGGATACCGGTTGAGAAACATTTCAGTATGTCGGTGTAAAGGCATTTGTCTCAAAAGAAAAGTTACTGTAGAGAAATCTCCTTTTTCTCTGAAACATAAAATTTCCATTTTTATGGAAAAAAAGGAGGGGAAACAGCTCTCTTCTTACAGTTAATGGCTGGCTTTTATTGCTGAAGCCAGAAAGAAAGAAGGATGAAAAGGAGAAACAATGTGCATAGAAAATTTAAGTTTAAAAAATAAATGTCCATTTTAGTGATCTCTCTTGGCCAGATTCAGTTTTGTGTGTTAATTTATGTTCTTAAAAAAATAAGTACTTAAATAGAAAAAAGCTTTCACTCACTTTAGTAAAACAAGGGTGCCTTCTCAAATGCATCAATACTAGCAGACCAAACGGGAGTTGGGACTTCAGCTTGTCTTTGCAGTGTGTGCAGAAAACTGATGGAAACATCATTCATTGTCCATGAGCTGTTCTGAGAAAACTTGCTGCTGCTTTGGGGCCATCTGCTGGAGTCTGCCCTCAGGAACCTCGTTGTTACTCCAGGCAGACTGTTTCTTCACTGAACCTTTTTTTTTAAGCCTGACTCTTACGAATGCTTGACTTCTGGTGCTTTCCGTCCCCAACTGTTCTTGTGCTACTATCTCTTAATCATGATAGGGAACAGCAACAATTTATCTGGCAATTTACCTTTACATAAAGGAGCCAGTCTCAAGAAAAAAAATCTTTTGAACAGGTTATTTTTTTTTTCTTTTTTTAATCAGTTAAAAAGGAGCTTGTTTCTGGAACTCAGCTTTACTGTGGGAGTGATAGTATTTTAAACTATGCTTAAGTGGCTGAGATGAGTGAGAAACATGTCTCTGTACCAACTTGAGCAAGGCACAAAAACTTCATGGATCTCTTCTAAAAGTTCAGGGATTGTTGTTTCAGATAAAGAAGCTTCTCACTGTGCAGAATAATTGTTTTCTTTTGCTTAAAGTCTATTGCTGGGGGGGTTTATGACTTCACTGCTCAAACATATTTTGTTTGCTAATGTGCCCCACTTATTTCTTTATCTGCAATGCTAAGTTTTTCTGAGCTCAAATGAAGGTCAGGAGCCAGGATTCTACCGAAAAGAATATATTTTATTATAAAATGCTGTTCTCTCATAAATCTGTGTCTGAGATGGATGATGTGAAATTGCTTCCTTCTTCCCAATTAAGAATTCACATCAATAGAATTTCTTAGGATATCTCACATTAGCATGGTTTTCTTTTGGTACTTATTGAGTAATGGGAAATGGTATATAAAAGGAAATCTGGAAATGTGAAGTTTATAGATTAGTTGTCCTTAGGTTCTTTTTTTTTTTTTTTTTCAGACCAGTTATAAGATTCCCTTTTCCAAAACAAATTATTTTATGAGGAAGACACCTCAGGCATGGGAACTTGGTACGTGTTTTAGTTCTATTTTTAATGCATGTGGCACTTTGAGCAGCAGATAATCCAAATCTGTGTCACCACCTATTGCATTTATCTAAGAAATATTAAGAAAAAACATAAAAAATATCTAAGACACATAAAAGGCAGAGGTTTGCACTCATATCTAGTCTTTGGCATTCAGTGTTACTTCATGTGGTAGTGACATGCGGACTGCTTAGAGTAGGAATCTGCCCAGGCAATTGCTTGGAGAAGAAAAAAAGGAGTACACAGACTAAGAAAACTCCTTCCCCCTTTTTTTTTTTTTTAATTAAGCATATCCTGTCGGCTGGTCAAGAAATTAATTATGCTCCATCAGATTATGAAACAAATGTTATGTGCGCTGCACATTAGAGATACTTTGTTATTTTCCCAACTCAGCTGCCAAAGTCTTTCCAAGTAGAACAATGCTTTTGTGTGTACTGACGAAGGTGAAACTGCATAGAAAAGCATTCTCCAGTGGCACAGGTGCCATTTCAATAATGTCCGTAATCAAACCATGTCCTTCAGGCTTATGCTGTACTGCTGAATTTTCTTCTAATACTATTTGGCATTACTGGTGTTCCTCAGCCTTCTGCAGCTTTTGATTGAAGTGCTTTGCATCTTTAAAAACAATATTAATTATTGTAGGTTGGGTTTTGACATTGATAAACAGAAAGAGTAACCTCTCTGTCTCCAAATGCTCCTGTGGACTTCAAGAAAACAAAGCGTGGTACTATTTAAGCTTTTTTTAAAAATGAAGGGGAAAAAAGAGACTTCAAGGTCTGGCCTGAAATTCTGAACTCTTGAGGACTTTCTTAGCCTGTTCTGAAAAAAAAATCTGTTAAAAATGAGGCTGCACTTCAATCTGAGCAAGGCTGTAGCTAAAATAATTTGGAAATAAGAAATATTTCATTAAAGCTGCAGTTTGAAAAGGAAGGTCAACTATTTTTCTCCTTTATAATTTTATTTTCTTTGTCTCGTCACTTGCAAAGTGACTAGTATGCCCTGAATATCATAATTTTTTCCTCTTTTTAGTCACTGTGAAATTTATCTATTAGCATGGAATAAGGATCCTGAGTTTTCTACTTGACTAACTTTGTAGTTTATTAAATTCACTAGAGATTGAGTGGTCAAAAGTGGTTAGGGTCTGTAACTAGAACTACATGTTCAAAAGAGATCAGTGGTTTAAGTTGAAAATCTATCCAAAATCATGGCAAAGCTCCTGGATGGTGAACACACATGGAAATCTGATCCTTACATAGACAGATTTTATGGATTACTTGATGTGTGTGAAGTGTAATGGTTTAATTATGATGGACTTCCCAGAGTGCCTTCAAAATATTTATAGCTTTCATTATAACCATACAAATATTTGTTTGTTAAAAAGCAAAGCAAAAAGTTCAGTGCTCTTGACAGGTGGTTTTATGGTACCATGTTTCTCTCTTCAGCTTTCATCTCTGCTTTTTTTCCCCTCAGTGCATGGCTATCAGAATCTATGGGATGTAGTTCTAAACAATAAATTTCCATGATTGAAAACTAAACAGCTAGAATTAATACATACCATGTGACTGGCAGCCAGTTATGCACATGGGAGGATATGCATCTACAGCAGTGTCCCATAGGTGGGTGAACTTGACCTTGTAGTTTTCCTGGGGTTTTGGATGCTGCTGCAATGTTGTTTATACTTGTTTAAAATGCCTAGTAGTTTACGGCCAAGAATAGTATCTTAAAGCATAATTTTGCCATGAGATAATGTTACTCAAATGGATGTTCTTAATATGTTGGCAGATCCTATCAATACATTTTACTGACACTTTCTAAACATACACTTGAAATGGCAGCTTAATCTCAAGGGCATTAAACTTTGACAGAAAATCATCAGTTTATATTTCCTGGTAGTTTAGCCATCAAACAGTGACTTTCCGGAGAGAGCTCTTCAAGGTCTGCCTCTCATAACAGCTTGCAAGCCTGTACTTAGCTTTATGTATTACAAATCTATTTTTATGATTATTATTCATTGCAGAGGACCACATATAAAACTAAGTACATACTTAGAAATATTGACACTTAAAAAAAAAAAAGTCTGCCGGAATTGAAATAATAATACGTACTATGGTTTGATGCCTTAATACTTCTGATATTTATCCAGTTTAAATGAGATGGGATTCTTTTGAGTCCTAAATTTGAGTAATTTAATATTTTTGACATCTTCATGTTGCAAATGTACTGCATGCTTTCCTCCATGCAATTGAAAGAAGCCCATATTCAAACTTCTATGTATAATATCAGATCTTGCAACATTAACATTTAACTGAATTTCATTTATTATTCAAGTCAGTTAATGTGCCAAAGAATTCAGATCTTTTTTTTTTGCCTTTTTCTGACTTGTATCACTGTTCTCAGAAATGTGTTCTGTACTGTTAGCAAGCACTTGCTGTGTATAGTTTGAAAGCCTTAGTAAGAGCTGTAACAGAAATCATTTTATATCCATGTTAACATTGGAATAGTAGACTATGCAGTGTGCTGTCTCCCATGTACGGCACCATTGCTTCCTCATACTTTTTCACAATGATATATCAGAAATATTGGAAGATCTTAATAATCCTAAACTAAATTTCATAGCTAAGCTTCCCTGCTGTTTCCAATGAAGATACACTTTTGAGCTGGAATCTGCCCTGAGTGAAGCCCAAATTCAGCAAGTGTTTAATCAACTGCTCAATGTCCAGTTGAATTCAGGTGAGAGGAACTACATGTTAAAGGATAGTGTCAAATCATAGCCTTAAAGTGATGCAACTTAGGAACAATTCTTTTTAAGTTCAGGGAGACAGAATAGCATAATGAAGTTCAGAGGGAGTTTCCATCCAAGGCTTTTTTTGCTCTGTTCTTTTGATTGTGTCCCAGCTAGTATGATGGATAGCCCAAGCAACTGGTCTACATGAGTGCACTGAACTTTTCCACAACTTTGGAGGTCGCAAGAGCAGCATTAAAAGTTGGAAATCTTAGGAAAATACATACAGGCTGTCCATTGGAATTCTGAATCTGATGTCTCATTTACAAGTGAAAAATAACACTTATACATATAGCAAAATATTTGCCAGCTCCTTGTGGAGATATGTTGATGTTGTGTGCCTGACTTTAAAGGGACTATGCTTTCCCCCTTCTAAGGCTGTGGCCCATCTTCGATGCACCGTGAAATGTTACCATCTCTCAGGTCTTTTTTTATTAATGAATTTTGATAAATCCTTGCTTCAGAAGTTACCTTGCTGAGAATTTGAGACTTTGGTACAAAATAAATAGGGTTGGTTTCTTCTGCAGCATCAAAAGACAACTACCAGAAATGTTTAAATACCTAATGGTTTTTAGAGTGGAGGCATGATGTTTGGGCAGATGAAGTTGACAATGGCATGAGGTATACACTTGCTGATGTATTTTTCTTGTATAATGTTACAGTAAGTATGCTTTTAATTGATGCTGGTTGGGGAAACAGTCTAAATGAATATACTAATATTTATAATATGAAATGTACTTTATAACCAAACTTTCTGATCATTATAGTGGGCAAGACTTTTAAAAGTCCGACTACATAGAAGCTTGTGGAAGAGTGAAAAATAAAGTATGTGTCTGGCAGCTTCAGCAGTGATGCCGTTACTGTGAGCACAGCAGAGTTTTGTGTCCAGTTAATGGCTGATTTCTTGTTAAGTTATGTGGAGCCACTGTATTCCTGAGTAAGAGTCCTTCCTGTAAGGTTCAGTGTATTAAGCATCTCACATCTTTGAGTACTTCATCTTAACTTCCCTTACAAGAAAGTTCTTTAAACTTGTCCACTCAACTACCAAAGTCCCATTTTGAAACTTAAGTATTTTGCGCACTAAATCACCTTGTAATGTCACTTTGCAGCCCCACAAAGTGATTATGATATTCTTGAACAATTTTCTTTTCATTTTACTTTGTTTCTTTGGGGCAGAGGATTTTTTTTTTCTTTCTTAATTTTATTGCTTCTGTTTAGTATACTATTAGAATTTCAGCCATTTTTTTCTGTTCAGTACATTGGCTGGCAGGTCTGACTGGAACAGACAAGCCTGAAGTCAAGTGAGTCTTCCATGTAATGCTTGAAAGTTTGCCTGATTTTCTTCAACCTCTATCAATTCATGTTAAAAGTTGCTACTTTTCTCTGTGAATCTGGTTTCACTCGTGTACTCAGCTTGCTATTGTCACACCACCACAGCTACTGCCATAGATCAGCAAATAAATAATTGCTCTTGGAGGAATGCTACTGATATACTGAAGTATTAAGTTTCTTATAATTTTGTGCTGAACTTTAGATTTTCTCATATGCCAACACTGGCAAATGTGTTTACAAACTATGTGTCACAAATGATTGATGATGGCAGTTAACAAAAACAGTTGATCCAGGTCATGCTGGTTTTGCACTTTCAGGAAAAGACATGTTTCTTTGATACAGCCAAACTTGTTTTGCTTCAGTTTTGTCTGTCAGTGGTTGTATTATCACTGACTTGTATTATTGCTCATGAAGTGTCTGTGGGGATGTTGTGTAGCGTCTGTGGGGATGTTGTGTAGATTTGCAAGATTTATTTGCAAGATTTATTTCTGAAAGGGTAAAAACTTCAAAGTCTTGAACGGTTTTAATGCAAGTTCAAATGATATACAGCAGAACTTTTTGCCCAGTGATGGACAGTTGGAATTTCCATAAACAGCTAACTTGACTGCTGGAATGATGGACCTAATAATCCTCAGCATTTTCAGTGTGGAAAACTGTCTATTGAGTGATGAGGGCACAAGGCTAAAGCACTCCAAGCATACCATGGATTCTATTTTGGGAATTTCAATCTATTTAGTAATTTTTGAGGAAAAGGAGTATTAAGCGTTTCTATATTTTATGGCACATATTTATAGAGATTCTTGTATTTACAAAAAGATTCTGTAAATGTAAAAGCTGCCTGTCACTTTCTAGACTCTTTTTCTTTCTTTTCCTCCAGGGGGACTTGAAATTTCCCTCATGCTTAAAGCAAACCTAGAAAGTCAAGTTGCCATAGCTTCCAAGCTTTCCTTCAGCAAACACTTGGAAATGGAAATGTGTCTATCTGCTGAATTTCTCTGCTTTCACCTTAGGAGTGTGAACGTGTCATGTAGTTTCTCTTCCTTGTTTCTAAGATGTGATGCCTTAATTACACCATGTTTCTTCCCCCAACACCCCTAGAAAAGTGCAGCAGAGAACTAAGTGTGGAAAAGCTCATAAGGCGGCGGCAATACTGATTTCTGTGAAAGCATCTGTCAGCTGCACCTATAGATAATTAAAGCAGGGGGTCACAAGGGAAACAGTGGTGAGAGACTACTTTGTCCCAGCTTCAGATCTTTCTCACGGTCTTCATCTTACTGGCCAGCACTGATGAAAGTGCCTTTCAGACACAGTTGTTGCATGAGAAAGGGTTGCAAAAAGGCATTTGGGGGACCAGGTGAGGACATAGGGCAGAGTTGCTCAAGTCTGATATCACTTTTGTGATATTTGGAATAAATCAAATGAAGCATCTATCCTGGTCAGTAGCTCAAGGTGTGATTACTTCTTCCTCATCTGTATAGTTACCTATCTGTGGCTTTTTAGTCCCTAAAACCTTTTCACTCTACTTGCAACTAAAGATAAAGTATGCTGTCAAAAATGTCAATATTGTTTTCCTGTCATGGAGGGGTTTTAGTGAGCTAGCAATGTGGGTGTTTCTTTACAGAACGTATAGAAGCTTAAGTCCTGATTTGTCCTGCAATAAAATTAGTATACAAGGTTACGTGCACCAGTAAATCAGTTGTAGAGTACTGTGGGATAGTGCTTCGCTCCTTAGGTGTGGAGACAATGTTTCCTTTCTTCTGCCTTGTTTTAGTTTTTTGGAGTAGGATAGCATTCTTTGCTACCTACAATATCCAGAAGCTGGTTATTTAGCAAGCAATTCTGTGAGCTGAGAAGCTGACCAAGTCTAGTTTTTCTGCAGTATTATATGATGAATATACTTTAGGAGGCATAATACAATGTCCTTTGTAATTTCCCTTTGGGGAGGGAAAGTGATTTGTAGCAGTAGTGCTTTGATGAAAGTAAATAGGAAAAAAAAAAGAAAGAGGGGTGATACATGCACCTCTTGAAAAGGCTCTGTCAGATAAAGCTATCTAAATAGTGTCCAGCCAGCCCAAACAACAGAATCCATTAGGAGTAAATATTCTTGCTTGTTTAAAGAAATATTTTGTATTTAAGGAAAGTAATTTCAAGTTTATTTTTTAAAAAAAGTAAAACATCTTATTTAGAAAGATTTATTTAATTTAGGTTTGATAACAGCAGAGCAATAGTCTGTGCTTGGCAATTTTTCAGCAGCTGGGTTTTGCAAAGTCTGAGAGAGGTTTTAGTATTTTTCTTTTAATATTTGGATACTAAATTATTTTAAACTCTGGTGCTTTGAATCTGCTGTTACAAGAAAAGTGGAAGAGTGATGTAGTGAGGCCTCAGAGTGACTATATAAAACTCCACCTAGAAAACAAGTTTTACTGATATTACGGCACTCAGTTTCTAGAACATAGCTCTCTCCTATCTTTTTTCCCCTCTTATTAAAATGACAACTTATCCAGAATTGGCTGATTTAAAAAGGGAAGTCCTCTATTGCAATAAGACCAAACTGTTTGCTCTCAGCGACGGTGTGCAACTGATGTATTGTCCTAAGCCTCTATTTGCAAATTACGGGTTGGGGTTTTTTGCCTAAATCTGCCTACTCTGTAAAATAAGGCAGATGTCCACCCCCACGTTGACTGCAGCACAGTGTACAGGCGATTTAGTCTCAAATCCCGTAAGAGCCCTTTGAGGGGTGCTACCTGTTCTCTTGCTGGTGATGCCACCACCAAGTGACTTGGCTTGGGCAGTTGAAAAGCCATGGTTCAGCTCTGCTTATGCTTGCATGTGTGCTTAAAACCAAGTATAGGCTGAATTTGGCATTGATGCTCACCTTGAGGTGGGCAGTGTGTTAGAGCTGCAGGCAATGGGTGCACAGCAGTGGATGTCTTTTGGAACATGTTGCTGGATGATGGGTTTTGCTTTGAATGATGGGCTACACGGCCTGGGCAAACCTGAATGTGGAATTGAGAGGATAAGGACAGCCCACAGGACTGTCCTGGTTTCCTAACGGTATTTTAGACTGACAAAACATGACAAGATATTCCAAGCAAAATACACTTTCTCCCCTGCTTTCTAGGGTTTCATCAAACCACAAGAATAAGAGAAAATTTTTCCTAGTTTCACAGTATATTCACTACACCTTTATAGTCTTCAAGTGAGAGCACTAATGACATATTTTTCTCTTGCTAAGCCTGAGGTGCATGTGAAAAGAACAGCAATAATTCTTTTGATTTGTAGTATTGAGTGACATCCTTTCCCCATTGTGTATGTGCATTTACTCCTTCTGTGGCTGTCATGTTGCTGTGTTGGGGTTTCATGTTAATGATCAGGCACATCAAAAGCTTGTTAGGAACCATCTGAGGAGCCCTGCTGAATCTTCAGCAGTCGAGTGCTTCACATCTTTTGGCTCATGCACTTGTTTTGAACGTAGCATATACTTTTTCCAGTTTCTTACCCAGTACATATCATCTTTTTCCTGTCCAACCATGCCTATTCTCAAAGGAACCAAGACCTCATTGCAGGATGCAATAACATTGCTTTTTGTGAGCAGTTAACCTTTCCTCTTGAAGCATCTTGACGTTTGGTTTGCATTTCTACTGCAATCATAGCCTTTGCCAAGACCTTAAAGGCCTTTCCTGCAATAATTCTGGTGCTGTATCCTAAATTACTTTTGATTCATTTTGTGCTTTGTGCTCTGGTACACTGCCCATAATTTAAATTATTTTTACAGACTCTAATCTCCCAGAAGAGCCACGTAAGTGTGATAGAAGCCTTGCTTATTTAGCTGTATAGCTAACCTGCGTTTTTGAGTATCAGACTACCCTGTAATTATATATGATCTTTCTTGTACAATAAAACTGCTTTCTCACACAGGAGCTAGAAGACAGTATTTCTTTGACAAGGAGTCAAGGAGCTGGTTAAAAATTATGCCATTGTTTCCTTCAGGAAGCATCAACTATACTTTGCCTTACAGTTGGAACAAATACATATTAACAGGAAGCTCCATCTAATGGACCTAAGCTAACACAAACAGAGCATTCGCACTTTGTCTGTTGAGGGTTTTTTGATGGCAAGTGACAACTGAGAATAGTGATCTGTCTACTAACTTGACCTGTGTAGGACATAACAGAGAGGAAGCGTGCGCTGTACAGGAAACCGTTGTAGCCAGTTCCTGGAGGGAATCAAGCTTCTCTGCATGAATGCAAGTATTCTTCCCCTTCTGCTGGGCATCCTCATGCCGTGGAGAGTCTAGAAGATGGGAAGGGGCTGTACCCCTCCTTCCTTCCCCTGCCTCAAGAACAAAACAGAAAAAGATAAGACAAATCCTTAGAGGAAAACCATGCAAAGAGCCTGCGTGGCCAGAGACTTAAACCCCCACCTTTCTTCTTTTATGATACCAGGACTAAGGTACTTTTTTTTTTTTTTCACTTGTTTCATTTACAGCTATGGGTTTTGTAGATTGCTGGTTTCTTCAAACTGCTTGCTACAGTGATTTTTTTTAATTTTTTTTTCCCCATACTTTGTCCTATTTAATCGATCTAGATGCAAAATAAAATTTTTGTATTTTCAGCAATGAAGTTATTCTTTCCTAAGCAAGTTAGCTGAACTGGTTTGGCAGCACAGCTAATGCAGTTGTTATGCAATTTTCATTCAAGGATTAGAGTTCACAGTCACACTTTGGAAAAAAAAATACACGTGTTAATAAAAATTTCAAAGTTGGCCAAAGGTATGGGCAAAGATGAAGTACAGGGCTCCTTCATTCTAATCCTGTATTTTCACCAGACCATTCTCTTAACAACAAACACTTTTTGTTTAATGGATGAAGTAATGGAAGACCTCTGACATCCACCAGCTGCATAATTGAATGCTCATTTAATCTTCTATTAGTAGACAGGCACTGTGCTCTGGTAGTTTATACTCATGACAGAATTAATGTCTTTCCAGTGTTCAGTTCAGACTTGCTGAAGAGTTTAGCGTAAGACCTACGGATGCAGGACATTCGTGTTTGTGAATTTCAGTAAGGATGAAAGGGTAAACCTGTTGGTTTGTTGTTTTATTTAAACAACAACCCCATCTGAGTTTCTCGCTTCTAAAAGCACCAGTTGGCATTTGTACTTGGCTGTATACCTTGATGATAGAATCATAGAATTATTCTATTTGACTATAGAGTCGAGTCCACTTGACTCTATACCTTGATGATGATACCATAAAAAAAATTACCACCCTGTATTAGCTTCCTGGTAACGCTGTTTATGATCTAGAATCCTTTCCTCTCTCTTATTGTCAGTTGTCCTCCACTTGAGAAGTTCTATTCCCCTTCTAACTTCTACCTTTATCAGAATTTTTTTCCTCAAGCAATCCCAAAATGCCTTGAATGAAAGAACAAGAAAGACCTAGTGCCTACCTGCAGCAAAAAATTACTTGATACGGATTAATATGAATGTTTACCTAGTTGCACCATGGAAATCAGTAAGCAGTACGGTGTGAGGTGGTTAGGGATTTATGCTGACTTGTAATACAAACATTTTCAGAATAGATTTTCCTAATAAATTTTAAGGAATGGCTTTTCTGGCCTAGAATGGGACAGAACATATGATAAAATGAAAGACTGAACCCTTGTCTTCAGTGTTTCAGCTGAAGTTGTCTGTCTAAATCCTCATTGCATGACTCTTTCTGTTGCTTGGAAAGCTGTTTTATGATACCATTGACCCTTGTGTTCACAATCTGAAAAGTATGTGTCAGTACCTGTAAGCCACGGAGATGAAAGATGAAGTAATGATGCTGACATACGTTTTAATGAACTAATATGAACTGGATATGCAGCAGCATTATAGTTTGCAAATTATGATGATCAAGATAAGAATCTGCCCATATTTAATCTGCGTACTCGTGTTGTTCATTCTCAATGTCATCCTTTCAGTTCTTCTGAAGCTGTACGCTTAGAGGAGGTTAAACTTTGTATTACTTTGTTTACCAGTGAAATCTATTACAGTTAAAAGCTAAATGGCAAAAAACTTCATCTGTAAAAAAACTAACCTACAAACCCACCCCACAAGTTACAGGGTTGGTGAGAAAGTTGCATAGTTCGTGGCTGATGTATGTGACTGAACAAAGCTGTACATTTAAAGAAAGACAATCCAGTTGCCCTAAAGTACAGTGTAGCAGAGGTTCAAGAAGGAGGCTTAGGTAGAAAGTTACCAAAGATGTAGAAAGACTTGAGAGACATTTTTTTATTTACAGAATATTTCTTTTTAATTTCAGCTATTTTCGCCAGTAGGCAGGAAGGATAAACTACAACTAGCTATTGACCTCATGCCAAAAAAGAGACCAGATTCAGTGGTTATAAGCTAAAATAGCATTCCCTGTATCTGAGGGCACTGATAGCTGGATATCTTCAAGACGGATAGTTGTAATGAATAGAAGTTGTTCAAAAGTAAAGAGCAGGCTTAAGCCAGCTATTATATTACACTGAACAAAGAAAAACTGGCTGTTTTCCTGGAGGGTTAGAACTCAAGTTGGATTTATATATGTTGAACTGAACCTTGTATCTCCCTTTTCATCTATTAAATGTTTTAGAGTTTTCAGTTTAATTTAGGGCCTAATGCCAACTTTTTCCAGGTTCATGGAAAGAATCCACTGAGAGTATGTGAGAAACACTGCAAGAAGGAATAAAATTTACCTACATTTTAATACTGGTTTTGATTATTACAGCTGCATGTGCATGAGACTATATTAATATGGTAAGTACTTCCCATTTGTCTCATGCACATTTTTTAAAATGTTCCAGGTTATATCACTAGATATATTTTATAAACCTTTATCAGTTCTCCTACCTGTGACATTTACTAAATGAGCATTCTTATCTTTCAGTAAGTGGTTAATTGTTCCTTTGAGTATTCCACACATTGTTTCAAGCCACAAAAAAGACATGCTAATGTTCTAAAACCAGTTAAATCCCCCCCAAAAATAAAAAAGGCAGCAGCTCAGGGCTGGAGGCTGCAAAGTGCTGATAACTACCTGTAATGTGTTGAGTTTCTGCAGCTGCCACTGACGTCAGTGAAAAAGGCCTCAACCTGGATCTGTTCTGAAAGTTGAAATATATTCTTACTAGAATAGTAAGAAACAACTAAATCCACCTTTAGCTCTTAACATATTTCCTATATATTGCTAAACCCAGTGCATATACTAGCTAGTCGTTTTTACCTGTCAGCTGAATGATTCTTTCCTGGAAACGCTCTGACTTTTCAAACCTGCTTGAGACAAAAAGTTATTTAAATGGTCTAACTGACTTCATGGAGTGAGCCAAATTTTGTTGTTATATGTTTGCCTGTGTGCACACACTGTCTCATGTAAGTCTGTATACACTTGTGTCTATGTATGTGCTTTTCTCTTTAATGGGTAGTATAATATAGACACACATTGCGAGTCTATATACAGGTTTGGATGTACATGAGTTCAAAGTATTACCAGGGTGCTGCACGCTGACATTGGTTCATGCACACTGAGATACTCAGAAATGGAGCTATGACTCCACCAGCTACACAGTGCCTGTAAAAATTGAGTTGAAAAGGCAAGCACAGAAACTGGCTTCCAGTAAAACAGTGCTGTCTGTGTGAGAGGAAATGGGTTGCCCTGTAGTGGTCTCCTGAAAACGGAGTCCATGAAAGAAAACGTCTACTGCTGTGTAAGTGTTAGTGTCCATGCTGCTTTAATAGTGGTTTCGTGGCTTTGCATCCAGGAGTGCAGAGGGGATCGGACACTTACAAAATTCTTGGGGTTAAAAGAAATGTAGCACTGTTAGATATAAGTTATCCACAAAGTTAAGCATTTTTGAGTGCATCTGCTGATGTGGTATCTGTGATTTATCTCCATGCAGGCAGATGCTATTTTGTAACCTGGGATAGGCAGCATGAAAGACTTCACACACTATCACCTCATCTCCAACGCTTACTTGGCCACACAATCTGAGAGTTGGATCAGAGCTGAGGAAAGCCTGAACTCCTCATCACTCTGCTTCCTTTCTTGAAGATGGTCACATTTGTGCATAGAGGGTAAACAAGCAACGGGTTTCAGGAGATAAACGATCTGTTTTCCAAGAGACTAAGTCTCTTCTGACTGCTAGATTTAAAGAAATTCCAGTGTTCTGCTGTCTGTCTCTGCTTTAGAGGAAAAAATGTATTATAGTGGAGTCATTAGGGCAGATACAATGATGAATGTTTGTTCTGCTACCTGATATGCAACTGGTGAAATCAGCCTGGGACTGAATGCTTCACAAAGTGTTCCAGAGTGGCTGATGCTACTGGTTAAACTGTTCATCTGTCTTAGATCTTGAAGACCCTGAGTGGTATTATATGGGAACTAAGGTATTTCTAATTTTTTACTGTGAGACAGATAAGCAAGACTGGCTAAGTAACATGCTTTTCCACTTGTTATGTTACAGTGAAGCAGCTTGGCTACCACCCAGTGAAGAGTAAATGACTGTTCTGTGAGGTCTAATAAGTGTTTGAGGACTAGCATCCTCGAACCTCAATCCTCATGTACGCTGGATAGCCCACTTTCAGTTTGCCTAATTTAAATGTCCATGTGTAGAGTCTTCACCCACTCAGCAGTTGAAATAACTAAACGTTTTGCACAGTAACTTGTTTCACAATTGATCTCTGAAGGTGTCTGATGTCTTTCTACCAACAACGGAGATTTGATGTGCAGGTGAGGCTGTTTGTCTGAAAAAAAGTTCTCTTAACTTAGCTATCTGGAATTTTGTGGTTGATTAGGGTTGGGCTGATACATCTGTCTACCAGTAATTTGTCTAATGCTTCTTAATGTAAGGTTGGTTTCAGTTGCCCTTTAGTTTGTCTGATATTAACTTGTTGGATAAACAGTTTACATGCTTAGCATCTGTATCAAGGCAAGTACTTTTTTGGGAAAATGTAGTAATAGTGGTCGCAGTCAAATGATATTAAGAATTATAAGGTTATTTTGGCCATGTGAGAATTGTAATGCTTGCTTTCAAAAAAATACACCAGTTTGGGGGCTTTGAAATCTTATTTTCTGGTGTCAACATTGTACGTTTGGCTTTCCCTCTGAAAAGTCACACAAGTTCATTTACATTCTAAATATTTGGGGAAAAAATCACAGCTCTCACATGAGTAGTGGAAGCTTTCTGAGGCTTGACAGCTAAGTTTCCCCAGGATGATTTTCAGATAGGGCAAATTCAAGTTAGAGACAGAGCCTGTCTTTACAAATGTTGTTCATAACTATTTAACTACTGTGGACTTGTCCAATCTCAACAAGTGAAAGTAGACAGTAACTGAGACTCTGTGCTCCACTTCTGGCTAAAGAGAGGGGAGGTAGCTGTCAAAAAAAAAAAAAGTGGCAAACTTTCCCTATTTTCCATTTTCCTGGTACCTCACTCCCTTCTTACGCTTTAGAACTGGACGAGGAAGCCACTAGTACTGAAACACAGAGTAAGAGCGGAGTGTTGGAAGGAAATGAACAACAGGCCGATGTCAGAGGAGGACCATGCTGGGTTTTTTCAATCTCTTAATATTGCACCTTCTGTTCCTTCTGTGCAATTGATCTAGTTTGAGAAGCAAAATAGTGATGCCAGTGTGACAGGGTTAGTAGCTTAGCTGTGGTCCTCCACTGGCACTGCTGTACTGGTGGGGCTTGTGGGCATCTTCCCCCTAGTGTCAAAGGAACAGATAAAAAGCAAAAATATCTGACTGAACATCTTTATTTTGCTTTGGATAACCTGTATTTGTGGCATGAAGGTGTCTCATGCTTCAGCCTGGAAAGAGCACAACAATAAGTTTCAAAAGTTTTTCTGGAGGTGAAAAAAAAAAAAACCTGAAATGGATCCATGTGCATGAAACCCAGTAAAAGTAGATGGTGTGGTGACTAGCACTTGATGGAGTTCTTATGTCAGCCTTCAATTTCTCTAATGCTTCAGCCTGGAAAGAGCACAACAATAAGTTTCAAAAGTTTTTCTGGAGGTGAAAAAAAAAAACACCTGAAATGGATCCATGTGCATGAAACCCTGTAAAAGTAGATGGTGTGGTGACTAGCACTTGATGGAGTTCTTATGTCAGCCTTCAATTTCTCTAATATTAACAAGCAGAGGGATTTGGCAAACGATTTACCCTAAGTTTATCTTCTTGTCACTTAGGCACACAGACTTTCAAGTTTAATCCTTATTAGGCTCTCTTTAGTTGGGTTTGGGAAGGAAAAGTACAGAAATGGGATAGTCTTTTCTTTGGTGCCCTCTTGTGGTTTCATGTACTGGCCAGGTTAACGCTTTTAACAAACCTGCTATTATTAAGCAACAGAATTAAGATAGACTAATTGTTACTGCTCAAGATACATTCAGACAGCTTAACACCATCCTATGCAACTCGTCGTTTGCTTTGAACTAGTATTTCTGTGTATGTTGGACTTTTTATCCAAGGACCCGTTGGTACCTCTGTGTAACTGAAGCCATTTATGTTCACATTGTCACATGTATCAGTCTTAAGCAATTGTGGTAATATTGCAGGTATAAGGGCTGGACACTTGGAACATTTATGTTCTACTTCAAATGACTGGCTCATCTTTGCATCCCCCTGTCTTGTCTGCACACCTCACTTCTATTTAAGAATGGCCAAAGTTAGAGATACAAGCTAAAATGAGAAGATTTTAGAGACAAATCAGAAATACCCACACATTTATACTTTGCCTAGGTAAAAGTATACTCTCATATGTGTGTTTGTGTCGATATGTGATAGTCTCTACCCTATTAACTTCAATTTATCACTTACTAATTTGATTTTTTTACCTATTAACTACAAACTTCCTCTCCACAATTTTATAATGTTTACCCTATCATTTGTCTATGTGTGCATTGGACTTACATGCACTGTATTTTGAAGCGATTATTGGGCAAATGTCAGCCCTGACACATCTTTGTTTTCTTGAGTGCTTGGCCTTTCAGAAGATTCACACAATGAAGTTCTCACTTATGTGAAAAAAAAATAAAGGCTCTGGGTGATTTCAGCCGAGCCACGCCAATTTGCAGCCACTCATGTCCTGTTTTAATATGTTTCCTCTTGAATTCAGTTTTACTTATTACGTCAATTCTTTTTGGTTATTCTTTTTCTGAGGAAAGCGAACTGATTAACCATTTTAGAGATGTGTAACGAGGCAAGCGGTGATTTAGTTACTGGATTCTGCAGCAAGTCTCTGTCAAGTGTAAAGGATTGGTTCATTGCTTGTCTCAACAGAATTGTGAAAAATACCCCTAACAACTAGCTCTGTGTTTAATAAGTGAATGTTTTAATTCATCATCTTTGCTCATATCATGTTTTAAAAAGAAACACACAGTTCTTTGGTAGCGGGAAGCTGCCTATGCCTAGTATGTAGTGGGAAAGCATCCAGTTTGGGTCTTAAAAGTTTTGCTTCCAAAGGCATTATGTTCCTTCAAGGCAAGCAGCAGTCAGTCCTGTAGAGTGGTGAGCACAGATGAAGCTTCTCAGGGAAGGGGTCTGAAGACAGAAGCTGCAGGGCTGGGCACCCTGGCTTCCCAGCAGGGGGAAGATTCTTCCTGGGGGCTACAGGTAGCTGTACTGAGTTTGCTGTAACTCCCTGGCTGTCCTGAGTCTTACCTTGGGTAACAGGACCCTCTCCCTAAGGACTCACTCGGCCAGGGGGTACCAGGGAAAAACCCCTTATATTCCCACTCTCTTTCTCTGATAGTTGCTTTGAAATGTTATTTTATCAGTCCTAGGTTGTGTTTCAGATGTGAAATATCATATTTTATTTATCTAGGACCTTTGGGGGATTGGTTATAAAAGTCAATGTGAGCAGAGCCTGTTAATTTCTAGTTTAGTTGGGATTTCTCTTTGCAGTTTATTAGAATTTGGAGCAGCAAAAAGGCAAATATTTGAAACACTTCTGGGGCTTGTGTGGTGGCGATTCAGCCGTAGTAGCCCTTACAATGAGAAGGAACAAGGAGTGCTGTTTTCCTGAGGGGCTAGGAAACAGCAAGTCTTAGACGTAGGCAAAAGCTAATGTTATTGTGCGGTTTCATTTGATAATGTTCAACCCAAAAGCTCAGTATCTGAAGAGAATTAAACTATCCAACATGAAGCTGGGTTACTCAAAAGTTACCAGCTGTGTTTTAAGATAATCCAATACCAGTGACATTTCTGTGTGTCCAGATAATTTGTAGTGGAATAATTATCTGTTCTCCCTCTGGGTTCTTACTAGACTGCATTACATTTTTTTAATTTTTTTTTTTATTTACAGCTTCCTCATTGTGCTGATATGCCTTATCTTCAGCGTGCTTTCTACAATTGAGCAGTATGCAGCTCTTGCTACAGGGACATTATTTTGGATGGTACGTATGTGGATGTTAATGTGATTGATGCGGGTCTATTCTTAATGTGCAAATTCTGACCTCCTGAGCTAATGCGATATCAAGCAGAATGTTCCTTATGCTTTAGTTGACAAGAGGTTTTTCTGCTTTTCCCTAATGAGTGTGTAAAGCCACAGAAACACCAAAAGTCATGGTAGCACAAAACCCAAGTCTTACCCTATATGGTATGTAGTGAGGGCATCTACTTTGTGTGCAACACAAGGCTGTTCTAACTAAGCTTGAATCCCTCTTATTGCTCAGCTTAATCCATTTTTCAGCCATACTGAAGACCATGGGGAGGGGGAATAAGTGGGAAGTCCTTTCCTTTAGTTGATGTCAGATGCAGCTTTCTTTCACAAGTGGAAAACTCATGTATTTTCATTGATTAGAGTTAAGACAACTTCCTCTACCTGTCTTATACACTTTTTCTTCAGTAGAGAAGACGTAGTTACCTTTTGTTTATAGCACACTAGTGCTGCAACAGATATGTATCAAGAAATATTCCAAGAGCATTACTGTCCTGCCAGCTTAGACTTCTTTCAAGAGCCTTAGTTTTGAAGTTGGATAGGCATGATTTTAAACATACAAAAAATTTATAAATTTGTTGTACCTCGGTGGTGGGGTACCCCCCGCTAAATCATTGACTTCTCTGCATTTGTAAATAAATGACCATTATTTTAGTTATGATAACACTGTCACTGTATTGAGAAAAAGCTAACTAGCAATTTAAAAGATTGTTCAAAACAGTTCTTGTAGCTGTGTACCAGCAATGTCATTGTTATGTATGTTACCTTTATTAATACAAAAAAGTTCACTTAAACTCCATCAGTTATAATAAATTTTGTCAATTTATCTATTCAATATGCTAAGGTTTTATACCTAATATGAATACTGTAAGAGTAAGAATATGGTGTATTAAATTCAGTGTCAATCACACTATTTCTATTTAAGGTATCTTCATGCCTGGTATATTATTTTCAACTGTTTTCTAAGATATTTGAACTCTTAGATGTAACTTTATAATTAGTTGCCAGCTAAGAGAGTCTGTTAGTGTCTTTCTGTATCCCACCTTTTCTGTTTTGTGGTTTGGGGTTTTCTTTCTTTATAGATTTAAGATTTGTTGTTGTTTGATTTTGGTTTTTTTTTCCACAGCCAACAGTTGTGGATAAAATTTCACTGTGATGATTTTCACTTGTGATATCTCACTCATCTTTGCGATATATCATAGTATTTTACAGGGACACGGTGTGTAGTCTCAATGAAATAACTTAGAGTGACAACATAACCAGTGGTGTTTCATTCACCCACCCCTGGTGAAATCATGGAACTCATTTTGTGTGTTCATACTGTCTGCAGATTGTATTGTCTGTATATTGTCTGTAATATATTCAGTGTTATATGTATGCAGTGCATTGAGGATTACATACAATGTATGCAATATCCAGTATGTATTGGATGTTCATACTATTCTGTATTTTCTTGCTTTCCAAGTAGTGTGAATCAGTGTTCCTGCTCTATATGATGAGAAAAATTATGGTTCATTTTTAACATTGAAAGCCTACTTTACTTCATGGTTTCTTGGGAATTCAGCAGTTGTTTGTTTGTTCAGTATTGGCATATTCTGACATTGTTTTCTTAAAGAATAAACTGTGGTAATTTTCAAGAAACTTAAGGGGATTACAGTGATCCATCAGACCAAAGCAGTAGATGGGCCGATGTGCTCTTTGTTTTATCCAGTTTTGGTGGGACTTTCAATGGAGTTATGACACCTTAAAACACAAATATAAATATCAGAATCTGGTTCCTGTTAGAGTTCATCCAGTGAAATTTGCTATTCTGTTCTTATTTAAGATTTTAGTTTCACGCTAATTTATCATTACAAGCTGTCAAAATTTGATGTAACTGAATTCCAAAGGGGGGAGTTAATCACAAATGACTGGTTGAAGAGAAAGTGTAAAATGCAAAGAAAGAAGGAAAAGAAAGTGTAACAGCATACAGGAATTTAAAAAACAAACAAACAAACAAAAAAACCCAAACAACAAAACAAAAAAACAACAGACAAACAAAAAAACCAAACCAAAGAAGTAAAAAATATGGTGCAAGCTTCCAACCCAAATGGTGATGTAAGGAGACTTATTAAAGCTTAGGACACCACTCTCTTTCTACTGTTTTGCAGTAGGAATTCACTTCTCTTTGGTGTTTGTAGAGAAACTTTTAGTTACACCATAATACTAGTTTTAATTTGGAGCCAGACAATGAGAATAGGTAATGTTGTAGGTGAAGCAAAGAAGGGCAAACAAGTTGATTTACAAACGAATACTGAGAGAGAGACCTCAAAGGAGCAGCAGTGTAGCAACAACCTACCAGGAGGAGTATAGGAATCTTGAAGAAGGCTTTTCTGCTTGGGCTTAACTGGGACAGTGAGAGGGAGAGAACTTTTGGATATCTGGAATTTGATGCTCATGAGACCTCAAGTCATTCCATGAAACTTGAATTATACTGCTTGAGTGTGTGCTCTGTGAGATTAAAATAATTAAAGTAACACTTAGAGACCTTTATTTCTTTTGAAGATTATAACATTGAGTCCACCTTTCCCTATCTATGTTCCAAAGGTAAAATTACTGAAACTTCGTCAAGAGCACATTGCCTTTTATTTAGACATAATTTTCTATGTAGGGTAGAATTCTCTCTAACTCAATTATGCTTTATAGTGCATCAAATATAAGGCTGAGACAGTGGTACAAAATGTGCAGTGTCATGCTTTGAAGTTTGTGTATCTGAGATTTGTGGACTTCCTGTATTTGGGTGGAGAGGAAGCTTTGACTAAGCAGCCATAGGTCTGGAAATGCAAAAAAATGACTGCATTGCGCTGCCTGTCTGGAAACGAGTGCTCACAGTTTGCATGTGGGTACGCTGAGCTGAACTGTCCCATGGAGCAAGTCTGGTTAGATGAGCTTATTGCGTGGACACTGCAAATCTGATCTTGAAAATGAGATGGAATAACTGTAACAAGCATGTGTGTGTGTGTGTGTGTTATCTGTGAACTACTCTTCTTAAAGAGTCTCTTCTACAGCCCACTTGAGAGTTGCATGGCATTGAAGATTCACACTGGGAAAAGTACAGAATCTGTTCCTCCTGACTGAACAACTATTCAAATGAGACCCTGTAAAACATTCACATTTAAGAGCTAAAAATATTCATTTCCTCCATGTAGCCAAAGGTTTGTGTGTGTTTTTTTTTGTTTTTTTTTTGCTCTGAGCCTGTGACAGATCTAAGCACCTACACAACTTCAGCAGATTGTCTTTTTGAAACCAGTGAGACTGGTTACATTAAAGTTACAAATGGAAGCTGAGCATGTCCTTTTTCATGAACAAGACTTTCATGCCTCAATGATATAGTAATATATTACTTTAATATGAAAATAAGATCTAAAAGGATTGTTGATATTACAGATATTACAGATTATTTCCTTTTTATTCTGGAGGTGCTTGTCTTGTAGTATCACTTCCCGCTACCCGAGGTGGATACAGAAGATGTTATGTTATCAATAATTTTAAAGCATTTAAAAATGCTTCTATTTTTCATAACAATGAGACAAATGCAAGCTTAACACTGGAAAAATAAACAAGGGAAAGTTTATATGTGTTTCAAGTGGCATTCCAATTTTAGACAAAAAGCTTACAATTAGCTGCTGAATCTTTCTCTACTTGTCACTACACTTCACAAGGCAAAGAGCCTTGATGAAAGCTATACCTAAATGCAGTTGTAATGGGAGATTAGGAGAGAATTGGCCTTTTGTTAGTTTCCAGAATGCAGTGAAAACTGTTTAAATTTGCATGCGTTTACTTTCCCTTTTTTTCACTAGATGGTGCTGTTGGAGGGGTTTGACTCCAGTTAGTCGTTGGCACTTGCCCAACGTGAGCTGGAGTCTGAGCCAAGACTGTGAAAGGATCATCATTCTGAAGGGTATATGTACACTTGGCCCATTTAAAATAGTGGTGCGGGAGAGCTTTTGCCATGACTCATAAAGAGAATGTGGTATATCTGTGTAAAAATTGATTTTGAGACTACAATATTTAAACTATGGAAAAAAGTAATTCAGAGATGTATGTTCCCAGAGAGGCCATATTTTTCTTTTATTTTCATAAGCAAGGATTTTATGGTGCCAGAACACAGCAGAATGCTGTTATCTCAGCATGATCTAAGAAAATCCAAGTGCCTGATCCAAGGGGATTAAATATTCTGCTGAACCAAGGGATATTTAGTGTGCCTGAAA